>OY821517.1:63336801-63936801 GCA_963682025.1 Cordilura impudica | reverse complement strand
TAAAAAAGCGTGTAAAGAATCGATGAACAATTACTATAAGAGTAATTTAGATGAAATTAAGGCAGATCCGAAAAAAGTTGGAAGTTTTTAATGAAACGGTTGGAAGAACCTCAAATAAATCTAAGATTAGAAATGCTGATGTTGATGAAATTTTAGATGAGTTACAAAAGGCTGAAGTTTTAAGTAAATATTTTGTTGAATCAATAAAAACGTTAAGATTACAAATTCAATATTCTCAAGCAGATACCTACAACTCGCTAAGAACATTAATTCCAAATAACATAAGATTTAATTTCAATTATACATCTAATGATGAAATGAGAATAATTATATTGAAATTAACGCCAAGTAAATAATGTGGTCATGACAATGTGTCACCGAAATTAATTTTAAAGTTCAATAACGATTTAACCCCGCATCTTTTATTTATCTCTAATAATGTGATAAGTAGTAGTTCATATCCAAATGTTCTAAAAATCCATAAGATAATACCGATTCCCAAGGGAAAAAATGCTTCAACCACTGACAATTATAGACCATTGCTGTGCTATCAATGTATTTGAGAGGATTTTGTATAACCAAATTTCTGGTTATATGTATAGCAACAACTTACTAAATGCTTTTCAATATGGATTTAGCAAAGGATGTGGAACTGAAGAAGCGGTTGTAAATGTTATTAATTTTATTTGTAAAGGTTTGGATGAAGGTCACAGCGGCGTTGCTGGAATTTTTTATGATATTAGTAAAGCATTTGATGTCATAGACCATGAGATCCTGTTATAAAAACTTAGATATTATGGTATTTATGGAAGGGATCTGCAATTATTAAGAAGCTATCTCACAAGTAGAAAACAGTAGTTATGTTCAGATTGGTAATCACAAAAGCTCTCTTCGTCCGGTTGAGTTTGGAGTGCCATAAGGCAGTGTGTTGGGGCCTTTGTTATTCACAATTTTCTTAAATGATTTAAAAAAACCTTGGATTATCAGGAAAACTTTTTCTGTATGCTGACGATATATGTCTGTTTTACCCATATAAGCAAGAAACGGTAGTCAAGGCATATATGGAACGTGATGCTGCCTTAATATGTGAATTTGCAAGACTAAACAAACTTGTTTTAAATGCCAATAAAACGCAGTTACTAAGATTTAAGCCCTCTTGTAAGAACAATAACGGCTCAAGCTGTCGGGCTTTTATACAAATTCAAAAACAAATTTAATAAAGATATAAAATTGTTAATATAGAATGCTCTAATTCAAAGTCATTTGAATTATTTAGCTATTTCATATGGTTATAGGAAGACTTATGAATTAAAATCGCTTCAACGAATGCAGAATAAGGCCTTGAAAGTGGCATACAACCTTCCAATAACTTATCCAACTATTTCACTTGAAAGTGGCATACAACCTTCCAATAACTTATCCAACTATTTTATATGCTACAGGAAAATCTTACCAATCTATGGTCCTTTTAAAATGACGCTTTTATTATACATATGTTTACAAGTGCGTGGACAATAATGGACATCTCACGATACAATTTCGAAGAAATCAATATGCAATCAATACAAGAAGCAATGGAAATTTAACTGTAGCGTGCAGAGTTTCTGGGTAGTCGCGAGTATAATGAGTTACCTCAAAATATAAAAACGGAAAATAGAATTTCAATATTTAAAAAATTATTAAAAGAATTTATCTTACAAAATATAACTGAGCTTTTAATGTAAAATGATTTCAAACTTAACCTACATATATTATTATTATATTATAATTTATATTTTTTTTTTTTTTGGTTTTTTATGTTAATTATACTTATAAATTTAAATTATTGGTAGTAGTTTTTGCCAACTCACCTCAATAATGCCTTTAAGGCGCTGAGGCTTTAAACCATTATTAATGAATTTTTATTGAAAATAAAATGCAAAAAAAAATTGAAAGGTCTCAGTCCAGCGAATATTAAAGCCGAGCTAGATTTTACTCTGGGAGAGTCTGCTCCTTCGAGCAGCTGGTACGGCCACCAGCAGGTGATCGACCAATTGAGGTGGCCATGCCAAAAAAAATCCACTAAATGGTATTGGATGATCGTCGGCTGAAGGTGCGTGAGCTAGCTGATAGGCAGTGTTATGAGAAAGTTTTCCGCAAGATGGGTGCTACATTTGCCCGCAATATAATAAAAACAACGTCGCACTGTGGCTGAAATTTTGATTTCATTGGCCAAAAGTCTAATTTTTTTGTCACCGATTTTTAAACTTTTAACGCCTTTTTGTAGCTTATATATCCAGATTAAGGTAGCCAAAAAATTAGGTTAAACTATTGCTAATTGTGGGCGTGGCATGCTGTCAAACAACTGTTTTTTAAATTTCAGAAAAAGGTGATTTTTTTCTTGTTTTTTATCAAAAATAAATGGTTACTACTCGCAAGCTATCATCGATAATGACCTGCGGTCTTTTTATAATATTGGTAGGATTATAGTCTTTAGTTCTTGTGAGAGCTCTACCGTTTAATATTAGGGGCTTTATGACATATTTATGAAACTACTATATTTTTCTCAAATTTCAATTTTAGTGGAATAGAACTTCTAGGGAACAAAAGGGAACAAGAAGCGTATACCACCCGGAGAAAGGTGAAAGTGTCCTCTTTAACCCTATATATACATTTGCACCCGTGAAGACCCGTGGGTAGAACACTTTTTTAATTTTAATGAAATTACTATAAAAAAAAATTCAAATTACAATAATTTAAACAGCCCTATAAATACTCGTATACAATGGTGTATTAAATTTGTGCTTTAGGTATTTTATAGCTTATAATGGTCATTATTTGTTCTATTACCAGTATATATTTGTAAGTAAGAATGTCAATACACAGAGGATGTAATTCATTAGTAACCTGGTTTTTTTTTATTATCATGCCTTTTTTATACCTTTTTATTTTACCTAACAATGCACTAATGCAAGTAGTAAAGAAAACACACACAGGTAATTCATTTGTATAGTGGGTTTTTTGTATATTATTTTAGGTAGTAATGCACTAATGCCATTTTCTTACCTTTTTATTTTACCTAGAAACTTAGTATGATGGCTTATGAGAAGGCTTATAAGAAAGCGACATTTGAATACAAACTCAATTGCTCTAATGTATTTCAGCAATAACAGTCGCAAATAAAAATATTCAGAAAAATATGGAGAGCTTCAGTTATAAAGAACTGGCCGAAAGAACTGCAACAGTTCACAAAATCCTTTATCATGGAGAAGATGTCATTAAATATCATTTGGTGCCACTTGGAGATCTATCAGATGAGGCTCAGGAAAAAAGGAATAAGGATTACAGATTTTATAGAGAGCACAATAATAGAAACATTTCACGAAATTTCACAAATGAAGATCTCTTTAATATATTATTGGCAACGTCAGATCCGTTCATCTCCAGTATTCGAAATCAATGGAAAGTGGAACATCGGGATTTAGATGAAGAAGTCAAAAAACTACTAAAGAACAGAAATAACACAGAACTAAATATAGAATATTTGCAATCAATATTTGAGTCAAATGAATAAAAATTATAATTGCCTTTCATTGTTATTTAAGTAGGAAAAACATAGTATTAGTAAAAAAAAATAATAATAAACAGAACCTACCATTGTTACAAATGCAATTAAAATCTATTGCAGGTTTTATTTTTAAAATGTTTTTTAAAATTATCAAATTTGACAGCAAAAAATAATAAATTTTTCTGTAGTAGTAGCAAGATTTTTAGATAATATTATTAACGTTTTTTTTAAGTGTAAATATTCTTTGAGTGTAAACAAATTTGCAAATTTGACAACAAAAAATTTTTAATTTTTCAGTAATTATAGCAAAATCTCCAGTTGATTTTACTAATTTTTTTTGAGTGTAAAATTTTTTTTGAGTGTAACATTAAAAAAATCTCATTATTACAAATAATGTTTATAATTAGTATTAAAATCCAAATATTAATTTTTTTAATTAATATAAAAGATAATCACATATTTCACTCTAAAAGTTAAAAAAAATCAAAAGTTCAACTTTGACCTAGAATTCCTTAAAAAGTCCTCAATCAATTTTAATGTAATTAAAACTGAGTCAAGCTGAACTAAATATCTATCCACTAAAAATTACTTAAATATTTTGATCGGTTCAAAAGTTACAGAATTTTGGCCAATGACGAACGATTTTCAGCCACTGTGCGTCGTGAAAATGTTTCAATAGAATGTTTGGCGACATTTCACCGCAATAAAGCTAAGTTTTTGCTTCGATTCGTAGCGATGGACGAGACATGGGTACACCTCTTCACACCTGAGAGAAATGAACAGCCAAAATAGTGGACTAAAATGGGAGGATTGTATCCAAAAAAACGAAGACAGTTCTACCTGCAGGCAAGGATTGACGTGGGATACACGTGGGATAATTTTTATTGATTATCTTAAAAATGGAAAAACGATAAGTAACTTATTGGAACCTTTAAGTGATGAAATTAAGATAAAAAAAAGTCCGCATTTGATGAAAAAGAAAGTGTATTTCATCACGACAATGCATCAGTTGGCACATCCACTATTGCGATGGATAAAATCCATGAATTAAAGTTAAAATTTCTTCATTGCGCACCTTATTCGCCAGATTTAACTCCCTCGGATTGTTTTCTATTTCTAAACTTGAAAAAATGGTTCGGTTGTAAAATATTTGCCAACAATGAAAAGTCTGCGGTTGATGGCTATTTTAGGGAACTGGATAGTTCTTACTGTAAACAGGATATCGAAGCTACTGCATATCGCTGGGAAAGGTGTATCGGGCTAAAAGGAAATTATGTTGAAAAATAAAGAAATTTTTTTCCTAAATTTGTTATGTTTTCTTTGTAAGATCGGGTTGTTCTGGGACCTTTCTCGGATATGCACTATTGAAATGGTCAAAATCAGAGAGTTAATTCAGTGAATAGGGTACAATTCGATTAGTCGTTAAATATTAGTTTTTAATAGCTCGATGGGTAGAGTATTTGTTAACAATGAAGAGTTGGAGTCTATGTTTAGGGAAATTTTGATATGTTCGACGGCTATTTCTATAAAGGGTATGTTGAGAAATAAAGATATTTTTCTCAAATTGTGTGTATTTATACCCTATACCATTATGTGGTTTGGGTATAATGACTTTGTGCTGCTGTTTGTAACAACCAAAAATATTTGACCTAGACCCATCTTTAATTATACCGATCGAATCAGAATCACTTTCTGAGTTGATTTAACAATGTCCGTCCGTCCGTCCGCCCGTCCGTCTGTCCGTCCGTCCGTCCGTCTGTGTGTCCATGTAAAGCTTGTAATCAAACTGCAGGTCGCAAATATGAATATATTTTGATGAAATTTGGTATATAAGCTTTTATCGGCCATGGGATGAACGCTATTGAAATTGGTGAGAATCGGTCCATGTTCAGACCTAGCCCCCATACAAATTACCCATATGAAATCGACATAAATTGCCATAAGATCCAAATTGTCATATAGATCTTACTCAAATTGGGTTTGTATGCGTTCATTACATCCACTAATGAGTAGTCCAAAAATGATCCCTTTGACCCCATATAGAGCTGCTTCCCGATCTTCACTTAAATCTACTAAAAAACAAAAATATTGCACTGATTCTTCTCAAATTTTGTTTGTACATATTTTTGCAAAATACAAGAGACTTTACCAAACATGATCAGGATCGGTCCATTTTTGGACCTAGTCCCTTTATAGATATAGCATCCGATATGAACTTTTTCATATCTGCAGCCAAAAAAATTAATAAAAATCCCACTAAAATTTGGTTTTTGCTTATTTTCAATGTCCAGTTAGTTTGGCCTAAGAGAGAGGGTTTCTAAACGCATGGTATAGGGTATCGTATAGTCGGTCTAGACCGACTATAATTTTCTTACTTGTTTTTATGTTATGCCAGGTAATTCTGGGAATAATCTCGTAGCAGAGTAATAATGGAGAAACCCAGAACCCATAAGTACAGGGTATTATAAGTTTGAACCGATGTTTGTTCCTATCAAACATATGAAATAGATAGACCTTTTATTAAAGTAACTAAGTCTGACCTTAGAAAAACAGGAAATTTGAGGCAGACTTCTGTAGATTTAAAATCCTATCGGAAGAAAGGACAATAAAATTTTTTCACCATATTCGGGACTGTTTTAAACAAAGTTAACACATCTATAATATTAATAGGTAAGGCGATTTTTTGCTACCGATATTTTGTTCTACCGTTTTATCCTGCTTCTGACCAAACGTATATTATTTGAAAGGCGTTTCTTTTAGCTGTTCACCAAATTTACAGATTTTTAAATTTTTTCCTTTATTTTGAGTAAATTGCATTTAATGTTACAACTAACACATACATATGCTATGTGTGTGTGTGTTTATTAAATTTGTTAATGGCTTTCTTAATGACTTTGTCATCTTCATTCACAATAATAATAAACCAAAAAAGTGTTGGTCTGTGAATTGGCTAAGTTGAAAGTTGCACTCGAATTTCGAGCACTGGAATCTGCTAGTACTATTTATTTTAATAGGAAAATATTTGAAAAATAAGCAGAAACTAGCAAAAATTTAAAAAATAAAAAATAAGCGAATATTGCTTATCGATTGCCCATCGATCTACATTTTAGTTAGCCTACTTATGAGAGAATTGTTAGAATTTCTTTTTATAAGAAGTGAATATTCATTAATTTTATTAGTTTTGGATATATCATAATCAAAAGCCAGCAAGTAAGAAAATTATATTCGGTGTAGACCGACTACACGATACCCTATACCATGCGTTTAGAGAAAGGATCATAGCTCCAACTTATAAGATATAGAAAATAAGCATAAACGAAATTTGAGTGGCATTGCTAAGAATTTGTAGGAAGCAGAATTAAAAAAGGTTCATATCGGATAAAAATTTTATATGGGGACTAGGTCGAAAAATAGATCGATTATGGTCATATTTAGTAAAGTCACTTATTTTTTTCGAAAACATATATAGACAGAATTTGAGTAAAATCTATCCAATATATATATATATATATATATATATATATATAATTTTTTTTTTAAGATTTAAGTGAACATCGGAAAGCAGCCTTATCTGGAGACTATGACTACGAATGGTCCCACAGAGATTATTTTAAGACTACTGATTATTGGATGCAATAAACGCACATAAACCAAATATGACCAAGATATATATGATAATTTTGATCTTATGGAAATTTAACTCGATTTCATAGGAGTCATTTTAATGGGGACTAGGTCTGAACATGCATTAATTTGCAAAAATTTTATGTCTGACATAAACTCACATATGATATTTGCGATCTGTAGTTTGACTACAAGATTTAAATGGATAGACAGACGATGGACGGACGGACAGACATCGACAAATCGACTGAGAAAGTGAATTCGAGTCGATCGGTTAATAAAAAGTGGGACTAGATCCGATATTTTTGGTAGTTACAAACATCAGCACAAAACGGTATCTATAATATTAATAGGCTAGGCGATTTCTTGTGACTAATTTTTTGACCAAACGCATATTATTGGAAAGGTATTTCTTTTAAGCCGTTCTGCAGATTTACAGACTTTTAAATTGTTTCCTTAATTTTGAGTAAATTGCATTTAAAGTTGCTACTAACACATACATAAAATTATACAATGCTACCCAGTTGGCAAAATCGTCGTAGACGACATTGTTTTTAACGATTCCTTTAAGACATTTTATAATTTGTCACGCACGACATTTGTCGATGAAGTTTTCTGTAACGCCGATATAATGGATATTGTCGTTAACGTCAAGCTGGGAGACAAATTACTCAGATGGTCGTGTATCACATCCCGTTGACGACAAATTCAGCAACAAATACTTATATTGTCGTGTAACAAGGTCCGTTGACGACAATATGAGTGACAACGTCTTGTGTATGTCGTCCGTCGAACTTTGTTAAGGACAAGTTAAGCGACAATGTCTATGAGTTGTTCGTGCAGATATTTAATAAAAAAAAATAGTTAACGACCAGCTGGATGATAAATAACTTATACGGTCATGTATCGAATTCTATTGACGACAAATTACGCGACAAAATTAAGTTTTGTCGTATATGAGTCTGTTGACGTCAAGATGAGCAACATTGTGGGGAAATTGTGGTCAGTCGTACTCCGTTAGCGACATGATGAGCGACGTTGTCTTTAAGTTGGTCTTATATAAGCTTTGCGTGTAAAAAAAAAGTAAAATAACGGGACTTAATAACGGCTGCAAGTCAAAAACAAAAATATATAAAAATCAATATGATGTGTAAAAAATCTTCGCTAACAATCATTACCGACAATGTGGTGGACATTGTCGCCTATGTAATCGTTAATGACAAAGTGAAGATATTGACGCCTAAATAGGTGTTGACGAAAATATAATGGAATTAATCTTCTATAAAGTCGTCAATGAATATATATCTGAACTTTTCATTTCTTTTTTTTGCGTGAGCGACAAACAGAGCGACATGGTCTCTCTTTTAGTCGTCCACGATTTTCGCGACATTTGTTCGAAAAAGTCTTTGACGATTTGTTCCGACTATCCTACATTTGTCTTCAAAGACTTTACATTGTCATGCACCCCTCATTAGGGATGTCTTGAGGACGTGGCCAACTGGGTATGTGTGTGTTTTTTAAATTTGTTAATGTGTTTGTAGTAAAAATGAGTTTGTTTTTTGTGTTGATTTGCGAATTGGCTATAATTGATTAGCATACTTTTAGGGTCTTTATTTAATGAAAAATAAAATTTCCTAGAATATGCGCTCGAATTTCGACGGCTGGAATCTGCTAGTAGGGTATAAATACAAGCTCTTGCTTCTTATTGGCCTAGTTAAGACAATTGTGAGAATTTCTCTTTATAGGAATTGGATATCCAATTTTTTTCATTGCTTTCAAATTCACATATTCAAAAGAAAATTGTTCAAATAAACTGTTTTTTAAATTCATGTAAAAAAAAAACTACAAGTATTTTCAATATATAGGAAGGTATCCCTATAAGGCAATTTCTCCATTTTTTGTTGATATAAATTTTTCTGGTCTCTTTAATCCAGTCTATAACTGCCATACTCTAAAATTTAGAGCCGTAAAGCTGAATCCTTATACACTATATGGATTTACAACGTTTAATCTATTGTGAATGAAAGAATAACGTAACATGTTTCGAATTTTTTAAAGAAGAATAAAACAATAAAATAAAACTCATGAAGAAATAATGCTTGTCTTTTGAATATAACACCTTCCATACAAAACCATCCTAAAGAAGACGGATCTAGTTATTGAGTTTTTATAATTAAAAATCAAGAAAGCAGCTAGCAGGCGCTAATTATGACCCCAAATGAAATCAAGTTGCTCCCTGTAAAGACCCAGTCACTGTATAGTAACTAAAATTCACTACACCTTTTCCAATTGTATTTCAGAAAACATCAAATGAATGTTAGAAAGTATCAATTGTAATTCAGAAATGATTTATTGAGTTTAAGAAAGTATCAATTTTATTTCAGAGAGTATCAATTGTATTTCAGAAATTATCAATCATATTTCAGAAAATATCAATTGAATTTCCGAAAATATCAATCGAATTTTAGAATCAAAAAGTAGTTTTCCCTAAAATACTGGAAAGTTTCATTATTTCTATTTGGATTTACAGTCACAGAAAATGTTTGTCAAAATTTTAACATAAATTTTATGCACTGGAAATTAAACTATTAAGGGCGGACTCCTAATGGTAAGAAGAAGAGGATATCCTTTTTTAATCAGCTCTAATATAAAAACCAGGATAGGAGTCGGGCATAAACCAGGACAAGAGTCGGGCAAGAAATGTTACAAATCCAGTGTAATACTTAACAAATATATCTTTGATATTTTCTGAAAATCAACTGATATTTTCTGAAATACATTTGATGCTTTTTGAAATACATTTGCTACTCATTTGATGTTTTCTGAAATACAATCGATTATTTCTGAAAATCAATTGATGTTTTCTGAAATACAATTTATACTTTCTGAAAATTAATTGAAACTTTCTGGAATACAATTGGAAAAGGTGTAAACACTAAAAATCAAAATAACAATACATAACAATAAAATTTGATTAAAAAAAATATGAATCGTACTTAACCCTTATGTGTACACCTAGGTACCCTTTGGCGTTTTCAACCAAAATTTTCTGCATGTCTGAAACTTCTTGAAAACTTATCACTTTCAAACAATTTAGTATTTTTGCAGCTGTACAGCTAAAATTTGCTTGAGATACCAATTTACTCCTAACACCTTAAACTGCGCACCAAGGTACCCGGGATTTATATGGGAATGCGGCCTTTGTAAGTATAATTTTTAAAATTGTTAGTAGTATATAAATAAAAGTCTATATAAAATATAAACGTAAAAAATTTATTTCATGAAATAAGAAAACAGAAACATTAAAAAACAAAAATTCAATAAATAAAAAAACAAACGAAATAAAATGTTAGTGCAGATCTTTCGAGAAGTTTGTATACATTCCACGATTAATAGAATGTTCCTCGAATGTTTATTTATTTATTTTTATTAAAATTCATCTGTAACTAAATGCCTGTTGGCCCCAAAAAATACATAGCCTATCTCAGAGTAGGCAAATATTTATGTATATGAATAACTTAAAATTAATATACAATAAAAAAAAAATAACTAACAAATCACAGCTATCAACTCCCCATCTGGCACGAATACGTAAATTCTCAATATATTAGTAATAATAATTATCAACAATAGCATAATGGTCGACAATAGCCAGCAAGAAGAAAGAAATTCAATGTGATCCATAAACAATTTTGGAAAATTATATATGCTCAACGAAAAAATTCGTTCATCGTAAGGCAGTACATTATTCCATAGCCTTGAGACTTTAACAACAAAAGAGCGTTGCATAAATTGAGTATGTATTCTGGGACGCATAATTGAAGACCTTCACATTGAGTACGGGAATTGAAATAAATCATGCAAATATCATTGGATTTGGCATGCATAGTTTATATCATAACTACTGCCTTTTTCTTTTTTGACACATAGTAACATAAAGTTGCCTCATTTCTAAATGCGAAATTTGTAGAGTATAATGATCTGATATATATTTCAAACCATGAATCAAAATATTTAAAATTAGATAAAGTTTATCTTGGATAATATAACTCAATCATTAATATACGTATGTACGTTGTATTCAAATATGTTTAGAATAATGTGCCTGCATATTAGGTGGTAAAAAACCTTTTGTTTTGCGTACCGTACCGACGAGTTTCAAGTTCCATGAGTTCAAAGCTCTTGCTAGTTCCAAAGACGTAAAAAATTGTCTATACTAACGTTTCTTCCTAAGTTTTTATAGGGAAACAGCAGATCTAAAACTGGTTTTTGCCTATTTTGGTGTGACGCTCGCCTTCTGGTGGTTTACCATTATACAATTGGCCATGCAAAAGTGTAAGAGTTACGTGCATCGCAGTCCAAAATGGAATACAACTCCCATATATGGGCAGGAGCTTCAAAGTCTATTTTGATGCTACTGGACTATATGCAAAGGAGGGCGTTGGCAGTAGGGTATCCAACTCTATTGATTCATTGGAACATCGTCGGAATGTGGGTTGTGTAGCACTGTTCTATAGATATTACCATGGGAAATGTTCTTCTGAGATTAGCGAACTTATTCGAAGTGCCCGAGTTTCGATTCGCTCTACCCGCTTCTCTAGTAGATCTAATCCATTTGTAGCCTATTGTCCAGTTGACCGCACAACGCATTCCAGAGAGAATTCGTTTATCAGTCTGTCTTTCCTGACAGTTATATTCTAATAAAATTTAAGTCAAATAAGCGCACCGGTAGGTGAGTAGGTAGGGTGCTCGCCTATCATGCGGGGGTCGTGGGTTCGATTCCCACCAGAGGCTTTGGTCTGTCGCTGCAAAAAAAAAAGGAACTACTCCCTCTTTCCTCCTTAACCTATTTTCCTGAGATCAGCACAATGCACTGCATCTGTAGGGGGCATCCCCTGAAAATATATATATATAATTGTATGCCATATTTTTCAGGTATTGACGGCATGTACTGCTTAAAACGGGTAAGCCGGCGGTATCCATACAACTGCTCATCAATAGTTATGCATTCCCTGGTCTTATAACTAAGTTGGCGTTTCGCATTATCCAAATGTCTCGAAAAGCAGCTGCTTTATCAGACTTTGCACGTATGTCCACATACAGATACATGTTCTCTGTTTGATTTATGAGGCTCGAATATTTTTTTTGTATTTTTTCGATTATATTCTGTTGTAATTTTCTGTCCCTTACGATTTGTTTCTGTAAGAATTAAGTCACACATTTCACTAGACTAAATAATATTCATCATACGTAAAAACTAAAATAAGTATCTGAAATTTTTAATAAGACTTGCAGATTCCAACGCTTCAAATTCGAGTGCAATTTCTCGGAAGCTTTATTTTTTAACTTAGCCAATTTACAAACCAACACTTTTATGGTTTATTATTATTGTGATTGAAGGTAACAAACTCATTAACAAACTAATTAACAAATTTAATAAAACACACAAAGCATATGTATAATTTTATGTATGTATGTGCTAGTAGCAACTTTATGTGCAATTTGCTCAAAATAAAGGAAACAATTTAAAAATCTTTAAATCTGGAAAACGGCTAAAAAGAAATACCTTTCAAATAATGTAAGTTTGGCCAAAATTGGGATAAAACGGTAGAACAAAACACCGGTCACAAGAAATCGCCTAGCCTATTAATATTATAGATATGTTGCATACCTTAAGGTTTTATGAAAAATTATTTTATATATCTGTAATCAATTCCATATTATATATATACATATACCACGTTTTACTGAATATTTAGTGCGAAAATGCTTTTTTTATACCTTACCTCCATATAGGTGCCCGGGTACATAGCACTGCAATAAAAGGTGTTTTTGTTTTTGTCGCGCACATAAGGGTTAATATATTTTGTTGCATATTTTTAAAATTTTAAACACGAACCGGTTTTAAACTTTTAACAATTTCTCTTTGAATAACACACATTGCCTATTGTTTCAGCAGATATTCAGTCGAATTTCGAATACGTTAGTGAAATGTTGATTTCTTATGTCGAACGGTTATTTCTAAAACTTTAAACTTAGAAAATGTCAGTGAATAATGCAACAAGAACAATAACAAATTCCATGGATTCTATAATGATAACAGATCACCAAACCATGTCTCGTAGTCGTCTGGCGCTAAAAGCCAGCGAAACGTCATTGGCTGATTTAAATATTGAAGATAATAATGACATAACAAACAGTCGCATGTGTTGGGATAAAGTATTTAACAAAAAAACAATGCGTCGTCATTTACCGGTACTTCAATGGTTGCCCACTTACAATAAAAACGATTTCATTGGAGATTTGATAGCAGGTATAACAGTATCATTGGCAGCCATACCACTGGCTTTAGCGTTTGCCGGTATAGCCGGCTTACCAACAGAGGTAGTTATAGAAAAAAAGAAACAGTGATTCCAAGCATTTATTCTGAAATTCTTTTGTATATTATTTGATTTTCTTTTATGAAAATTTTAAGTTGAATTCCAAATTAAAAATTAAATTGATTGACGAATAAATCCAATAGTTTCATTAAAAAAGCATTAAAATCTGAACTAAGAATTGTTAATCAAATAATCAAATTGATTCTTGCGAAGATCTGTTATTGTCATACCAATGACAAGTTAAAATTTCAACTAAAAAAACTTAATTTTTAGTTTGCTCTTTACAGCTCGTTTGTGGGTAACATAATCTATACCATATTTGGAACTTGTAAAGACAATATTTTGGGTTCTACGGCCATAGCTTCTCTATTAACCTTTCAAGTAGCCCATGGCAATTGGCAAAAATCTATACTTTTCACTTTCCTATCCGGTATGGTCGAGTTAATAATGGGCGTGAGCCATTTAGGTTTCATAATAGATTTTGTTTCGGGTCCTGTAAGTTCCGGTTTTACCAGTGCTGTTGCTTTAATTATATTTACTTCACAAATTAAAAATATTTTAGTCGTTAAAATGACGGGGAAATCATTTTTACAAAACTGGATTTCCATACTTAAGGATATTCACAATTATAAAATATCTGACACCGTACTGGGATTCGGTTGTATCATAATACTAGTGATTTTAAAATATGTGGGAGATATACAGATTAAAACGAAGGAAAATGAAGTGGTTTCAAAGTTTCAGAAATTCCTAAATCAAATATTTTGGTTTTTGGGTGTTTCCCGTAATGGTCTTCTGGTAATTGTCACTGCCACTTTAGTGGGCTACTATGAACATCAAGGTTTTAGTTATTTTCAATTAACGGGTTATATACCTTCGGGTTTTCCAAAAGTCAAAGCACCTGCATTTTCGTTCCCAAGTAATATTACTGCGGATGGCATTGAGTTGGAAGCTGGTCAGGATTTTTTCGATCTACTTCAAGAATTTGGTTCGAGTTTGATTGTTATACCGCTGATATCACTTTTGGAGACAATAGCGGTGTGTAAGAATTTTGGTAAGTGTTAACAACTTTTTTGTTTCTCAAATTTAGACTAAGCAGCACTTTCACACTACGACAAATCACGACAAGTAAGAAAATTATAGTCGATTAAAGACCCTATCTATCTGGTCCAACTATTTAGATATAGAAAATAAGCATAAAACACGTTTGAGTGGCAAGCTTTTTGCCTTAGGACATGAAAAAGTTCATTCAGATGCTATATTTATATGGGGCCAAGGTCGAAAAATGGACCGATTCAAACCATATTTGATAAGGCCACTTATTTTTCCCAAAAACATATACAAACCAAATTTGAGAAAAATCTGCAATAATTTTGTTTTTTGATAGATTTAAGTGATCTAGCAGATTCCAGCCCTCGAAATTCGAGTGCAAATTCTAGGAAACCTTATTTTTTTCTTAAATAAATACCCTAAAGGTATGCTAATCAATTATAGCCAATTCACAAATCAACACAAAAAACAAACTCATTTTTATTACAATTACATTAACAAATTTAATAAACACACACATAGCATTGTATAATTTTATGTATGTGTTAGTAGCAACTTTAAATCCCATTTACTCCAAATAAAGGAAAAAAATTAAAATTCTGTAAATCTGCAAAACGGCTAAAAACAAATACCTTTCAAATAATATACGTTTGGTCAAAATCGGGATAAAACGGTAACACAAAACATCGGTCACAAGAAATCGCCTAGCCTATTAATATTACAGATATCGGCAATTAGCTTCATATTGGGGCTATGACTAAGAATTGTCCTATAGGGTTTATTTTATAAACCCAATTTGACCGAAATCTATATTATAATTTTGAACATGATGAGATTTTCACCAATTTCAATAGCGTTTGTGCTATGGCCGATAGAAGCTTATATACCAAATTTCATAGAAATAAGGTCACAGTTTCTACCTGTAGTATGATTACAAGGTTTACATGGACACACAGACGGACGGACGTACAGACGGACATCGCTAATCGATCGGTATAATAAAAGACGGGTCTAGGTTAAATATTTTTGGTGCTTGCAAATATCAGCACGAAGTCATTTAACCCTAACCACATATTGGTATAGGGTATAATGATTAAAGCAAGTGTCAGATTATAGAAATTATATAAAGGAAAAAATATTGAATTTGATAGTTTGCATATAGGACAAAATCTACTCATCATAGGGTTATTCTCTAAGAGCAAATTTACAAATCCCAAAAATGTCTAAGGTCGTTAAAAAAATTTTTTTAGATTTTATGAGTTTTTGGTAGAGTTGTCAATTATTCGGGTTCTAGCTTTGATCGATTAAAAATTCAAAAATATAATTATTGATCGATCAAGCGATCAAGTTTTAAAAATTGTTCGATTAATCAATAAAAGAACGAATAAATTGAGAAAATTTTTAATTATTCCAGAAAAAATTTAAATTTAAAAATTAAAAAAAAAAAACAATTGAAGCAAATAATATAAAAACTTTCAATAAGTTGAGATTTTAATTTTTTTTTCTCATTTAAATCCAGTTCATAAAAATTAAAAGGAAAAGAAAATTCAGAAGAGTTTTAAATTATTAAAGAATAATAAACTAATCCATAACAACAAAGTTTTTATTAAAACTCTTTCTTTCCTCCCCGTGACTGTGCGTGACTTTACGTGACTATTTTAAAATTAAGCTTTGGTCACAACAAGTCTATTGACCAAGTTTCAGATTGAGGGGAAATAGGGTCTAAATCACTCCATTACTGTGCGTGAATGTGTGTGACTATCTTAAAATTAATCTTTGCCCTCAGCAAGTATATGGACAAAGTTTAAGATCGATCGGATGAGAGGAAGTGAGGTTTTAATCTCTCCGTGACTGTGCGTGACCATGCGTGACTATGTCAAAGTTAATATTTTTTCACAGCAAGTCTATCGACCAAGTTTCAGATCGATCGGATGAAGGGAAATCCATTTTAAATCTCTCCGTGACTGTGCGTGACCATGCGTGACTGTGCGTGACTAAGTCAAAGTTAATCTCTTTATAGACCAAGTATAAACCAAGTTTCAGATCGATCGGATGAGGGGAAATGACATTTAGATAACTCCGGCGAATGGGGTTGAACCACGAAAGACAGACAGACAGAGAGTATGAGTTAAAAGAAAGAGTTTAAAAATGAGTTTGATTTTGTAAAATAATCTTTTAAAATTGTAATTTAATTTTTTGCTTTAAAATTATTAACCGCTTTGATTTTTATAATGTATAAAAACATATTCTAGATTTCTCTGCTATGTAATAATTTAATATTACTTAATAACTGTATTTTTTTATTTTATATAAATTGATAATTTGATAGTTTGTGCTGATGTTTGTAACTACCAAAAAATATTTAATATTACAAACACACTTTTTATTATACCGATCTAGTCAGAAACACTTTCTGCGTCGATTTAGTGATGTCTGTCTGTGCGTCCGTCTGTCTATCCATCAGTCTGTGTATCCATGTAAACCTTGTAACCCAGCAACAGGTCGCGAATATGGATTAGTTTGATGAAATTCAATATACGAGTATAAGTAGTATATGAAGCTATTGGTGAAAATAGAGTCATGTTGAGACCTAGCCTCAATACAAATAACACCTGTGAAATCGTCTAAGATTGTCGACTAAAATTGAAAACTATGTTATTGTTATTGTTTTTAATCTAAATTTTGTATTTTGAGACATAGTTGTAATAGTTTTTATTTTTGTGATTGCTGTATTTGTAGCATTTGCTTCATGAGAGTGGATGTATGGGTTATACGGTACGTGCCATATTAGCTTATATCGGTATTGCCGCAATGTGTTTGTTGCTTTTTGTTTTTTTTTTGTACGTGTGAACGCTGATAAACAAACAAACAAAAATGTAATTGTATGAATTTACATTTATGATCATTGAAATTAATAATTGCTTTCGTTTAACAAAGTACGAAAATACCTAAAATTTTTGTTAATTATGTTATTAATTTTAAACATGATTGCAAAAAATTCAACCTTTATAATTTGAAATCTAACCTTTTTTGTCTTTCAGTCTTGACAACCTTGCATATAATATTGTGTTTAGAGCACGGGTGGAGGGTATCAGAGATTCGAGTATTCAATTATTTGGTTGATTAATCGAAAAGTTCTTAACCAGTTGACAACACTCTTTCTTTTAACTCATACTCTCTGTCTGTTTGTCTGCCATGGAGCAACCCCATTCCCCCTCATCCAATTGATCTGAAAATTGGCCCATATTCTTGCTATGACTATAGATTAATTTTTGGGTAGTCACGCACAGTCATGCATAGTGACGCACAGTCACGGAGTGCTTTAAAACCTATTTTCACTTATCTGATCGATCTGAAACTTGCCGTGAAAAAAGATTAACTTTGACATAGTCGTGCACAGCCACGGAGAGATTAAAACCCCACTTCCTCTCATGCGATCGATATGAAACTTTGTCCATAGATTTGTTGTGGCCAAAGATTAATTTTAAGATAGTCAAACACAGTCACGCATAGTCACGCACAGTCACGAAGTGATTTAAACCCCATTTCCCCTTATCTAATCAATCTGAATCTTGGTCCATACACTTGTGAACAAATATTAATTTTAAAATAGTCACGCAAAGTCAAGCACAGTCACGGAAAGATTCAAAACTTATATGCATAAGGAAAGAAAGAGTTTAAATAAAAACGTTGTTTTTATGGGTTAGATTATTATATTCTACTTGTTATAAGTTGATTATTGACCTTAAGACTTTTATTTAGAAAAACTTTAACCTTGCTGTTAGGTTAGAAAAAACTTACGAATGTTAGGTTAATGGACCATTTGGTCCATACTTCAATATTCATACAAAATAACCATTTAATCTTATATTTGTATCTATTCTGGATCACTTCTCCCTAAATGTTATTAATTTAAGCTTTACTCAACGCTAGAGAATGGCGTGTGAGTGAATTTTGGCTCATGCTCACGAAAGAAATTTTATAATCTCTCATGAATTACTCACTCGAATTTTTCTTTACTCACGCACTACTCACGTCAGTAAAATTAAAATAACTCACGCTCACGTGTGATTCACGTGAACCACGCAAATCACGTGACCAGCGCAAATCTCTACGCAACACAGCTAATGTAAAAATTTGTTGAGGGATTCCCCTTTTTGCATCTTTCTTTACTCAGGATAGCTAATGTAAAAAAACAATTGTGGGATTCCGTTTTTTTGTTTTTTTTTAATCAACATAGATTAAATATGTAAAAGACAATCGTGGGATCCCCCTTTTTTGATTTTTGTTGTAAAGAAGCACAAATATTTGTACTGCTTGGTTCATTTTGTGAGTTGTTTTCAATAGTTCAGACGTGTTTTACTTACGACATGGCAAACTTGAACGAAGATCAGATACGAGAACTGCTCAATGCAGAAAGTGAATTTGATTATATTTCAAAAAATAGCGAAACAAGTTCTTCAGAAACAGGTACTGAACGGGAACCTGTCCTAGCTAAAAACAAAATGGTTTGGAGTGCCACTCCATTACCTCAGCCTATTGGAGTTACGGCTGAGAATATTATCTCAACGCAACCAGGACCAACTCGATTTGCAGTTTCCAGATGCAATGACATTCTGTCAGCTTTTTTGTTGTTTTTTTCCGCCTCCAATAGAAAGAATTATCATCGAAAATACTAATAAGTACGGCAGGGTGAAGTTTGGTGGCAAGCCCCATTTTCCGAGCAATAAGGTCTGAAGATACATTTCATATGATTAATGGTGCCATCCGTTTCGATGATGTTTTGAGTCGACGACAAATGCGTAGTTGCGATAAATTTGCTCCTATTCGTGAACTGTGGGACCATTGATGAGCAACTTGTTGCATTCCGGGGGCGATGTAGTTTTAGACAGTTTATGCCATCAAAACCAGCAAAATATGGTTTGAAATTTTGGTTATCGGTAGACTCTAAGTCAGGCTACGTGTGGAAAATACAACCATACCTTGGTAAGCCTAGAAATACACAGCCATACCTTGGTAAGCCTAGAAATATACAACGCTTTGTATTGGACTTAACAGAAGGCTTGAAAGGGCAAAACAGGCGACAATTTTTGAGTTGGTAAAAAAACTTCAGGAAAGGAAACTTACATATGTGGGAACAGTACGCAAAAATAAAACATTCGTTCCTCCGAAATTGCTGACTGTCAAAAAACTCCCTTTGTACCATTCTACATTTGCATTCGATGGCATTGCGACATTAGTATCATATGATGAAACGGACTAGATTACCTCAACAAGAGTTCTCAGCATAGTTATTGACTGAAATACGATCACCATATATAGTTTCAGTGGCCTCTTCAAATAATACTTCTAATTCAGGGGCTCGAAAGAGTGGAATTTGTAGTTACTGCAAATCTAAGTCTGATATAAAATGCTCCATTTGCAGCAAGTTTATTTGCAAAACTAACCGAAAAACATGCTGCTTATCATGCAATGACAATTACTATAAAACCAACTAATAAATACTTATTTTTTTAAATAAATGTAAAAAAAATCAAAGAAAATATACTATGGACCAAATGGTCCCTTAACTTAAGATTCGTAATTTTTTATTTTTCTCAGTCGTGTTTTAAGTCAGAACCTTGAATTTTTGTATATTACATGGTTTTATAAAAAGACCACGTGAGCTAAAAATCAAGTCACTATATGTCACCGTTCAAAAATTACAAAGGAAACAATCCAAAAATTGGACCAAATGGGCTTAACCTACAGCAGGGTTAAGGAATTCAAGGTGCTCTGAATGTTATAACCGTCGTTACAAAATAAAGACTTCTATAGAAGAAATTACTGAAAGGATTTATTAAGGCAACCTCTATGGTTCTTAGAATTATTAGAATTTTCCGTAAAATTATGGGAATTTTGCAATAGAAAAAAAACGTACAGAATCTCAGTGTTTTGCCAGTTATGAATTTTTTTTATTTTCTAAGTAAAAACATGAAAAACAGAAATTTTTAAATAAATTTATTAATCCTTATTACAGCTTATGGTAAACCAGTGGACACCAATCAAGAACTAATAACATTGGGCTTGGCGAACATAGCAAATTCATTTTTTCGAGGATATCGAATTAATGGTGGTTTAGCCAGAGGAGCTGTTAATACAGCCAGTGGCGGTAGAACACAATTTATAAATGTCTATATTAGTGTAATAGTGGTGTTGGCCATGTTATTTTTAGCACAATATTTTTACTATATACCGAAGGCCACGCTGGCAGCCATAATTATAGCAGCTGTTCTATTTCAATTACAGTATCAAGTTATAATACCAATGTGGAAGAGTAAAAGTAAGTACTTACCTTGAAATACACTCGTATACCGGCTATGACATAGGCTGATGGATTATATTTATTTATTTGCAGGATCAGATTTATACGTTGGTTTTCTGGCTTTTATAGCTTGTTTAGTATTGCCCTTGAGTTTGGGCATATCCATAGCGATTGGTATAAATGTTTTATATATTTTATATCACTCAGCAAGACCAGAAATTGCATTGGATCTAGTAAAGGTAAGGGTAAAAAAAATAAATATTATAGCTTTAAATAAAAAAAAAAAACAATAAACATTAAATTTACTTTTAGACATCCACTGGTCAACTTTTTTTAAAACTTACTCCCGATCGCTGTTTAATCTTTCCCTCCATGGAATTTGTACGCAAAAAGGTGACCAAATCTGGCCAAAAGTATGCTTTGCCAGTAGTTTTTGATTGTACTTATATTTATGCCAGCGATTTTACCACTGCTCAGGTTTTAGAATCAATTATTAACGATTTTCAGTCGAGAAATCAAAAACTTATCTTTTTTAACTTACGTCCCAATATTTCAAAAGTATTCGCTTCGTTGCAATCTAAATTTGTTGTATGTTACACTTTGGATTGTTTAGAAAAGTTGTTGGATGACACGACGACGTCTGGTGTCTGTAATGATAGTGCAGAGGTAACAAATTTTTGAAATTTTTTGAAAAATATTAATGCCCAAAAGTATGCTACAAAACATTAAATGTTTAATAAAAGCTTTAATTATATTATAAACTTTTAAAAAATACACTGTTAGAAATTACCACAAAAAAATCACCAAATATAATTCATACTACTATTTTAGGTTTATCAATATGTGTTTGTGTAAATGAAAAACTTATAGAAATCTAATAATAGTTTTGTTCCTTTAATTCAAACCTAAAACTGTGAAATGCAGATTAAGCATTTTTCAGAGTGGAAAAAATAATTTAATTTTAATCACATTTTCATTTCATTTTCAAAATTAAAAACTCCTTTTTGCAAAACAAACCATCAAACATGGAGAGAAAATGGGATAAAAATTATTTTTCTTTAAAAAATTTTTTTAGAAGAACTGATAGTTTACAACAATTTAGCTGATGAAAATGTTTGTGTAAGTTCTGGTAAAAAAAAAAAATCATGTGAGTCCGATCACAAGGGAGATGTGTAAACATCTAATAATTAAAGAAAACATCAACATCATATTTTCCAGTGCATGAAAAATAAGTCGATTATGCTGTTTTTTGAAATTCAATTGATGTTTTCTGAAATACAATTGATGTTTTCTGAAATTCTATTGATGTTTTCTGAAATTCAATTGATGTTTTCTGATACTCGAATGATGTTTTCTGAAATTATATTGATGATTTCTGAAATTCTATTTATGTTTTCTGAAATTCAAATGATATTTTCTGAAACTCGAATGATGTTTTCTGAAATTCTATTTATGTTTTCTGAAATTCAAATGATGTTTTCTGAAATTATTTTGATGGTTTCTGAAATACAATTGATGTTTTCTGAAGTTCTATTTATGTTTTCTGAAATTCAAATGATGTTTTCTGAAATACAATTGATGTTTTCTGAAATTATATTGATGTATTCTGAAATTCAATTGATGTTTTCTGAAATTTTATTGATGTTTTCTGAAATACAGTTTATGCTTTCTGAAGTCCTATTGATATTTTCTGAAATACAATTGATGTTTTCTGAAATTATACTGCTGGTTTCTGAAATACAATTGATGTTTTCTGAAATTCTATTTATGTTTTCTGAAATTCAAATGATGTTTTCTGAAATTCTATTGATGCTTTCTGAAATTCAATTAATGTTTTCTGAAATTCTCTTGATGCTTTCTGAAATTCAATTGATGTTTTCTGAAATTATATTGATGGTTTCGGAAATACAATTGATGTTTTCTGAAATTCTATTGATGCTTTCTGAAATTCAATTGATGTTTTCTGAAACTCGAATGATGTTTTCTGAAATTATATTGATGTTTTCTGAAATTCTATTTATGTTTTCTGAAATCCAAATGATGTTTTCTGAAATTATATTGATGGTTTCTGAAATTCTATTTATGTTTTCTGAAATTCAAATGATGTTTTCTGAAATTATATTGATGGCTTCTAAAATACAATTGATGTTTTCTGAAATTCTATTGATGTTTTCTGAAATTCAATTGATGTTTTCTGAAACTCGAATGATGTTTTCTGAAATTATATTGATGTTTTCTGAATTATATTGATGTTTTCTGAAATTCAATTGATGTTTTCTGAAACTCGAATGATGTTTTCTGAAATTATATTGATGCTTTCTGAAATTCTATTTATGTTTTCTGAAATTCAAATGATGTTTTCTGAAATTATATTGATGGTTTCTGAAATACAATTGATGCTTTCTGAAATACAATTGATGTTTTTTGAAAGACAATTGGAAAATGTTTAGAAAAGAACATATCATAATTTTTTCACCAATACAATCATAAGTCACACAGCGTTATCTGCTTCAGCTCACACCGATATGAGTTACGCTGTTTTTGTGATTGTATTGCGAAATAGAAATTTACCCCCCTGCGCGTATAGATGTTTACACATCAAAAAAAAAACGAAACGCAAGTACTCCCTCTCGAGCAATTTACGAGTAACTTTAGACAACGCATTGGGTTAAGTTTGGGCTAGATTGGTAACTAATACTAATAAGTAATACTCCTTAACTACCCTCTTTTTTTTGGCTTTCTAATGAATTTGTGCTGATATTTGTAACTACCAAAAATATTTGAACTAGACCCTTCTTTTATAATATCGATCGACTTAGATTGACTTCCTGAGTCGATTTAACGATGTTCGTCCGTCCGTCCAATGTGTCAATGTAAACCGTGTAATCAAAATACAGTTCGCAAATATGAATACATTTTGATGAAATTTGTTATATAAGCTTTTATCGACCATGGAAAGAACGTTATTGAAATTGATGAAAATCGGTGCATGTCCAAACCTATTCCCAATACAAATAACCCTTATGAGATCAACCTTAAATAACATAAAATCCAAATTATCACACATATGTCAGTTTGTTTTATGTGTGTTTATTACACCCATTAACTTATCAAAAAAAAAAACCCTGTAGGACAATTTTTAGCCATAGTTCTCATATAAAGCTGCTTTCTGATCTTCAGTTAAATCTATGAAATGGCAAAAATATTGCACAGACTTTTCTCATATTGGGCAAGTATGTATATAGTTTAGTTTAGTTTATCTTTATTTGTTCTTCCCATACAACAAGATTTACATCTTTTATTTTATAGTATGGGAATTTTTAAAGAACAACAAGTTACAGTATACAAAAATATTTAAATAAATTGTATAATTATATAAAGTAAATAAAAAAATAAATAAAATAAAGAACTAAATAAATGAAAGAGTTTGACATAATTTAATATAAAAGAATCAAATGGTAAAATTTTGATTAAAAAAAAAAAAGAGAAAAATGGTTGAAATAACATTGGTGTATTAAAAACAATAAGTGACAAATAATTTCAATTTGCATTGAAAAACTAGCAGTTATTTTGTTTTTGAACTGTATTGCGTTGTTGATTTTCTGTGTTTGATTTGGTAGTAAGTTCCAGAGATAAACGGCATTAAAGTAGAACTGCCATTCAGAAATTTTACTACGATATCTTATCGGTACAAGCTTTCTCCCTCTATTGGATCTTGCAAAGGTTAAGCGGTTGAAAAGGTATGATGGTTCCTTCTGATATATAATTTTGTGTAATAGGACTAGCACCTTTAATTTTAAAATATTATCAAACGACATTCCATATAGTCTTATTGAAAACGAGGTAATACGATCAAGTCTCTTTAATCCATAAACATACCTTATAATACTATTGAAGGCCACATTTAGTTTTCTCTTACTAGTGGAGTGACATAAAGCAAAAATTTCACACCCGTATAATAAAATCGGCATTAAGTAAGATTTTGCAAGTATTATTCTTATATTTAATGGAGTGCAAGATTGAGTCGCCCAAAGCGTCCGAATCATACCATACGTTCTCCCTACCAAAACGTTTACATGATTGTTCCAACTTAGTTTGTCATTAAAAACAATACCCAGATTTTTTGATGAGGACACAATTTCAATTCTCTGATTGTTGTGAATAATATCAAAATCTAGATTATGACGTAGAGTTTTCTTGTGCATGATGAGACATTTGGACTTGAGGGGATTCAGACAAAGTCCATTAACAGTTTCCCAGTTATAAATATTATTTAAATCATCATTAAGTTTTGCTATGTTTTCTCTGGAAGATATTAGTGGACTGCAAAGATATACTTGGACGTTATCGGCGTAAATGTGTACTTTACAATACTTTACATGATCTGGCAAGTCATTGGCGTACATTGAAAATAAAAGAGGGCCTAGAATTGAGCCTTCCGGAACACCTTTAGATACATGTAGTGGTCTCGAAAATTGGTTATTAAGACTGACTGAACACGGTTTACCAGGTAGGATTCAATAAGTTTCTTTGAACACTCGGAGAAATTATAAAGCCGACTAAGTTTTGTTGAAAGTATTGAGTGATCAACTATGTCGAAGACTTTAGAATGATCAAGAAGGACTAAAAAGCAAATATGTCCACCATCAGGGTGACAGCTTTTTTTGGATCTAAAACTTTAGTGCGCAAAATTTTTGCCAAATCGGACAATGCTTTCTGGATGCGCACTGAGTTCAAAGTTCAAATATGAATTTATATGTAAAAATTATCAAAAAAAAAAAAAAAATCGTTTTTCACAAAAATTTTGATATTAATAATTGCGTTTCAATTAAATTAATTAATAAACCATAATCTACAGTACATTATCTTCTTAATAAAACAACAAAATATATTATCGGTTAAAAACAGCCAAGTTATATCAAGTTCCCCAGGCAATAAATGAGACGCAGACCACTTGATTAAGAAAATCGAGCTCACATTTTTAAAGGCATTGAAATAATTTACAACAACAATATTTTTGCATTCTCCTGATCCCAAAATGATCTTATGTAAAGTATTTTGCATCTCGTCTATTGTTATGCCGTTCTAAATTAATGTCAAAACGGTACGTATTTTTAGCACTATTTCAAAATCTCCAATTTTACTTTTTCAAAAATTTTGTTCAAAAACTTTTCCGAAATCAACGATTGGACCTTAAAGTCCTATTAACAAAATATATGTGATTAAAAATGCCAAATATTGTACGTATCCTGTTCTTAATTTGGCGAGGGCAGCGTTTTCATTTCAGCGGATTTGAAGAAAAATTTAATTTTTCATACTTTTTAAACTTTTAGGCTACATCGTTTTGGTGTTTTCTTATGTCAAATATTTTTTTTATCAAAATATTATACTACTTGATACAAGTTCTCAATCCTGTAAATTAAAGTTAAATTGAAACACTATAAATTGTCCCCCTTTAAGGTCAAAAGTCAAACTTAAGGATAATTAAATTTTTTTTAAAACAAAATATCGAAATAATGTATATTTGTGGAAGGATTTCGATAAAACTTGTTGATAATATTTTAATTATTCTAAATCATAATAAAATCATAATAACAAAAACGATCTTTTGTCTATGTAAGTTTGTACCAGTATAGATAAAAACTGCATTTCAAAACAAGTAAGACAATACGTAACCTATACCAGTGATGGCGAACCTATGACACGCGTGCCACTAGGTGACACGCTAAAAGAATTTACGTGACACGCACTTTTTGGGTTAATTTTTTTTTTGAAAATTTTCGGAAATTTTTACTTTTTTTGTTACTTTTACACATTTGTATGTACTCACATATTTATAAACCTTGGTTTTCACACATTTGCCCACTGCACACTCGTTATTTACGTTTTGCTTTGTTGTTATATTTCTTCAATTGCAAGGTAACCAACTCGCTGAAAAACACAAATTTTTTCACATGAATTTTTACCTATCATAACTAAAAGTAAGGAGACATGGAGTTGGCAACCCAGTTCTTTTTAACGTTTGTCACCAACAACGTCATCTAACGGAAGTTTTTTCTGATGGCGTAACCTGTTATTTATAAAGCAGCGGTGCCCAGCTAGTGACACAATTGTTTAAAGAGAACTCACACATATTCTTATGCTCTTTCATTCAGTCGTCATTGAACAAGCGACGAATGCACATGGCATAGCGGCTGTTTTACTATTTCTGTCTCATTCTGCAAATTAATTTTGGGCACCACTGTTATAAAGCTTGAGTTTTTGTTAGTAAGATAATTTGGTTGTTAGGTAAGTGCGTTTGAGAATTTGATTTAATAACCTGCTAATCTATTGGTAAGTTAGAATTAGAATTGATTGGTGACTAGTTTATTTAAATTGATTTTATATTTAACTGTAGATCCCTTGATAACATGACATCGATTAAAAAACAAAAACTTGACAAAGAAGCTGGTGGAAGTGGGAGATTATACCATGCAGATTGGTTTCCCAAATTCGGTGTTATAGAGAAAGATGGAAAAGCGTTTTGTATTGTTTGTAAAGAAGGAATTGTGTTACGTAGTTTCGATGTAAAGCGGCATTTTGATACTAATCACAAGAATCTTTTACTGTTGTCAAAAGAAGAGAAATCTGAACACTTCACTCAAAAACTTGAATATCAGTTACAAACAACTAGTTTCAAATCAATGTTTATACCTAAACACAACATTACTGCTGCTAGTTTTGATGTTTCTTATAGCATTGCAACTCATGGAAAGCCACTTTTTGACGGAGAATTTTTAAAAGAAGCTTTTTGTCCTGTGCCGAAAATTTATTTCACGATTTTAACAATAAGGACCAAATAATTAAGCGTTTTATCTATCTTATCTATTAGTAGAAATACAGTCAAGAACAGAATTTCAGTACTAAGCAATGATGTTTCAAATCAATTATTAGCCGATTTAAATGATTCTAAAATGTTTTCGATATCTCTGAACGAAAGTACGGATGTCACAGGATTGGCGCGTTTAGCTGTATATATGAGGTATCCTGCTAAGAACATTATGATGGAGGAGCTGCTTACATTGTTGACCTTGAAAGGAAAAACCACTGGACTTGATATTTTTGATATATTTAGAGGTAAAAAAGGAAATTACAAAAAAGAGTAATGATCTGAAGAAAATTGTGTCAGTCACAACTGATGGAGTTCCTTCTATGATAGGAAAGCATAATGGGTTTGTTAAGCACCTGAAAGATGAAATTGAACACCCGTTACTTGAATGCCACTGTCTGATACATCAAGAAGCTCTTTGTGCCAAAAAAAGATTAAAGCCACTTGAAGACGTGTTGTGTGTTGTAACAAAAATTGTTAATTTTATAACCGCTCGAGCGCTTAACAAACGTGAATTCGCAGTATTATTAGATGAGGTCGAATCTCAATATTCTGGGTTGCTTATGTACAACAACGTACGCTGGCTTAGTCGCGGTCAAGTTCTCAATCGATTCATATGTCTTTTGGATGAAATAAGATTTTTTTTAATCGAAAAGGAGCAACATTTTCCAGAACTTACTAATTTAAATTGGCTAAGTAACTTAATGTTCTTATGAGACCTAACACAACATTTTAATGCACTAAATAAAAAACTTCAAGGCCGTGGCCAGACCGTATTAACAATGTTTGGTCACATTAAAGCTTTTATATCGAAGCCTGACATATTTGCAAAATTTAAATGTTTTCCATCAATCAAGGAGCAATTCATAGTTTCATCTTTTTATGCAGACAATATTGAAAACAAAACAGTGACTTTAAAAAAATATTGCACCATAATAAAGGAAACGAAAGAGTTATTTTGTGAAAGATTTAGTCAATTTCAAAAAATGGATTCAACATTACAATTTTTAATCTATCAACATAATATTAAGTTTGAAGATATACAGGTGACTTTCTTTAATTGGCTGAATATCGAAAATTTAGAAATGGAACTAGTTGAGTTCCAGAATAGTGTAATATTTAGAAATAAATTCGTGGAATTAAATTGTAAATTAGAGGAAAATTATGAGTATACCGATAAATCATCATCATCACCAGAAGAAAGAATAGAAAATTTAATTTTAACAGTATGGAACTCAATTCCCAGTTCATTCACATCAATGAAAATTCTTGCTACAGCGCTCTTAACAATGTTTGGATCAACTTATAATTGTGAGCAGTTATTTTCCGCAATGAATTTTATTAAGTCCACTACAAGAAATCGTCTTGGAAATGATAATCTGCCGCTTGTGTGGCATTAAAAGTTACAAAATATTCACCAAAATTACTACATTGGCATCGGAGCAACAACAACAAAATTCACATTAAATTATGAATTAAAAATTATTTAATAAGAAGTTATATTTACTAATTATAGTAAAAAATATATGTTTAGTACGAAAGGAATTTTATTTTCAACTTTTTATAATTAATATACCATGCGTTCCAGAGAAGTTCTTGATTTCAACTTTGCTGAGGCAATAACTGAATATAACAAATAAGCATAATCCAAATTTTAGTGCTATTGTTATTAATTTGTGGCGTGCAGATATGAAACAGTTTATAGCAGATGTTATTTTTATATGGGGACTAGGTCAAAAAATAGACCGATCATTAAGTCGTCACTTAGCTTTCTCATAAACATATCGCACCTGTACCTCTAAAGTGAGTCAACTCAATATTTACAAATTTTCAGTAGAGGCAAAAACGGTTTTTTTAATATTTACTATAAAATTTAAAAACAGTTATTTCGTTCTAAAGAATTGTGATTTTTTCAGTGATCATCAAAAATAACAAGTTTTTTGGGTGTAACTCAAAATATGTCTTTTTAGTGAATTCTAAAGAAGCTACTCTTATAACACAAATAGGGTTAGAACTGTATTTTTTTTTTTTTTGCGAAAGACTAGAAAAATCGATGTGTGATTTTTACAGTGGATAGATATGACCACTGTGTATCGTTTTTTTGCAAAAAGTGAAAATTTAAAAATTTTGAGTTGACTAATTTTAGAGGTACAGGTGCGATATATAAACAATATTTAATAAAAATCTAGATTTTAGTGATGGGCAATCAGATTTATATCGGGCCTATGAGTAATAACAATACAACACAAAATATTAACGATATATATATATTTTTTTTTTATATTAACCATCACTCAAATGCAGTGCATTGTGTTGATTTCAGGAAAATAAGTTGTGGGAAATGGGTTGTGGGATATATGTATATGATAATCTGCATTTACAACAATTTTAGTCAGTCTGATAGGGGCAATTTGAATGGGGACTAGGTCTGAACATGCAGCGATTTTCACCAATTTCAATAGCAATCGTCGATAAATGATTATATACTAAATTGCATCAAAATAGATTCATATTTGCGACCTATAGTTGATTACAAGATTTATATGGGCACACAGACGGACGGATATTGCTAAATTGACTCAGAAAGTGATTCTGATTCGATTAATATAAGTGGCCATTAGGAAAAAGGTGCTTGTGAATTTATTGGGCATACTTGATATTAAGCAGCATGACCTACTTTCGATCTGCACACACTAAACACCAGTTTTTGTTTTTATTGTAAATGAGGTAAGAAAATATTATATATTTCTCATTTCTAGAAAAATGCCGAAAAAATTTACATTCATATCTCCGTCCGATAAAAACACACGTTCGACAATACATATGTTATACATCTGAAACTTGAGAATAAATGGAGTAAAAGAGCATTCACACTTTTTCATTTCGTTATGTTTTTCCTTTTCAAAGAAAATTTTAAAGGATTAAATTTAAAAAAATATGCGATTCTACTCACTGTGTCAAGTTAAAGAGGAGAATCTTGGTAATTTTTAAATAATTTTTAATTTTATCCTATTAGAACAAAATCCTGTCAATAATGTTCTTTCAAAACTTAGTTTCATTATTTTGATGGCTTCAGTATAAATAAGTGGTAGATTAAATTAAATTTAAGAAATAAATGAACGCGATTGACTTTGTAAAAACAATTGGTTAGAATTTTAATTTTTGCATACATATTTAAAAGTTTCTTTTTTAAAATCTGGCCAATAATCAAATATTAACTAAAAACTAATATCACAAATACTACACTTTTTTTTTTAAAGAAATTTACAACAAACTAATAGAAAATTTCTTCAAATCTACAATTCAAATTGTTAAACATTCACTATTTTCTAGTTAAACAAAATACAAACTATATTTACAGTTTTAATTTAATTTATTTTATTAATCAACTTATAACTAAAAAATTATTATACAAAAGAAAACAAATATTTTCAATAAGTACGAGAAAGTGTGTATATAAAACTATACAAAAAGAATTAATACATTGTTTTCAAATTTCATTAAAGTGTTAAACTTAAAACAGCGAAATAATTGTATGGCTCGTTAACTTATCACTATTTTAACTGAGGTCAGGTCAAGGTCGCTTAAATTCCCAATTGGCTTTTTAACCGGCCCTAAAATGTAACAATCAATGTTTTTAATTAAAAATACACAAATATTAAGTTTGAAGTTTTGTTTTTACAATTTAACTACATAAATGTATTTATAGTAGGGAAGTAACGCAGCGTATTAAAAATAATTAATATTAAAATTAAAATACAGTTTCTACTAAATAAAAACAATACTGAAACAAAACTAATGACTACTTAGGACTACAATGCCAAGATAAAAAGGAATTGATTTCTTAACGTTTTACTATATGGAGGCACTTTAGGATATTAGTAAAATTTCAGTAGGTTACTACTTGTAAAACAAAATTCAAGACAAACCTGTATTCTATAGTTTGGATATCTGTTCATCTTTACCCGATAGTTTTGCTTCTAATGCGGACATATCATATATTACAACAAAATTATTATTAATACCCAAGAATACTTCAGCTACTCTCGGTTGTAGATTGTAGAAGTATAGTTTTTGTTGATGAATTTCAAAATCAGCAATCATTGTGGAGACTACCTTGGCGGCGGTATAATCAGCACCATAGATGTGAGTGCAATCGATAACAACCGGTAATGTAGACTTGCGTCCTTGTTTCGTTATAACATTGCGAACAAATTCGACTGAAGGAAAAAGCAGGCAACGATCAGGCGTTAACATTAAATATTTAATGTCATTTGAAGTCTATAGAGAAAAGATTTTGATAATGGATTAATAGTAAATAGTTGCGTTGGATATTTATATATATTTTCAACTTACAGTTATAGTTTCCACACTTAATATGGGACGAGCTGCATAATACAAAATAAAGACAACATTTATGCCAATACCCACCAAGATACCCAACTGTATAGGTAGTACCAAACAGGCAATAAATGTGGCCAAACCAGGAATTAAGTCAGATTCTGTAAAGGGAAAAGTGTAAAATTATAAAAAAACGTCTAAGAATTTATGTGGATATTTTTTTTAGCGAAACGAAACGTTTGAAGCTTGAAATTTGAAAAAAATGAGGTGAATTTTTCTATACAAATCTAAACCGAAACGCAAACGTAAAGATACAAAGCGCGGTTTTAAAATTGTAAAAAAAAACAGATATTATAAGTACTTATAACATTCGGTCCTTTCCCGTACTTTCCGTGTAAATATTGGCAAAATGAGAGAAAACAAAAATATCTTCATAAAGAGAAAAAGATGCACTAAAGGCTTTTTGGTACGTTTGTCCGTTTTTATATTTACTAGCAGATTCTAGTCCTCGAAATTGGAGTGCAAATTCTAGGAAATTTTATTTTTTCATTTAATAAATTATTAACCCTAAAGGTAATCTAATCAATTTTAGACAACTCACAATTCAACACAATTATTATTGTGAATAAGGAAAACAATCTATTTTTTTTTTTTGCAAACACATTAACAAATTTAATAAACACACATAGCATTGTATAATTTTATGTATGTGTTAGTAGCAACTTTAAATGAGCATAACTCCAAAAAAAAAAAAAAAAAATGAAATATAAAAATCTGTAGGTCTGGTGGACAGCTAAAAAGGAATACCTTTCAAATAAAATACTTCTGGTCAAAATCGGGAGAAAATTGTTGAACAAATCATCGGTCACACGAAATGAAAAATATAAAACTATTAAAAATATTTTATACCGATCAACTCAGAATCACTTTATGAGTGAATTTAGCGATGTCCGTACGTCCGTCTGTCCACATGTCCGTCCGTCTGTCTGTGTGTCCATGTATAAACCTTGTAATTAAGGTTCGTAAATATGAATATATTTTGATGAAATTTGGTATGTAAGCTCCTATCGGCCATAGAACAAGCACTATTAAAGTTGGTGAAAATTGGTTAATTTTCATACCATACAAATTACCCCTATGAGTTATCCTTAAATTGCCATAAGATCCAAAATATCATATAGACCTCGGTCAAATTGGGGTTGTGTGTGTTTTTTACGTCCATTAATCAGAAGTCCAAAAATAATCCGAATATGAAAATTCCTAGTCATATCCCGCATATAAAGTTGCTTCCCGATCATCAGTTAAACCTATCAAAAACAAAAATATTGCACAGATTTTTCTCAAATTTGGTTTGTATGTGTTTTTTGCAAAAAAATAAGTGACGTTACGAAATATGATCAAGATCGAATCATTTTTCGACCTAGTCTTTATATAAATATATAAATGAAAAAAAATTCTACTCAGATTTTTTATGCTTATTTTTTATACCTAATTAGTTAGACCTATGAACAATTCTCGGTCTAAAGACTATAATTTTCTTACTTGCTTTAAAATGAATGTCTTTTGTAAGAAAATAAAACTGTTAACGGACCTGAATTCTTAAAATTTAAATATTTATACAAATATAAAACAGTTGATAGTTGAAACTTTTACCAAATTAGCCGAAGAAGTTCTCTCATTTATCAGATATTAAGAAGCGGGAACATTTTTGGGTAATTGGGAGATTGTTTGGTAACGTAAGGGAAAGGACCTAATTTAAATCACAACCGACTGACCTTGAAACTGTTTCCTGTTTTGCCTTCGGGAATACTAGCAAAGCCGATGGTAGAAATTGCAATTGACAGAGAACTGGCCAGGAATTGTTTGCACCTTCTATTATTCTAATATATTTGATTAAAGTGGATAATTAATGAAATCGTTATTTATATTAAAAGTAGTGCCTTTCAAAAACATAACATCAAATTTTCACAACTGGCAACTGTTCTGTTTAAAGCGACTGACCCGAACGCAGATTTATTATTTTTCCATTGCTTTGCCACCGCTTTAAAAACAACTGGCCCAACTGTATATCAATATTAGCATTTACGGGCTGGAAAATTGTTTTAAAACGCAAAAGTCAGTTGTTTACCCAGCACTATAAAGACTTTAATAGCGTGCTTTGCCAGTGCTTTGGCGACCATTTCTAAAATTTATCTTTAAATTTATTTTTTTAATTCGAGACAATTAAAACAGAACAAAAACGATATCAGTGAATTTGTAATCATGGAAAATCTTAGCCACAGTTATGTAATTCAATTCTTTACTTTGAAACGTCTTAGTTCAACCAATATTAAAGCCGAGCCACTTTCTTCTCTGGGGGAGTCTGCTCTTTCGTTTACGACTACACAATATTGGATGGCAGAGTTTAAACAAAGCCGTACGAGCTGTCAACAGGTATACCGTAGTGTTCGAGGAATTGAGCTGGCCACGCCATAAACGGTTAAGAAATTCCACAGATTCGTATTGGATGATCGTCCCTGACACAAGGGAATAGTCAAAACAGTGGACTGAATTGTGAGAATCGTGTGCAAAGAAGGCGAAAACAGTTCCATTTGCAGGCAAAGTTATGGAGTCTGATTTTTAAAATTTCCTACAAATCTAAAAATTCTCTAGAGGAAATAAAATCTGTGGGCTTGTTGATGTAATATAAACTAAAATATAATGTCAAAATATTATATAGGAAAAAATGATTTTAAAAAATTATTTCCCTACAATTTTTTTGTCGTGTGCGTTACGTAAATAGGACGTGTATTTCTGAAAATGACCTAAAAATTTTACGATATCAAAGTTTTATTTTAAAATACTTTAAATTCTCCTTCTGAAGATAATGTAAAGCCTCAAGTAAATTTCGTGTACGAAAGAAGGGATTAACATTTTTAAAACAAAGTTTTTTGATGTGTAAACATCTATGCGCGCAGGGAGGTAAATTTCTATTTCACAATACAATCACAAAAACAGCGTTACTCATATCGGTGTGAGCTGAAGCAGATAACGCTGTGTGACTTATGATTGTATTGGTGAAAAAATTATGATATAACATTGTTTTTTTATGCCACTTTTTTAAAAGCGTCATCTATGTATCACTTATATACGTTTATATTTAGATATTTTTAACGTTTTACAGCAAAGGGTTGTTGAATTAGCTGAAACAGTTTTTGCTATAAGTGATACATAGATGACGCTTTCTGTTTGATTTTAAAACATGACATAAAAAAATCTTTAATTACTAGATGTTTACACATCTTCCCTGTGATCGGACTCACACGATTTTTTTTTTAATTTCCTTTACAACTTTATAAAAAAAAAGATGATGATTTACTTACTTTTACTTCTCCACATGGGTTTGACGACACGATATTGAATCATAAAAATAACAGCAGCCATTATAACAGCAGCCAACACAGCTTTAGGAATGTAGTAAAAAGCAGGAGTGGCAAACAATAGAGCAATAATAACCATAAGACCAGTATAAACATTGCAAAGTTGGGTGCGTACACCGCTGGAATTTAAAACGGCACCACGAGCAAGCCCACCATTACCACGGAAACCTTGAACAAATGAATTGGCCACATTACAAAGACCCACAGCAATAAGTTCCTGAGTGGCATCACAGGGTTTGCCATTGGCTAAAAACAACAAAAATAATCGTGCTCTTAATATAGAAAATTTAGATTTTTTAAGTAAACACTTACCAAAAGCTTGTAGAACAGCCATGTGTTCCAATAAGGCTACAAGAGGCACCACTATTAGACCAGAGCCGAAACTAGTAACCATTTGTCCGAAACTTTCGTGAACTTCAATTATCTCTCCAGATGTTGTATTCGTTATAGTGGTCAATGAAAATGGTGGCACGGAAAATTTAGGCAAACCCGCTGGCACATAACCCACCATACGGAATATATCAATGCCAGAACTGAGCAAATAATAACCAATGGCTGATGTGATAATAATTAAAACAGCATTTCGATATGTACCAATGATCCAGAAGAGAGTCGACAAAAATTTCTGACAACACGTTTTTTGGCCATCCTTTGGACCAAAACTCATACTGGCCATAGCGCGCATACTTAATAGAACAATAATACATGCTATACCCAAACCAGCATCATTCCAACTGATATTGTGAACGTCATTTATAATTGAAGTCCACATATCGACAAAAGTGTCACCCGCGGCGTCAACACCAAAGAGGTTTTTAAATTGTGACGTAAGAATGATGAGCGAAACCGCACTAGTAAAACCAGCACCAACCGGACCCGATACAAAATCAATAAGAAAACCCAGCCGGAAAATACCCATAGCAATTTCTATGATGCCTGTCAGGAATGTGAACAGTACGGCTTTTTGCCAAACACCTTGAGCAGCTTGGAAAACAAGTAAAGCCGAAATAGCGGAAGGACCAATAGATACGTCTTTGCTGCAAGAGAATACATTAAAAAATAAAAATCATTCAATTTCCAATTGTGTTTGGGAGAAACTTACCTAGAGCCAAACAATATATAGACAAAGCAACCCACGAAGCAACCATATAAACCATACTGAAAAAAATAATTATAATTGTATTTTATTAATATTTAAATTAATACTTTAGTTGCTGATATCCCCTTCACAACTCTGTGATAACTACAGTAAAACTACTACTAAACACTTAATGTCATATAAATATCTAGAGTAATGCAATAGATAAAGCCTTAAGACTTTGTGTTCAAAAGTTATTATTGTGAGTAGTCGGGCAAAAAATGAGCGAGATCAGATCAGTAATCTTGGCTCCCCCCATACAAAGTAAATAAAGGGTGATCCATTTCGAGGTTCCCTACTTTTTAAAAGAAAAAAACACAGAAAGTTCAAATCTAATGGGGAATGTTTATTATCATTTGAAAGAACATTCTTTGCCATTTATTTTATGTCTATCAAATGTTGGCCGCGGCCACGTCTCAGATGGTCCATCCGTTGAGTCCAATTTTCGATGACTCGTTCGGGCATTTCGACTGGTAACTGACGAGTGACACGCGTGATGTTTTGCTCCAAGGCCTGAATCGAAGCGAGATTGTCCGCATAAACTTTAGACTTTACACATCCCCACAGGAAAAAGTCTAACGGTGTGATACCACACGATCTTGGTGGCCACTTGTTGAAACCAAATGTCGCCGAGATCACGAGCTTCAATTGCAGGCATCATACGTCAGTCCGAGTTGCTGCGAACGGCGCCGAATCGAATCTCCATGGTTTTCGTGTACACTCTCAACTACGGCCGCTATATGTTCTTCACTGCGTGGTCTATTCTCCATGATGTCTCTCCATGATGAAATGCCAAACAATACTAAACAAAAACAAGTAAGAGTGTTAAATTCGGCTGGGCCGAATCTTTGATACCCTCCACCTCGGTTTGAGTATTGATAATAAATGTAAACAATATATTTGAAAAAGTAAATAATTTGTTAAACTTAATACCAAATTATTTCACCAAATTCTTTGGGTTGATCCGCTTAACAGATGTTTTTTGTTTATTTCAAGAGTTGGTCTAAAAAGCTTTCTCACATTAGTAATTCGCACTCCAACGAGGAAAGATCGTTTTCGTCTTTTCTATTATTTCGGATAAAAGAAAACACGTTTCGGTGTTTGCTTTTTGGACATCGTTGTTGCTGATCGGCATGCATTTAGGTTATATACCTATATTCATGCGTTTCCGGTTATATGATATAACCTCTCGATTAATTTAAAATTTTTGCAAATTAAATAGCTCACCCTAACCTTCATTGCGTAAAAGCTCTCTCAATTTTTTTTTTGTTGTTAAAATATCATATTTGGAAAATAATTTTTTTTACAATTAAAAGGGAGTTTTCTTTATTAGATTTTGTGGCAACACAAAATAACAACATACAATAAAAAATCTAACTCAGTGATGCCAACTTTTGATTTTGAATTAAATTATGTTAATAAAATATATTTTCATTTATTGACTCCAAATACTACTACCTGGGAATTATCATCGAACTTCAATTTTTGGGGTTTACTTTGCCTACCAAGAAGTCAAATTTTGAAGTCATCCAAGGACTATACATAATGAGGACGTGCAAAACGATAATGGAACGGTTAAACCAAAAGTCTGTATTTACTGCAACATTGTTGATTAATAAAAAGAAACATGTATACATATATAATTTTTTTTTATTCACCAATAATGTTGAAAATGTAATATCGTAAAAAAAATATTTATGGAATTTTATATGAAATTAAATAAATAAATGATTATTTTTATTAGATCTTAATGATATGTTAAGAATTTATTGTTTTCAATAAGTTTGAAGAAAAAAAAATATGATAAAAAAAACACAATATTTCTTATTTCATTGGAATTCGAACATAAGCGAAAAAGGTCAAGAGCCAGCGCACTACGCACTCGACCACCAATATGTTATGCGGCAGTTATGCATATAAATGTTTCTTTAGTTAAACAAAATCATAGGCAGAACGTTCAACAGAGAATATTGTGGTGGGAACGTTGTGGTGAGAACGTTGGGATAGAACGTTGTGGTGAGAACGTTGAGGAGAGAACGTTGATACGTTTAAAATTTTATCCCAAAAAACGATGCCAGTAGTAAAATGCAAATGAAATGGAGAAAAAATTATTCATACAAACAGTTTTTACATTATTTTGCTTTGTTGGGATGTTTTGCATGTAGTAACAGTAACAAAATCGACCTGATTTTGGCAAGCAGTGTATTTAATTGAGAAATGAAAACTACAATCCATGTACAGTCCTATCCACTTGAATAGCACACCTAAATATATATATATATCAAAAGCTTAAAGCACGCGCTATTTAAGTGGACAGGATTGTATGTTCATTTTAAAATGATATGCTTATTATTTATATCATTTCTACCACCGTGTAACATTTCTACAATTACAATATTAATATGTTTTTTGAACCAAAAAAAGAAACATTAATGTTATATTTTTTGTTTTTGTACAAAATTGAAATAATTCATTTGATTTTATTATGTAATGATATGCATGAAATTTTCACAATTTTAATAAAAGTATTTTAACTATAATTAACTATACAAATTTATTTTAGAAATTCTTTTTGTTTTTTTTTCATATAAAAATATTACATTTTATAAATATTTGAAGAGTATATAATATTTTTCAAATTTATAAACGAATATTTGAAAGCAATTCTTAAATAGCATTTGACGTTTTCTAAAATTCATTGAATTTAAATCAATGTTTTCTGTAGTCCGATTCTGTAAATTTCAACGATCCGACAATCGCAAAATGTATCGACAGCTATTGTTGTTTGCACTAAGGATTAAGTAATTCACTAAGTACATACATCTTAACGACAGTCGACAATTCTATTTTTCTATTTATTTAAATTGTAGACGAGTGGCATCTCTGTAAAAACAAGCGAAAAACACAAAGAAGAATAGAAAAAAACAAATTACTTCGCAAAATGTATCGACAGCTATTGTTGTTTGCACTAAGGATTAAGTAATTCACTAAGTACATACATCTTAACGACAGTCGACAATTCTATTTTTCTATTTATTTAAATTGTAGACGAGTGGCATCTCTGTAAAAACAAGCGAAAAACACAAAGAAGAATAGAAAAAAACAAATTACTTCGTGTTTGACAGGATGATTTTATGTTTATTTTTAATATCTTTATTTTTTTACTAATATTTCTGTGTATTTATTTGAAAATGAAATAATGAATTGAATATGCTATTTAATTTTTTTATTTATATAAAAAAGTCTTAATAAAAGCAAAATATTTTCACTATTTTATGATTTTTATTTATGTATGACGACATTTCAACCTAAAAATTTAAGTTTTTATCGATTGAATAAACAACACAAAAATGGTTGTCGTTTAGATAACAACAACAGCTGAGTTTAATAATAGCGAATATCGTTTAAAAATGTTACTGATAATTTTGCGATTTTCTTTTTTTTAACGATTCGACTATAGTTAAAAGAAGTTACTGAATCGCGGTAGTGAAAAGCTATTAATTTCTCCTGAATGTCAATATTTTTTTTAAATGTATAAATTTTTTAAATGTAAACGTAGGTATTGGTGTTTTTTTTTTTTAATTTCAATTTGTGTTTAACGAATAAAATTTATATATTAAAGATGCAATAGATGTCTTCTAAATTTAAAATTATAATTTCCGACGTTTTGATATGATTTTCTGAAATTCAATTAATTGTAATTTATAATTGGAAATTTTTAATTCCAGTTTTTACAATTGATATTTTCTTAAATTTGAATGGAAAATTTAAAAAGTGCAATTTTGTATTTATGTGAATAGTAATGCTTTAGTAATTATAAACAATTTTTAAAAATTAGATGTAATCGCAATCAGATATTTTGTAGGTAAAGCAGAATAATAGTTCTATATAACTATGTAAAACTGTTTTGAAAGCAAAAAACTCATTGATGAACTCGGTAACTCTATTTTATAAAGACAACAAAAAGTTAACATGCCAAACTTATGTTCATATTTGTAAAAGAATAATAAAAAAAAATATGAAATAAAAGACCAGCCCGTGTATACTCTTAACATTGTTCTGTATGATATCTAGTTGAAAATATTGACATTCATGTTAAAATAGAAGTAACTATTGCAAGGCTAATTAGAACAAAAATTGTGGCGCCATCTACTGCGGCATAGTCAAGCTGAGCAAAATGAAGTTACACTCTGTTAAAGCAAAAGAAATGTATTTTCCCCACAACAAAATATTGCAGAAAATTATGTAAATAAAATAATATACCGATTTATTTCTAACATGCAGTTGTTATGGATATACATATATATAATATATGTATATTATTTGTATTATTTAATATGTTTATGTATGTATATGTAAATATTACACACAAAAAATACAACATCAAACGTTATTTTTGTGTTTTTCTTTTTAAATAAATTTATACATAAAATTTTTTTTGCTAAATTTACATTTTTTTTTTATTAACAACTAGGTATTTTAGCATTATTTGCTTTAGATGTTGCTGAATTTTTACTCCCTTTATATTAACTCGTAGTGTCTGCTTGTCGAAAAAATTTTGGATCGATTTTAACCCCTTTCCCGTAACCCATCTGAAATTTTGCAGGCAGGCTCGTGGTAATAACAGAAATGATTTAACAAATTTTTTTAGTGATGCCAAAACAATGGAAACTTTTAAATTTTTCTACCAGTTAAAAAAAAATTTACAAATTGTTAGTTTTTATTATACTATTACCACAACGACCACAAAACCAACAAGTCCAGCTATGACAACAACACAACATTTAGAATAACAACAAGAACAATATAGAAACATCATATTTTTCATTTTTCATTTTTTTTTTTACTTTTTCAGAGATTTCCATGGACCTGTTCCACCGATTTTAATGATTTTTGAAATAGAAATCTTGCCATGAATTTGGTGAATCATTCTAATTAAAAATTATCACTGTAGCTGCACTATGGAGGGCGTGATCGTGACAAGAACAACATAGAAAATTATATTTTTTCAAGACTTTTTTTAGTTCTTCATTCAAATCTCGGGCCCTAATCGGCCGATTTGGACGATTTTAAATAGCAAACTTTTCAGGATGTTAATGAATCATTTTTTATATCAACGAGCACCCTAGCTGCCCGATTGATGCCGTCATCGTGATTTCCACAGACGGACAGACGGACAGACGGACATCGCTATATCAACTCCGGTTGTTATAAGGATCACAAATATATATATTTTATGGGGTCCAAATTTTTTTTTCTAATTATTACAAACGGAATGACAAACTTATATATACCCTCTGCACACTGGAGTGGAGGGTATAATAACATGACAGCATGACACGACACACAAGTGTTCTGTCAAAAAAAGGCTATAGAAAAAAGTATCTCTACTTGAATCACCCGTTATTTAATATCATATAACTGGAGATCTATTATAGTAAGAGCCGTGGTACTTTGTGTGAGTTCATAAGTTATCAATGTTAGTTCTTATGAACTTCGTGTGAGTTTATAAGATATTAATGTGAACAGTCGGACAAAAAATGGGCAATATTGGACCAATGGGCGTGTCACCCTCATACAAAGTAAATATTTAATATCACTGAAGTACTACAATAGAAAATGTCTTAGGCCTTTGTCTGAGTTCGTAAGTTATCAATGTGAATAGTTGACCAAATATGGGCGGGATAGGACCATTAGGCGTGACACGTCCTATACAGAAAAATATGAAGTACTATGAAAATGACAGTCTTGAAACTATTGTCAAGTACATATTTTCGTGGAAATTATGGACAAAATCGCCAAAACCAAAAAAATCTCAAAAACCGAAAATCGCGAATAACAAAATTTTCTAAAATCAAAAATCGCCAAATCAAAAATCATAAAAAACAAAAATGGTCAATATCAAAAATCGCCAAAACCGAAAATCGCCAAAAAATAAAAATCGCCAAAACAAAAATTTCCAAAATCAAAAATCGCCAAAACCGAAAATCGCGAATAACAAAAGCCGCCAAAAACCGAAAATCGCCAAAAACAAAAATCGCCAAAACCGAAAATCGCGAATAACAAAAGTCGCCAAAATCTAGATTCGCTTAAATCAAAAATCGGCAAAAACAAAAATTGCGAGAATAAATTTATTCTTCTCTACCACGCACCATTGAAACAAAATTAAAATTTGCATATTAATTACAGTATTAATTACAATATATCTGGAAAATTACGAATTAATCGCCAACATCAAAAATAGTAAAAAACAAAAATCGCCAAAGTCAAAAATCGCCAAAACTGAAAATCGCGAATAACAAAAATCGACAAAATAAAAAATCGCAAAAAACAAAAATCGCCAAAATCAAAAATCGCTAAAACCGAAAATCGCGAATAACAAAAATTGTCAAAATCAGAAATAACAAAAAACAAAAATCGCCAAAATCAAAATGCTCTAAAAATTAAAAAGCGCAAAAAAACAAAAATCACCAAAATCAAAAATTGTAAAAAACAATAATCTCCAAAGTCAAAAATCGCCAAAAACAAAAATTGCAAAAATGTAAAATCGCAAAAAAAATAATCGCCAAAAAAAATAAATAAAACAGTTATCTGTAAAACGTATTCCCAGTTTTTAATTTCATTACGAAAAAATTAAATATTTAAAGGGCCATCAATTTGCCCATACCCACGCAGGACCAAACGCTTTGGGGGTTTTACTATAATAACCTCACAAAATCCTTCGGTAGAATCATCCACCCCCCAAGACCAAGACCGTTATTTTATTCCACAGTGTTATTGTATAGTAAAGTTTTCCATTGTTTTGTCAACAGCTTAAAAATGAATACTTTTAAGCATTATTTTTTTCTGTTATTTTTTTATGGTAATATTTAAATTAATAAAAGAGTTTTAAATTTTATGCTCAAACTTTTTGGCCGTCAAAAATATATTTTTTCTAAAGTTTCCTTCGTATTGTCACACTCATCTAAAGTCAGGTCTATGACGAAACTGAAAATAGTGGAAATTATGAGTATAAATGCATAAATATTCAAAAATTCGAAATAACGACTGATTGTTTGGACAGATTTGTATCTTCTGAAATTAATACGAAGTAAAAGATGTATGGTATGAAAACTAATTCTTCACCACACTGTTCGTAGGCCTGACTTTAGGTGACCAAAAATTTTAAGTACGAGTGTATATGTATGTGCCGCCCTAAGTAGCAAAATTTCATATAGAAACAATCTATTCAATTGTAACATAACAATTATCACAATGTTTAATAAATCGCTGATGTAGACTGAAATGCCAGAAACCGTGCTGATTAAAAATACAGTGTAGTTATGAATTTTAGAAATATATGCTTTCCTCTTCTCTGCCACGCACCATTGAAACAAAATTTAATACTTTGCTTTTATGATTTTTTTTTTAAGAATCTGAATTTAACCTTTTCAAAAAAAAAATTACTTTCAAAATATCCTTGAAGGATATTTTCTAAACAAATTTGTTTCTCCCAAAAAAATCTCACCTGTAAATCTAATCCAGCGATACCAGCATAAGCTAAACCTTGTGGAATAACTGTTAAGCCGACAGTTAAGCCAGCCATTATATCACCAACAACATCGTTAAAACTATATTTCGGTAACCAGGTCAAGATCGGTAAGCGTTTATATAAAGTTTTTTTGCGGAAAACATTTGCCGAGGTCTGCTTAAACCAATCCATGGTCGAGGTACAACAACTAGGCTCGTCATTATTGTCATCATCTTGGACAATACAATCGCGTGATGTATTGTAGATGGCGTTCGGGGGTATTTCCAAGGATACTTCTGAGCCAGAACTATTGCTTTGTTGTGATGGTTGATCGTTGCGCATTTTTAATAAATTTCTTTAATTTATTTCTTTTTAACACTAAAAAAAATACATGAACTTTTATTTAATTTCTATTAAAAATCTTTTAAATTATTATTATTATTTTGATTATATATATTTTTTTTAATTTAAGTATATTTTTTAACGGTCTAATTCATAAAAAACTTTGTTTTGCCTCTAAAGTATGATTTTGTTATTACACGGATTTTGTCTCATAAACCATTATTAGAAACCAATATTCATAAACATGTTTTATAGTGGCAACATCAATTAGTCCTTTTAGTTATCAGTTTGTTGGTAAATGATCTATTCAGTAATTGATTAATATGTTATTTTTTTTCTTTTATATCATATACATATATTAAAAAAATTATGAAAAGTAATCCGAGTCCGTCTGGCCGTTCTATCCGTCCGATTTCCTTCATTTTTTTTAATGAATGGTATTTAGACACAGATATGTCATCAATCATTGAAATTTACTCCACTCCCACCTTACTCAAGTTGTACTCAAACGCGATTTTTTGAAATTTTTTTTCTATATTTTCCTTCACTCAAACCTCTATAACTAGAGTTCTAATTCACGTAGGCTGTTGACACAAGTCTAAGAACACTCACGGCTCCTCATAAAAATTAATATAATATAATACTAGAGGACCCCTGCTGCTCCGCAGCATTATATTATATTATATTAATTTTTATAATATAATACCAAAATTTGCCAAGAGAAGTTAACGTACAGTAATGCCAAAATATGCCAAGAGAAGTTAACGTACAGTAGAAGTAAAGTTGATTGTCCACGCATAACTTTCCTCAAACCCAACGAATTTGCCAAGAGAAGTTAACGTACAGTAATGCCAAAATATGCCAAGATAAGTTAACGTACAGTAAAAGTAAAGTTGATTCTCCATGCATAACTTTCTTCAAACCCAACGAATTTGCCAAGAGAAGTTAACGTACAGTAATGCCAAAATATGCCAAGATAAGTTAACGTACAGTAAAAGTAAAGTTGATTCTCCACGCATAACTTTCCTCAAACCCAACGAATTTAAGCAGTTAATAGCTCAAAAGAAGGAGCTTGATCCACGTTAATTAGAACTCTTGTTATAGAGGTTTGAGAGAAGAAAAATATTGAAAAAAATCTTGAATGCAAAGTTTATTCATAAATTCTTTTAATATATAAGATAATGCAGTGCAGCAGTACGGGTCTCTAGTTAGAAATTATTTTAATTTTTATAGAAAAACAATTTTTCTTTAACAAAGGAATAAAAAATATTCGTAAACAAATGATGACTACAATTGTTCGACGCAAAAGTAAAAGTAGCAGAATAATGCATGAAACACAAATGCTGCTGGCTGCAATTGTAGTCAGCTACTTAATTTTTTTGAAAACGACAGCAATATACCTATAACAATAATATAAACAGCTGTTTCTATACCAATGTATTTTTATTTAAGTAGTGCCAAATATATTTTTTTTTACTTTATTAATAGTGCATTTACATTTAAGCAAAATCTAGTACATACAAGATTTCGAGCAAAATCTAGCTCATTTTTGCTAGATTTCCCATACAAAACAATATCTAGCTCGTTACTAGATTTTAGCAAAATCTCACAAAATCTTGTCAAACTTGGGCACTACTAAATGATACTACTGTGTTTTTTTAATATTGTAGTAGAAAATTACAACGCAGTGACTGAAAAATTGACATTTAAAAATAAAAACAAAAGCAAACAAGTTGAATAAAAAGGAAATTAAATATTAATTATTAATAAAAGTGACGAATCTATAATAAAAAAATAATTAGTAATTGAAAAGTTTTAATTTTTTATACTTATATGCGCCCATTCCAATCTGCTATATAATAATTGTGCAAAATGCATATGTTTTTGTTGTTCAAACAATACATTTAACAATTGCTGATGGTTTTTTTTTTCGCAAAATTTCTATTTCAGCTTGCGCTTTTTAAATTCTTGATGCATAATATAATAATAAAATCTGGGGTCTAATCGTCGCACACGTGATCGAGTGAATTTGATCGAAATTTTTCATTTTGAAATCACGGCATTCGCTATCGTGTAAGTAGTATCGAAATTTGAGATGATGGCATACGATAACGAGCGATCGATCGAGTGTCTTCTTTCTAAATGTCATTCGATACGACAAAGCCAATCGTAAACAAAAGTGTTAAACTTCTTGAGAACAACAAGCGAAAAAATTAAAGCGGGATATATAAAATAATAACTAAAAGGTCTTAAAATTTAAGTAATATTAATCACTTGATAAATTAAAATTTCAAAAATCTAATTAAAAATTTTCAGGGCAAATATATTTAAAATAAATGGCAAACAAAAGGAACTCATGGCTGAATTTATGATTGAGCACCCAAATTTGGCAAAAAATATTTTACCTAATTGTGGCCAGGGAAAAGCTGTTTCAAAGCGATTATGGGATCAGCTTACAATACAACTAAATAAGTTTGGCCCTCCAGTTAAAGATGAAAAATGTGGAGAAAGGTACAATTATTTTGAGGTGTTTTTTAATTATACGTATAAAACACAATGTCAAAAAAAGCTGTCATTCAATAAGGCATCCAAAAAGAGAAGAACAACTTATTCAGGCTGCCGGTATAAGAGTTGCTGGTGATGGTCTTTCATCGAACAAATCTTTTGGTTCTTCTAAAACTACGAAACAAATTTGTGCTGATGATATCGAAAAAGCATTTAATGATATGTTAGATGAGGAAGACGACGAAAATATAAATGAACCTGAGGCAGTAGAGAAGGAACCCATTATAAAAGCAAAAAAATTTACTGAACGTGAATTTAAATTAGACCTTCTAAGGTGTCACATCGAAAAATATGAAGATTCCCAACGAAGCATAAACTGTAAGCTTGATCGGTTATTGAATATAAAAGAAAGATCGTTAAAATTAAAGGAAGAAGAACATGTTGCTAATATTTCAATAAAAAAAATTGATTATGAAATAAAATCAGTTGAACTAGAAATGCTAGAGGAAAATGGTTATCTGTTGAAGTAATACAAGCACAATTTTTTTTATCAAAATTGATATTTTAACTTATAAATTCATATGCAATACGTAAAGTATATTTTATTTTAGAAACATTTTATTTTATTAATATTATTTAGTTTAAAAGCGTATATTTACGTAGTTCAAATGCCTTTAAAACCACTGTCTTTAAAACAACAATTTCTAAAATTTCAATTCATTTTCATTAAACATGTGTTTTTCTTTATTTACACTAAAAATAAATCTTTTACAATTTTTGTTAGATTTCGTTTCGATTCTAATCGTATGCCGTGATTAGGCTATTCGATACGTTTCGAAATTTCATTCGATACGAAAGCTTACGCGATCACGAATGCGACGTTAGACCCCTGTTCCTTTTTAGAATTTTACATATCTATTTTCCTGTTGTTTTGTTTATTTTTGGTATTTCTACTTTATATGTTTTATTTTAATCAGTGTTTATTGTTATGGAAACAAAATCTCAAAAAATATCAAAAAAAAGCTAGATGTAAACGGTATAGATTTTGAAATAGATTTCAACTAAAATCTACTAGATTTTCCTCAGATGTAAACGCACTATAAAATAGAAAAATATGCATGATTCTATATAAACTTGAATTAAATATACAATTACTTATTTATAATGCATTATTATAACATAAAAATAAATAAATAAATTTATTTAATCCCTTTTGATTATTAATGGAATTATATGTGTTTCATGCGTAATGAATATGGCACATCAAAAAAAAAAAAAAAAAAAAACACTGGCTTGTTCTGATTTTATTTTTATTTATATACGAAAAAAAACAAAGAAAAAATGGATGAAACAATCAAATTCTAGATACTGCTGGTTGCCTTAGAGTCTAGACTTAGACCATGAAGATCAGACGCATCATCTTGAATCTATGAACTTTATTTTTTAGATCAAGATAAACTTTGTAAATAGCACCTGAACTTACTTCTCTACTACCCCAGTAATGCGATGCCGCCAAAACCTTTAACTGGGCAGATGTTCCGCACCCCCCCTTTTATGCAATTCAATTTCAGGTTCGACCATATCAATAATTTTTTGCGCGGAATTTTTTTCGTGTCTTTGAAGTCCCCTACTGAAATTGTTCGCTCTACATTTTTCTTATATATATTATACCAGAAATGTACGTAGTTATGGTATAATTTTGGACATTTTGGAAATAAGGGCCTAAAAGATCCACTACAGTAGGAGCTGGAGGGTTAAAATGTTTTAAAATAAAATATTCACCGACCACTTTCATGGAACAAATAAATGTCAATGTAGAATTTTAATCAGAGAACTCGTTAGTCATATATTTTATTTTTTAAGAACCAAACTTTTCTCGAAAAAAAATTTTACAAACTGCGATTTCGCGAAAGTTCTGCCTAAGAGCCCCAAATGTTATATCACATATTTACATACTAAGCAAGTACTTTCAATCGATGATAAAGATTTGCGTGCCCAATTTGCACTGTATCTCTGTTGGTACAAAAGTTATGATATTTATTTATGCAAATTCCATTTTATGTAAAACGCAACAAATACACTCACAAAAAAGTGACCGTTACGATGTGTACTTGTATAACTTAAATATGAAACGGTTATTTTTAAAAACAACGATAAAAAGATTCGAAAGATTAAAATATTTAATTGGCATAAATTATTTAGCAATCTAAATTTCGAAAGCTTTCATACGTAGTGATTAAATTATCTCATAAAACATAAAATTTTTTATTAAGTCCAAGAAATTTTGCCGAAAGATATGAATACGAAATTGAAAAAATCAACGTGTAGATTAGACTTGTCAAGATATCAAATGTTAATTAACTGGCTGTCAAAATATAATATTTTCTGACGAAACAATTCACGTGACTTGAAGAAGCCAAACCCTCTTCATTGGTTCCAAACCAAAAAAAAAGTGGTAATAAATATACAACATCTAAGCTATTGCTGAGATTGGACACTATATTTGATATTAAATGAATACATGTACGACGTAAATTTTTGAAAAATATTATTTTAAAATAAAATTGTCTCATTTTCTACAAATAATCCATTTACAGACAGCACCTCAATTGATGTACGTTTTTTATAATCTATGAAAATTTTACTTTTTACCCAAATAAGCACCCTCGAAGACATTTATGTGATGGCGCAGAATTTCAATGTGGTAAATGAATTGTAATACTTGGACCTTTAACATAGAATTTTAAAACATAAAAAAATCGATGTCACTTTTTTGTCACTTTTTTGTATATGTACCTATGTATACATTTTTTTTTAAATTACCAAATTTCGACCAACGCTGAACATAGGGTGCCTGCACAACAATATTGGAAGTTTAGCTAATAGCCATTCTTGAATCCCATCCATTCCGAGTGTGTAAAAAATATTATCAAAGTTTTCTAAAAAAAAAATTTTTAAATTTTTAGAATTTTTTTCGCCAGATTTAATTCAAAAAAATTCTCTTTATAATATTTTTTATATAAGTACCATATCATTAATAGAGCAAAAAAAGTTTCGTTGAACAGTTCAAATTATGATTTTTGAAATTAAACATCTTCTAAGCCATAAGTGATAAAAAAAAATCTAAGAGACTTGCTGAAAAAAATTTTACTATCCCGTTATTCCTAGATCTGCTTTAACTTTGTAATAAACAAAAAACGCGCTGGAGTCAAGATCAAGAACATTGTACAACAGCCATTCTCGAAGTCAGGGTGAAAGTGCTAGGCCACTATAGTAAAGGGTTTGACGTTCTCAGACCTTATCTTGATATTTGTTTCTTTAGTTTTTCAGCTCTAACTTAAGAAATAAATGATTTATGATTTCATTCATCAAAAACAGTTGGACTAACTTTATGGAATGAAATCTTAATAAATTTTTTGAATAACATAAAACATTCTGGGCGTATGATTATTATTTATTACTAGAGTAGAAGAGATGTGTAACAGCTAGGTTGAAAAGTTCATAGGCACACACATAGATGGCGCTACTAGAATAAATCCATCTGATTTATAGTTAGTATCAACCTTCGAAATACGCGTGTATAAATTTGACATCTGTTGGACAATTGGTTCGTGAGATATATCATTATGAGTGAAGCGACTTTTATTATAGTGAAAAAATGGGTTGAAGAGAATTCCTGAAGCATCTGCTTATTGGCGAAAAAAAATTGTTAGAACCAAGGTTTGGCTTGTTGAGCATTGTTCGGACTCTGCACCAGGAATATCAACCGTTGGGTAGTGGTTTGCTATATTAAAACGAGGCGAAATGAGCATCGAAGACGACGCACACGGTGGGCGCCCGATAGAGGCTGTTACTGACAAAAACATCTGTTCAAATATGAACACAAACTATTTGGTAAAAAAAGAATGTTTATCATTTTAATGATTGAGTTAGAAATTATTCAGGTTCAAGATCACTGTGGCTGAAAATTTGATTTCATTAGAAATTATTCAGGTTCAGGATCACTGTGGCTGAAAATTTGATTTCATTGGCCAAAAGTCCAATTTTTTTGTCACCGATTTTTGAAATTTTAACGTCATTTTGTAGCTAATATATCCAAATTAATGTAGCCATGCTGTCAAACTCAACTGTTTTTTTAATATAGAAAAAAGTGTTTTTTTTTTATCAAAAATAAATGGTTACTACTCACAAGTTATCGACGATAATGACCTGCGGTCTGCTTTACAAGGTTGATAGGATTGCGGTCTTTAGTAGTTGTAAGCGGTCACAACCCTACCGTTCAATATTGGGGGGTGTTGTGAAATATTTATTAAACTACTATACTGGTATCAAATTTCAGCTTTAGTGGAATAGAACATCTTGGGAACTAAATGAAACAAGAAACGTATACCACCCAGAGAAAGGTGGAAGTATCCTCTTAAACACTATGTATACTTTTACACCCGCCACGATCCGCAGGTAAAACACTTTTTTCAATTTAATGAAATTAATCAAAAAAAAATCATATTACGGTAATTGAAACAGCTCTATAAGTACACAATACAATTATACCGATCGACTCAGAATCTCTTTTTGAGTCGATTTAGCAATGTCCGTCCGTCTGTCCGTCCGTTCGTCCGTCTGTGTGTCCATGTAAATTTTATAATCAAACTACAGGTCGCAAATACGAATAAATATAATCGGCCATAGGATTAACGCTATTGAAATTGATGAGAACCGGTCCATGTTCAGACCTAGTCTCCATACAAATGACCCCTATGAAATCGACATAAATTGCCATAGGATCCAAATTATCTTATAGATCCAGTCAAATAGGGTTTGTATGTGTTTATTATATCCATTAATCAGTAGTCCAAAAATAACCCCTATAGGACAATTCTTAGTCATAGGCCCCATATAGAGCTGCTTCACTTTCTTCACTTTTTTACCCACATACGTATGAAATGTTTTAATAAATAGAAAGATTCAAAAAATAATAACCTTCATTTTCACATCAAAATCAGAATCATTGCGCTAATGTTCAGCAGATTTATTTTGCTAAAATTAACAAATTTGACAGCAAAAAATTAAAAATTTTTCTTACTAACGTTTTTTTAAGTGGAAATATTCTTTGAGTGTAAACAAATTTGTAAATTTGACAGCAAAAAATTTTTAATTTTTCAGTGGTAATAGCAAAATTTCCAGCTGATTTTAATTTTTTTTTAGTGTAAAAATTTTTTTTGAGTGTAAACAATAAAAAAAAAAAAATCCCATTATTAAAAAAAATGCTTATAATAATTATTAAAAATCCAAATATGACATTTTTTAATAAATAAAAAAAAATAAAAACCCATATTTCACTCTAAAATTAATAAAAAATGAAGAGTTCAACTTTGACCTAGAATTTCTTAAAAAGTACTGAATCAATTTTAATGAAATTCAGACTTAAGCTCAACTAAATATCTACCCACTAGAAGAAGAATTACTAAAATATTTTAATTGGTTCAAAAGTTACAGAATTTTGGCCAATGAAAAACAATTTTCAGCCACTGTGCGGCTGTGAAATTTTTGCTAATTGTGACTCCTCGAGCAAACGCCGACTAAATGTTGCATATAATGACATTTACTACTTCGAAACAAGTAAGAAAATTATAGTCGATCCAAACCGGCTATACGCTACCCTATACCATGGTTTAGAGACCCTATCTATTCAGTCCAACTAATTGGATATAGAAAATAAGCATATTTACAAACCAAATTTGAGAAAAATCTGTGCAACATTTTTGTTTTTTGATAGATTTAAGTGAAGATCGGGAAGCAGCTCTATATGGGGCCCATGACTAAGAATTGTCCTATAGTGATTATTTTTGGACTACTGATTAGTGGATATAATAAACACATACAAACCCGATTTGACTGTGATTTATATGATGATTTGGATCTTATGGCAATTTATGTCGATTTCATAGGGATCATTTGTATGGGGCTAGGTCTCAACATTGACCGAATTTCACCAATTTCAATAGCGATCATCCTATGGCCGATGAAAGCTTATATACCAAATTTCATCAAAATATATTCATATTTGCGACCTACAGTTTGATTACAAAGTTTACATGGACACACAGACGGACGGAGTCGATCGGTATAATAAAAAATGGGTCTAGGTCAAATATTTTTGGTAGTTACAAACAGCAGCACAAAGTCGTTATACCCAAACCACATAGTGGTATAGGTTATAAAATTGTGCTTATCCGGTTTTTATTTAACTCAATATAGATTTTTTTGTTAAAAGAACATATTAGTCACCTCAATATATGTGATCAGGTCATCCGATACATGGATGTAATTCACACAAAATAATCAACTCCGATTTAAATTTTAACATAACTTCAGGAGCTTTCGCAATGAAAATTTTGACAATCCCTTGACATCGACCAATGTGGGTGCGGGCTCCTTTTTTGTCACCAAATAATATTACTTTGATAAGTGGTAAAGCGAAACAAATTATTTTGAAATAGAAACGATGCTTTCCTTAGAAAAAAAAAATGGCCGAACTTATTGCAGCGAAAATAATATAGAGATATGTGAGATATGTGATCAAAAATTATGAAGATCATGGCTCTATTGCGCTTAAAAAGGTAGTAGTCGGCTGAAAAAAAACAGAACATAAAACGGTTCAACATGCTGCGGAGATTAAAAAAACATTCCGTCAACAATCTTCAATGAGATGAATACTAAGTAAAAGCTGTTTGGCATGAAAACTAATTGTTAACCACACTGCTCGTTGGCCTTGCGTTAAGTGAGTGCGTTGAAGCGCATAACCAAAAGTGCAAGTACGAGTGTATGTGAGATAGACGCAGGTTCAAGCTTCGCGGCGTCCTAAGTAGAAAAACTTCATATAGAAACAATTTTAACAACTATAAAATAACAATTATTACAATATTTAATGAATGCTGAATGCCAGAAACTGGTCGGATTAAGAATAGTTATGAGTAGTTATGATTTTTAAATACATATATATGCTTTCTTCTTCTATCCTGCACTATTTAAAAATCTTAAATGTTTTTCATGCACATCCAATAAAAATCTCAACTCGTATGGTTGGGATTGGACACATTTTGGTCCTGAACACTTACCCAAAATTCTATCGTATAGTCGGCCTAAACCAACCTACATTTTCTAAGTTGTTTAACTGTTTTTTTCTTTTCAAAATTTCAACTATTTACCAGTTCTTATAAAACTAAGAATATTGAAAATCATGAAAAATAGACATATTTTAGGTTATATCTTGGTACAATGATGCCCAATTTAACCCATTTAAACACAAACCTGGGGTCTAATCGTTGCATACGTGATCGAGTGTGCTCACGTGTCGAATAAAATTTCGTGATGTATCGACTATACTAATCGCGGCATACGATAGTCGCAAAATCGAAATTTATAACAAGTGTTACAAGATATTTAGCTTTTTAATATAACATAAACATATGTTTTAACAAATGTCAACAAGCAAAATAGAATATCGAGCACTTTAAAACAAAAGTAAATAGTTATTAACAATTTTTTTTTATTTATATTATCAATAATTTTTAATTTTGAGAGCATCTCCAACTGAAGCGACTTAATTTTTAAATCTACCTTTTTATCTCCATGTTAACAATGTGTTCTTTTTCCTTTAGTTTTAACGAAAGTTGTTTGAATTCCAAAAATTTGTCCAACTTTAAGGAAATTTTTGAAGATGGGGCTTTAAGAGACCTATTCTCAATTCCAACAGCTTGGAGAGAATTTGTTTTTCGGCAGATGAAAGAAGTTTTTCTCATATTATTTGGGTTTTCTTCAAATTACTCGTTAATAGTTATAAAACATTTCATGTCTTCCTATTAAATATAATAAAAGAATTTAATTTTACTTGCGTTATTTTCATATAAAAAACTAATAAAATATGTTTTCGACAGCTTGATATGTATCGAATGACATTTCGAAAGAATTCACTCGATCGATTAGTCGTTGTCGAATGCCATGATTTCAAAATGAAAAATGTCGATCAATTTCACTCGATCACGTATGCGGCGATTAGACGCCTGATCGAAACAAGGACAAACAAGTTTACCCATGTAAATAGTATATTTTGTAAATGAGCGTGATTTCAAATAGATAGACCGACAGACAGAAGAACATCGCTATATCGAGTTGAGGTGTTACTCATAAAAGGATCACGAATATATATATATATTATGTGGTCGCAAATTCCTATTTTTATGCTTTACAAACGGAGTGACAAATTATTAGAAATCCAAAAAAATTACTACATGAATTGTCTCTTCATGTTTTTGTATAAATTGAATTATATAAAACTAAATATAAGTGGCATCTCAATAACTCGATCTGAAAGATGTTAACTTTCACAAATGTTACATAGAAATACAATCATCACTAAAGGTTTAATTAAATATATGAATAATACAAATAATTAGATTTTTTCGCTACAAAATCATGCATGTACTATATATAACTTGTAAGAGATGTAATTTAATATTCTCGATAAACCTTAGTTTAACTAAAATTTAAAAATATTCAAATTACTGATAAAATATGCAGATATTGTTAATTGTCCAAAAGTTAAAAGTTAACCACCGTCCAACAGTACACAAATATTTAGAAATTTTTTGATTTTTTCCTTCAATCTATTAATAGAATCATAAAAAAAATCTGGACCCCAAACATATATATATATTCTTGATCCTTATAAAAAACGGAGTTGATATAGCGATGGCCGTCTGTCCGTCTGTGGAAATTCCGATCACGTCCTCAAGAGGTTAGCTGGGTTGCTCATTTTTAGTGAAAATTATTCATTGACATCATGTAGCTGTTTGCTATTTAAAATCATCAATATCGACACAATAAGTCCCGAGATTTCAATGAAAATGTAAAAAAAAATTTCTTGAAATGAAATGAAATGATTTTGCTATATTTTGTTTCTTGTGTGTAAAAGTGTAATTGCTGTTGTTGTTGTGTTTGTAGCATCTGCTCAATGAGTGTCTATATGTCGGTATACTCCACTCATCATAATAGTTGAGGATGGTATTGTTACACTTTTTAACGTTGTCCCGAAATAAGTACAAAAAATCGCCAATATGAAAGAAAATGACTAATAATAAAAAAGTACATTTTTAAAAGAAGTACATAATTATTTTTAAAAAATTAAATAACTGTTTATAGATTTTAATAAAAAATAAAATTAATTAGGTATTCAAAGTTTTTTTCAAACAAATTAGATATAAGCCTTTTTTTAAGTACTCATTTAAAAAATTTGCAAATTTCCCAATATAAAATGTTTTGTATATTATTCATCATGTTTTGATAAATTAAAGAAACTTATTTTATATATAAAAACTTTCCGATTAGAAACTTTAAGCATTTTATATATATTTCCTACTTAATACGATAAAAGGATGTTCTTTATTTTTCAGATAGAAAAAAACCATCATTGTTTAAAAAACAACAATAAATAAGAAATTGTAATAAATACTGGTCAAAAAAGAAAAACAATTAACTTAAAATTTATATAAAATTTTCTTTTTTTTATATGTGAATTTATTTTAGTACTAGATGTAACCCGGTGTGCTTCGCTACACCCTCCCCCTCCCCCTTCCGAATCGTTATGAAAGGGCTCACGCAAAGTCCCAAGGCTCTCACTAATACAGTAATTCACATTTAATATAAAGTTTGAGTGGGGGTACCACGCGCATTTATCTAATCCCGCCCATTTTTTTGTCTAACTACTCACGTTAATAATAGATGACCTGAGACAAATTTGCAAAGCTTTCTCTATCATAGTACTTAATATATATGATATTAAAAATTTACTTTGTATGGGAGGTGCCACGCCCACTAAAAATATTTAAAAAATTAAAGCCTGTAGCACTCCCATATCCGCAGTAAGACTATGTGAAAATTTCAGGAAGATCAGATGAGTAGTTAGATTACCTCCTACAAACAAACAAAGAAACAAATATTACCTCTTTATTATGTTAGTATAGATTACACAAGGGAACAAAATTGAACTTTTTTTGTGTTGATTTGAAATTTATAGCAAATTTTTACTAATTTGGGGTCGCTGATTTCAAATCTGCACTTGGTTTTTTTCTATCAGCTCGACTTTTCGAGATATACCGTTATGTTCAAAATTAAGGCACTTCCGCTACATATATTGGAATAACTTGAAAACGGTTCACCATATTAAATTAAAAAAAAGATCCGAAACTCGCAAACAATATTCTCTTAAAGCCGTGCTTACTTTGTTTTTAAATTTTCCAAGTAGTTTTAGAGATATCGTTCAAGTTTTGAAAAAAAAATTAAAATTTTTAAAAAAAAAAAAATTTTTTTGTTCTTTAAAAATTCCTAAAAAATAAAAATGGGACAAAAATCACAGTTTTGGTCTACAAACAGTTAGTTAAATATATTTCGAATAAAATGAGCTTTATTTCATTGCAATCGGTGCACAACTTTTGATTTTGTTCACGATTTACTGAATTGATATAAATCGCGATTTCCATACAAAAATAACATTTTCTAATGTGTAAGTGTTTGTATGTAATAAGTTAGTTTTTTATGATTCTAAGAATTAAAAAAATTAAGTAATAAAAAAAGATTATTTCATTTTTATGGTCAGCTATACTTTTTAATTTAACACAAAAAGAGAATTTTAAAGAAAAATAAAAAATTTTAATACACAAATATTACAATGTAATTACAACTCATCGAAAAATTTTCTTTTATAAGATTTTCTTAAATAACCTTGTTTAGAGGGATTTGTTTTAATGCTCCAGCAATAGTCCGCCATCATATGCTTATCCCAGTGACCCTGGTACCGCTCCTCTATAGTGCGGATATCTTGATGGAAACGTTCACCTTGTTCTTCACTGAAGTCTCCAAGATTTTCAGGGAAACAATCCAAATGACTGTGTAGGTAGTGCACCTTAATGCTCATATTACAACCAAGCTGCTTGAAATGTGACAACATGTTATCCACGTGGTCCGAATAGTGCTCACCCTTTTTGTTTTCCAGGAAATTGCGCACTATCCAAACAAATTCATTCCAAGCATTTCTTTCAATATCTGTCATGGAATTACTAAAATTTTCATCATTGATTAATTTTTTGATTTGAGGGCCATCAAAAATGCCAGCTTTCAGTTTCTCCGAACTCAAATTGTTGAACTTTTTACTGATATATCTAAAACAATCACCGTCCTTGTTTAAAATTTTTTACAAATTGTTTCATAAGTCCTAGCTTGATATGGAGAGGTGGCAGTATTATGCGATCCCTGGGCACAAGTGGTTGATTAACTATATTGTGGTTTCCTGGAACCATAGCTTCCCTCGAAGGCCAGTCTTTCTTACTCCAGTGTTCAGATCTGGCTCTGCTATCCCATAAACAAATGAAACACGGATATTTTGTGTAGCCACCTTGTTGGCCTAGAAGAAAATTCACCATTTTTAGATCCACACAAATTAGCCAGCGGTGTTCGTTGTACTTTATTTTATTTATAACTGAGGCAATTGTAGAATATTCTTCTTTAGCTTTAGTTGAATGTGCAATGGGCAACGAACCCAATTTATTACCGTTATGCAGAAGTACACATTTTAGGCTGCGTTTAGAAGAATCTATAAATAGTCGCCAGTCATTTGGATCATACTCCTCTAATCCCATCGCTGTTACTAAACCAGGAACATCTGAACAATAAACAAATTCATCGTCTTCGGAAAAGAATGGAAGTAAGTTTTTTTCTCTGTTATGGTAGTATGAAATTGTTGTTCCTTGGGTTAACAGATTTTTTTGCTTTAATCGAGAAGCAAGAATTTCAGATGCTTTTTTAGAAAGTCCAAGGTCTCTCACTAAATCACTAAGCTCCTCCTGATTAAATTGCTCGCGTTCAGAAGAAATATCTAAATGCAAGTCATCTGATCCAAATTCAGAAATTGGTGAAGGAACATTTTGTCGTAAGTCGTGGAAATTGTGTGTAGATGTAGATGGTTGTGGTTCTGAATCCTCACTAGAGTACAGGACTGGTTGGGTAATAGACAACACGTTAGGATAAATCCATTTAGACCGGTTTGTTTTATTAATGCCTGTTATGTTGACAGCGCAAAAATAACAATCATCATAATGATTCGAAGGTTCCCGCCAGATCATTGGTGTTTTATACTTGAAGTGGGTCCGTTGCTTGTTTGCCCATAACCTTAAATACTCTACACAGTTTTTACATACAGTATTAGGAATCCAGTACTTGTCACGGGTTTCCATGGTAAATCCGAAGTAGTCAAAATAAATTTTTTTAATAAAATCTGACACACTTTTTCTATTTTTTATAAACGTGTATTCGCCACATATGTTACAAAAATAGTTGGGATTGATTTTACAGGTGTTTCTTGACGTAGCCATTGCACAATTTTGAAGTATATATCAAAGTAACACAATTTTCAATAAATAACACACGGGAACAAAATTGAACTTTTTTGTGTTGACTGATTAAATGTTCAATGTAAAATGATTTATATTTTTTGTCGTTATACTTTTCGCTTTCGTAAACACTTGTTGAATGAGAAAAATTGGTTGAATGAACCCATATAAATACTTAGTAGTTTTTTACTGAAGTACCAAAAAAAAAATTATATCCACAATTTTATTGACAGTTACTTATGAATGAACACATGTGTTCAGGGAAATCCGTTACCAACGGTAAACCACACATCAATAAAAACAAGTGGACTTTTCTTTTTTCTCTTTAATTGACTGTGAACTGACTAGGTGTCATAAAGGGACAATAAAATTTATAGGCGTTATGAGTTTGCTACCGCAACCATAAAAATGAAATAATCTTTTTTTATTACTTAATTTTTTTAATTCTTAGAATCATAAAAAACTAACTTATTACATACAAACACTTACACATTAGAAAATGTTATTTTTGTATGGAAATCGCGATTTATATCAATTCAGTAAATCGTGAACAAAATCAAAAGTTGTGCACCGATTGCAATGAAATAAAGCTCATTTTATTCGAAATATATTTAACTAACTGTTTGTAGACCAAAACTGTGATTTTTGTCCCATTTTTATTTTTTAGGAATTTTTAAAGAACAAAAAAAATGTTTTTTTTAAAAAAATTTTAATTTTTTTTTCAAAACTTGAACGATATCTCTAAAACTACTTGGAAAATTTAAAAACAAAGTAAGCACGGCTTTAAGAGAATATTGTTTGCGAGTTTCGGATTTTTTTTTTAATTTAATATGGTGAACCGTTTTCAAGTTATTCCAATATATGTAGCGGAAGTGCCTTAATTTTGAACATAACGGTATATCTCGAAAAGTCGAGCTGATAGAAAAAAAACAAGGGCAGATTTGGCTTCAGCGTCCCAAATAACCTTAAAAACAATATTCAGTTCTTAATCAACAGAACCATTGTTCCCTTGTGTTATTAGTATAGATTTTTCTATTTCAATGCTTGCTGATGCTGATATACAATGTGTTTTGTTTTTTCATTCGGTACAATTATCAGATTTTTGGGCGTTCCTACCCTGAAGCAAGGTACATGTAGCTGCCCATGAGAACAAGATGGATTATTCATATTAGATCTGGCAACACTTAACTGTTGGCCTTGACCTTAGAATATCATTTGGCAATTTTTCTTTTGAGCGATTTTTGATTTTGCCCATTTTTTATTTTGAATATTTTTTTTTGGGCAATTTTTATTTTTCGCGATTTTTGTGGGTTTGGTGATTTTTGATTTTGGCGATATATCTTCCACAACAAATCAAAAGACTGTCGCTTTCGTAGTGCTTCATACTTTTTACATAGGAGGTGCCACGCCCACTAATCCCATCCCGCCCAATTTTTATTGGACTACTACTAATATCTGATGGAGTAATGCAAAATGTCGAGTCTTTCCCTTTTATAGTACACCAGTTATATGATATTAGATATCTACTTTGCATGGGCGGTGCTACGCCCACTGCTCGGATCACGCCCATTTTTTGGTTCGACTAATCAGACAAAGAATCTATGGGCTCACGCAAAGCCACAAAGCTCTCTCTTTTACAGTACTCCAGATATATGACATTAAATAGTTACTTTGCATGGGGAGTGCCACGCCCATTGTTGTGAACCCGCCAATTTTTTGTTCGACTTCACATACTAAGATCTGATAGGCTCGTGCAAAGTGTCAAAGCTTTCTTTTTTAGCACACCAGTTATATGATATCATATATTTACTTTGTATGGGCGGTGCCACGTCCACTGCTCCGATCACGCCCATTTTTGTCTAACTAATCAAATGAATAACTTATGGGCTCACACAAAGTCCCAAGACTCTCACTATTACAGTACTCCAGATATATGGCATTTTATATTTAATTTGTATGGCAGGTGCCACGCCTATTGGTCCGATACTGCCCATTTTTTGTCCGACTACTTACATTAATAATAAGTGACATCAGACAAATTTGGAAAGCTCTCTCTATCACAGTACTCGAGATATATAATATTGAACTATTACTTGTATGGGAGGTACCACGCCTACTTATCCGATCCCGCCCATTTTCGGCGTAGCTACTAATATTAACAATAGGTGACCTCACACAAATTTGCAAAGCTCTCCCTATCATAGTACTCAATATATGTATATGATATTAAAAATTTACTTTGTGTGGGAGTGCCACGCCCACCAAAAATATTTAAAAAATTATAGCCTATAGCACTTCCCATATCCGCAGTAAGACTCTATGAAAATTTCAGGAAGATCAGATGGGTAGTTACGGAGATTACCTCCTACAAACAAACAAACAAACAAACACACATTACCTCTTTATTATATTAGTATAGATAACTATTTTATGAAATTTTATAATTAGCACAACATTAATTTAAAACAAGTAAGAAAATTATAGTCGGTCTAGACCGACTATACGATACCCTATACCATGCGTTTAGAAACCGTATCTCCTAGGCCCAACTAACTGGACATAGAAAATAAGCAAAAACCAAATTTGAGTGGGATTTTTATTAATTTTTTTGGCTGCAGACATGAAAAAGTTCATATCGGATGATATATCTATATGGGGACTAGGTCCAAAAATGGACCGATCCTGACCATGGTTGGTAAAGTCTCTTGTATTTTGCGAAAATATATACAAACAAAATTTGAGAAGAATCAGTGCAATATTTTTATTTTTAATAGATTTAAGTGAAGATCGGGAAGCAGCTCTATATGGGGCCAAAGGGATCATTTTTGGACTACTCATTAATGGATGTATTGAACGCATACAAACCCAATTTGAGTAAGATCTATATGACAATTTGGATCTTATGGCAATTTATGTCGATTTCATAGGGGTAATTTGTATGGGGGCTAGGTCTGAACATGGACCGATTCTCACCAATTTCAATAGCGTTCATCCCATGGCCGATAAAAGCTCATATACCAAATTTCATCAAAATATATTCATATTTGCGACCTGCAGTTTGATTACAAACTTTACATGGACACACAGACGGACGGACGGACGGACGGACATTGTTAAATCAACTCAGAAAGTGATTCTGATTCGATCGGTATAATTAAAGATGGGTCTAGGTCAAATATTTTTGGTTGTTACAAACAGCAGCACAAAGTCATTATACCCAAACCACATAGTGGTATAGGGTATAATTGTAGTCCATATTTGATATGTATTAAAAAATTAACTGGATTACGTATCAAAGAAACTTCATTGCACTTAACCCTCTTTTGACTTTAGCGTATACATATATAACTATTTTTTTTTTTCATTGTCTTAAAAAATAAATCAGTTATGTCTCGAATGTCTCCTTTATATAGTTTTAAATTGTTAAGACAATTTTCGTGCACTTCGTTTTATATTTCACATTTTAAAAATTCTTTAAAATTTTTTGAAAATTGAGTAATGAATTTCTTTGTAATTCATTTAAAATTAGATAAAAATTTAGTTCTTATCTGATAAATAAGAACGGAATTAACTCTTGGTTGACAAATTGTTTTTCCGATTCTTCAATACTACTGTCAAAAGAGACGTTTCCAAAACTAGAAATTAAAAAGCAACATTCATTAAGTCCAGTGTCGATATCATCCTTAATATAAATAAATTTTTCCGGAGGTACTATTGTACTGCTTGTTAATCGTTCTACTGTTTGTGTATATCATAAAATTAAAGTCAACCCGAGTACTTTATATAAATATAGTTCAAATATATAAATTTTTTTTAACGCGAAATTTGTTTAAAAGGCGCTAAAAGGACCAGCTGAGAGCGTTTTTGTAAAAGGCGTTAATGGAAAAAATTAGCTTTTTGGTTCGGCGAAAAGCGCTAAATCTAGCGCAAAAAGTAAAAGACACAGGTAGTGAGTACACATAGGAAACAGATTCATTGTGAATACCGAATTTATCGCCAATCGAATTGCGATAATGCTAATAACCGAATTTTGGCTTCATTATGATTATAATTTTATTGCCTTAACAGTAAATATTTTATCATAATAAAAAATTTGCAGATGCTATTAAATTTCTGTTGATACAATCGAAAATATGGTTGTTCCACTTTAGAGCAATTCGGTTGGCGAATATTTTTTCTGTGTGTATCAAAACCTCGGCACAGCCGAATTCACCACCTTTACTTGTTTTAGAACAATTTGCCGTTTAATAATAAAAAAAATATTGGCCAAAATTTAATATTTCTATTTTTGTTATGGTCATTAATTTGATCATATTCACAACTAAGTTAATTAAAGATAAAGATACGTTAAGCATTCATTTATCTTGTATCAGTTTGATAAAAATATGTATATTTTTTCTTTAATTAATTTTTCTATATTGAATATTCAAGTTCACAAAATAAAAATGTAGTATTTTAGGGACATTCCATTCTAGTTGATTTAATGAAAATTTTGTATGTTTCAAAATTTTTAACTCACCACGAATTTAATTTTGTATTATCCCTGAATTTTAAATAATTTTTTTTTACTTAAAATTTATAGTCTTTAGTTTCAGTCAGCATATCACACAACTTTACGGGTTTATATTAAAAAATTAACTGCTTTCAAAATCACTTCAAAATTTTGCGACACATCTAGAACGAACCTTTTATTTTTTAGTCTCTGGTTGAAATAGTGAAAACAACGAGGTAGATTGTCTATCCTGTACGACACGAGATAAAAAATCGTGTTGATAAGGAATAATAACGTCATAAATAGTATATTAGTCAGATAATGTTTGTTTGTAGAGGTACCGATATACGTTATCATCGTTCTAATCGTTATAAAATAATTTTTGATTTTAATACTTTAATGTAAATTAATCTGAGAATAAATCATTGAACTCAAATAAGGAGTGAGATCGAAGAAATCTTAACATAAGTTTTTCTTCTTATTTGATTTTTTGTACTGGCATTTTTTCGCAGCTTCCAGGTAAAAATTTATATGTTTCTAATGCTCAAGGAAATGTCGAAGATAAAAAAAATTTCATAGTATGGCAAATAATATGCAGTTGCGTTAAAATAAGTAAATCATTTGTTACAGCGGGGTCTATAACTACCAAAATTTATACTAAGGATGGTTTGCAAAGAAGACTTTTGAGTGATACAAGAACAATACGCGGTTTTTGTATCAAGGAAGGAAAATTCTCTAAGCTATCTGGAGTTTGGATCAGTGGAGAGATATTGGGCTCTTGTGAAAAGGGATTTAAAGAGCACAAAAAGGTGTCCCAAGATGTGAAAAATTTTAAATGGAGATGGACTAACTTTGCCAAAAACAGTATCAGAAATCACTATAAAACCCCAAATGGAATTGTTACCGGAAAAGGTCCATATCTTTATAAGTAGGATTAGAACTAATAAATTTGCTTTTTTGTAAGCCTTAGGTTAAATGGCTTCCTTAATACACTTTATGTATAATATTAAGATTTTTTCGATCTCACTCCTTATATGTATATATATCGTCCTTTGTATATACTGAACTATTCAATTATTGATATTAATCATATTGGTAATTGTTGTATATATTTCAATTGCTCTTATGAAATTTATATTTTAATTAATTTTGTTTTTTGTTATTTAAAAAGCAAAAGCCTACAAAATTTGATAAGACCCTCACACAAATAATTCACAACAACTTTTAAACCAAATAATTGATTTTATTAAAAATTGCAACTAATTGATGGGAATGTTATTTAAAGTAACATATACATTATTTTGCAAAATTAATTATTTTCTATGGTATACCGCCCATAAGCTTTTGTAGTAATTTCAGTGATCTTTTTGAGGAACAAACAGTGTGGTATTGTTGGCGACAAACCTTGTATTTTACAACACTCTTTTTGAAAAAGCCAAATAGGCCCTAGTTGTAGACAGTTGAGTGGCATTGCTAATTACGAAATTTTTATTTAAAGTACCATTCAATGGCCGATTTACTATAAGGTCACGATTCAAGATCTGAGAAAGAAACGTAGATACCTCATGGTACTTTAGGAATGGGAGTAATCTCTTTTACAAGCATTGTTTAATATACAAATAGATGTTAATCGTGGCCCTTGTTACAACTACAAATAGCCTGCCAAACTAAAAATTTTCCTTTTCTTAAATTGTTCTCCAATCTCTGGCAGCTATGAGATGTCTGCAAGCATGTATGTTTTAGCATCCATACTTATTGAAAACATATGTAATCATTAACTTGTGATAAACTTCAACTTTTTAAGTTATTATTCGTTAAATTGTTATCATTTGACGTATACATTTCTTTAATTTTCTATTCGATAACTAGTACGACTTGCCCGTTATTAAAGACTAAATATTTCTTAACATATACTTAACAATATATGATGACAAAACTAACAATACCAAAATCTGCCGAAATCTTCTCCAAAATTCATTATTATGGAATGTATTTTAGTAATATCATACATAACTATATTCCTAGTTAGCTTTTATGAAATTTATGATAACATTCAAGTATTTTTCTACTTTTCTGCGCGATTAAAATAATCATATATGCACTCATTTTCTAATCATAAAAGACTCTTTTGTCGGGAGAAAATGGCGGCTCTTCTTGAAGTCATATATTTCGTCATTTTCGAGTCTTTTTTGTTAGTATTAAAAATACTTTGAATATTCACAAACAAATACTACATCAATTCTTAATTCATTTGTTGCAAGCTCTATATAGTGGAATCTTAAAAAAATTTTAAATTTTTTCTAAATACAATGTAATTTCTTTCAAGTTTTATATTGTTTGGTAAATCATTAAATAGCTTGAAGCCCTTATAGAAAAGAGATTTCTTCGTGGGTGTTGTCGTGACTCTTTGGATTCGAAAATCTTCAGTATTCCTTAATCCATACGGTTGTACTTCTCCAACGTATTTTATATGATCGCAGAGATATTCTGGGGTATCACCTTGTTTAATTTTTTTAATAAAAATTAAAGTATTGAATTTCAGTCTTTGACTAATATTAATCCATTTTAGTTCTCTAAGCATTTCGTTGATGTGTGTATATTGATTGATTTAAGAATAACCCTTATTGCTTTGTTTTGGAGTTTTTGCATTCTTTCTATCTGACTATCTTTGCAGCATGTATAAATTATCGTCGATCCATATTCAAAATATGGTTTAATTTTCGTGTTATAAATATTTGTTGCAGTTGTTTTTGATATTTTGTTTCCTATTCTTTTGAAAAATCCGATTTTTTTTATCGATTTTCTTACATGCATAGTAGGCTGGTTGAAAAAAATGAACAATTTTTTTTAGATATCACCTGTGAAATACATTCAAAAAAAAAAAAATAAACTTGACAGTTAAAAAATCATTTTAATTATTATTATTATTATTGTTATTATTATTATTATTTTTTTTTACCGGGAATCATAACTCGTAAAATTTTCAAAGAAGATTTTAGTATATTTGATGATAACTTTAATCATTTCACCTGAAATTGGTCAAAAAGTGTAACCTAAATTTAACCTAAATTTAACTTTACATTTCAATAACTTTTGAATAAACAAGTTTATCAAAAATGATACGAGACATTTTTCGTAGAACGTTCAATTTCCTATAAATATATGCTTCAGTCATTGGAATTTGTCCATTAGTTCTTAGGATATAAAATTATGAAATTGAAAAATAATTTTTCCTATGTTATTTAAATGGGAAATGGAAATTTGCGATGCGCGACCTCTAAATATTAATAGTAAGAGCTCTGATTTTTACAGGCGTTTTTTCTTGACTTTCTGAATATATTTCACAGGGGATATCGAAAAAAAATCGTTCGTTTTTTTGAATTAGCCTAATGTATAGTCTATATGTTCCTTAAAATTTAATTCTTTATCTATTATAAAACTGAGATATTTTATGTGTTCAACCTTTTTTATTGTTTGGTCGTTAATTTTAAATATTGCTTTATTTCAATTATTTTTGTCTTGCTTTCGTTAAGTTTTAATTTATTCATGTTTAACCAAGTGTTAATATTATTGATGCCGTGGTACATCTTTCTTCTATTCACTTCTATCTAAAACTTTGCGCATATCATTAATATATGTAAAAAATAAAAGAGCTCCCAAAATTGATCCTTGAGGTACACCGAAATCATTTTCGATTTCATTTGATAGTACGTTGTTAACCTTTGTTATTTGCTTTCTATTTTTCAAATATGACTCAAACCAGTTTAATTCTGTGCCTTGTTTTCCATTCATATATAGTTTTTTTTAACATTATTTGAATATTTTTTACGAAATCCAGAATGCTAATTTGACAATATATGTAGAATTATTTTTAATATATTTTTCTAATTGTTCTTTCACAACCTTTTCCAAGATGTTTTCAACGTATTTATCGGTCGGTATTCTTCGCATTTATTTGTTTTTGGTACTTTTTCAATTGGCGTTATCATAATTTTTTTTTTCCAGTTTTCAGGAAATTCCCCTGTCTATAATGATTTATTTATAATTTTTAATGTTTCTCCAGTTATGTTCCAGTTATCAGGAATAATTTTATTGGATATTTTATCACAGTCTGTTTTATTTTTCATTTGTATAATTATATTCTTAAGTTCTAAAATGTTTATTGCACCGAATTTCAATTTATAGATTACTACAGTTATTTGGTTTTCATATTGCACGTTTTCAATTGAGTCTCTCACAAAGTAATTATTGAATTGGTTAGCGATTTCTATACTATCTTTATATTCTACTTGGTTGAATATCACATTTTTTATCTCGTTATGTTTTTTAAAATTAATACTAGATCTTTGATCTCTCTCCACATTTGCTTTTGATAGCCTGGACTGTTAATTTTATTTATTTATTTATTTTTTTCGTTTTCGATTTTTACTTTATATATATTTCTTGCCGTTTTGTAATTGCTCCATGCCTGGTTTGTGTTTTTTAATTTTGCTGTGTGATATTTAATTTTTTTATCCTTCTTCATTAAACGTACTTCATTATTAAGCCAACGATTTACATTGTTTTTTCTTGTATAATTTTCTTATTAGTAAATTTTTTTATAATTTCTTTAAAACTATTATCAAACAGAACGACATTTTCATTAATTCTTTTATTTTAATTATATGCCATATTTTTACTTAAAACTCGGTGTTAAATGTCTCTTTGTTGAACTTAAAAATTTCCACTTCTTTATTATCTATTTTGGTATGATCATTACTTTCACTCCTAATTAAAATATTTATCTTTCGTGATCCGATATTTTATTTGTATTGCTTTTGTTTACTGATAAGTCATAGTTATTTGTTATTATGAAGTCAATTATGGCACTTGAACTTTTTGTTACTCTTGTATATTCACTTGCAAATTGTCTGAAACCATTGTCATTTAGTATGCATTCCAATTGATTCTTAAATTGCGAATTTTTGGACCAGTCTATATTAAAGTCTCCTGATATTAAAATATTACAATTATAATCACTGATTTCTTCTATTACTTCTTCAAAATTTTTGAGGAACTCCGACTGTCCATATTTCAGTAATGTTGTAGTCTTTTTCGAGCTAATTTTTAGCCGTATATCAGATCATTTGTCTTTTTCGAGTCATATTTTAGTCTTTTTCTAGTCATATTTTAGTCATTTCCGAATAATTGTTAGTCATATTTCATATCATCTGCGAGTCTTTTTCGAGTCATATTTCAATGACTTACGAGTCTTTTTCATTTGTGACTCTTTTCCGAGTCATATTTCAGTCATTTTGAAGTTATTTATTAGTCCTATTTCTAATCATTTGTTTTGCAAAAATAAAGCATTTAATTGATGTAATTAAATAAGTTTAAAAAAATCATATATAAAAACGAATTATTCTATTGAATGACAAAGATTATTAATAAAAAAATTAATAAATTAAAAAAATCCATTTGTTATATTAAAAATACATATGTAAAAAGAAATTAATTTGAACGTTCCCTCTCTGTCACACTGTCCTTAGCATGCACAAAATGCTTATGTAGCATATGTTTGTCTGTGCGTATGTTTGTCTGTGCATTTGAATTTGAGGTGCCAAAGCTCTAAAACACAATTTATTATTTAATTTTTTCAAAATGTAGCTACTTTTTAAGTTTGTTATTAAGAATCTTAGCTTATTGCTGATCCCCTTCTAGGTGTATAAAGTAGCCAATTCGTCCGAAATTACGAATGGCACCCCTTGTAAATTGTGTGGGTCTTTCACCGACAGTTTTTGCAATGAATTATTTCTGAAAATTTTTATGATTTATAACCAAATTGCTTCTTTTTTAGCCAATATTTTTATTTGTTCAGCTGACATTCATTTTTTTTATTTAAATATATTCACTTTTCACTTTTAAATTTTTTCACTTATTACTTAAAAAACTAAACTCTACACCACGGTTCGACTGATATTATTAAACAGAAATTCACAATATTCAAATGTTGAACACTTGTTTCAAAAATAATAAAATAATAATAATAATAATACATCGTCCCGTTATAAACAAAAACAACAGCATAACAGTTTATCATCGTCAAGCTGCTCAAAATATTATTCCTAAATAATGTTAAAAACAATCAAATTACAATCGCCTGTATGATCTGTTAACGATTGCTGTACATTTTGTTATATTATTTTCAATAAATCACTTTTTAAGCGTAAGCGCGAATAATTTTCGAGTATTTTTTAATCGCGCATGTGATTAATCAGGTTTTTTCTTGGTCATCAAAAGTACTCGAAGAAGACTCAGTTAGATGATTTTTAACAAAATAAGCTTCCAAATGACTTTTTAAGCATAAGCACTAATCATTTACGAGTCTTTTTTTTATCGTGCACCAGATTAATCAGTTTTTAATCATCAAAAGTGCTCGAAGAAAACTCAGTAAGGTGATTTTTATTAAAACAATCTTCCAATTGCTAACTGTGTTGAGTCTAGATGAGTGTGTGTGTAAGTGTAAACATGAATGAAAGTGTGCGTGTGAGTTAGTATATTTGTGTGTTATTGGAAATTCAATAGCCTTGAAATGAGTTTCTAAGTTGTTTTCGTTATAATTTATTACTTAAAGTTTTTGTTTTTATTTTTTAATTACAAAAATTGAAGAATTTTTTCACAACACTAGAGCGCGTAGCGCATGTTCAGGCAATATCTACATAAACTATAACTATATACTAAATAGCATGAAAAGTCGGTGGCCTTTTGTATGGAACAATTGACAATTGATGAAAAACATTCATTCGTTCATCATTTTTTATATCCTGCACACCACAGTGTAAAGGAATCAATTTTCATGCGAAACTGCAATAATGACTTGAGGCATACTTCGGGTTTCGCAAAAAAGTGGTTCTAAGACAACACAGTTGACGTACAGTGACGTAGTTTTTGTGAAAAAAGTACCTTTTATTAAAAAGTACCTTTTATTAAAAAGTACCTTTTATTAAAAAGTACCTTTTATTGAAAAGTACCTTTTATTAAAAAGTACCTCTTATTAAAGAGTATGATATCTCATTCCGAAGAAGACTTGCCGGCATTTAGTGGACTCCATGGTCATATATAAAAATATTTTAAATGATCCTATTTTTTTGTCCGTAACTGCCCGTCTGTCTATGCAATAAGTCCAGATATTAATGAAAACGTAAAACCCAGGTAGAGGATATCATTTTTGTCTTTCCAAGTTTTCAATTGTGGCCTTAGCGTAATGTGAAAACTCTTAATCGCGCTTGAAAATTATTTAGCTGGAACTCATTTTGCATTATAAATGTTCGCATTGCCAGCTATAGGCCACTGAAAAATACTGGTTCACATACCTCATTCACTTATATTGATTAACCACAATAACCACAATAAAATATTTCCTGGGAATTTCGTCTTGAAATTATACAAGCGGATTCCTTCGAACATTGTTTCGAAAAACGGAACAGAAAAAATCAATCATAAAATAAAACAGAGATGGAAGCATAAATTTTTAAAAAAATGTTTTAACTTTTTTCATAAAAAATAAATAATTAATGATTATATACATATTTAAAAATAGAGTATTTGTATTATATTTTATAAGAATGTATTCAATAATATTAAACAAATTGATCTTACTGAAAAAAATCGATTACAAAACTATGTGGCAACTCTATATCCGGCTAAACATATGTCATTGAGCTAATAAACAAGAAACATTTACAATACTCGAAAATTTTTGAAATCACCAAATTTCACTTGGGAATTGGTATATCGATCGTTATGAAAAAGTTTCGTATCACAGAACATAGGCATCAACGACATTAATAATATTTGGACCCTGCACAGATATATCATATACATTATGTGTGAGAAGTACCATGCCTCTTAGACCGATCCCCAACATATTTGAGGATACTAATCACATTAAGAATATTCAGACAAAGTTTCAAGGCTCCTGCTATTATAGAACTCCATATAAAGGGTTTTTTCAATAAGAGCGCTACAAAAGTTTTTTTAAATAAAACAAAAATGGTTTTGTATATGAATGAAATTCTTTATTCCTGTGAAAGTACGTTCGATGCCATTATGTATGGAAATCGATTTCTTTTGCATGGCCACCACGGGCACGCTTGCAGAAGTCCAGACGCTAAACCCGGTTTTCAAGCATAAATCGGCCGATACTGCTGCAATTTCAGGTTCGATATTCGTACGAAGTTCATCAATCGTCGCTGGCTTGTTGGCATAGACCATAGACTTGACGTAGCCCCACAGGAAATAGTCCAACGGCGTCAAATTGCACGACCGAGGCGGCCAATCGACTGGACCATTTCGTGAGATAACACGTTCACCAAACTTGGTTTCAAATAAATTGATTGTGACATTCGCTGTGTGGCTGGTGGCGCCGTCCTGTTGGAACCACATGTCCTCCAAGTCCATATCATCCAATTGGGGCCAAAAATATTCGGTTATCATTGAACGGTAGCGATTCCCATTCACAGTAACGTGCCGGTCTTCTGTTGAGTCGAATTCAAATGTTCGCGGGCAAACTTAAGTCGAGCTTTTCGGTTTTTTTCTGACACATTAGGTTTTTTTGTACACTTATAACTTCTGAGACCATAATCTCGGGCTCTTCTTTTTATAGTGGAAAGGCTAACGTCAAGACGAATTTCAGTTTTAGCTTCCTGGGAACTGCTTTCGGATATATCGTAAAAAAATTTTTTTATTTTTCGGTCTTCTCTTGCTGTTGTTACACGGGGTCTTCCTCCTTTGTGAACTGTTTGGATGTTTCCGCTATTAACTATACGACAAATCGTTGATTTGTGAACAGACTATTTTATAGAAATTTCTTTTCGAGAAAGTCCATTTTGAAAGTCATTTAAAATTTTGGACTTTTAGTCGGAATTGTATTTGTTTCCTGCCATTTTCCGCAAAAAATATTAATACGATGATCATCCTTGCAACTTCTAACTAAAACTATTAAGGTAAAAGAATTAAAACGCATTTTTTAATAAAATGCCAAAATCTTGATCTCAAATTGTAAAAAAGAATGCGATATAATTAATGACGTGTTAGTGTAAATTGCTTTGTAAAGAGTAAGGGAGATGGCAGTTCCAAATGTTTTGAACACTTGCATTTTGACTATTTCTATGAATATTAATTTTTATTGTTGCAATTTAACGGATTTGATTTTAGTTTTTATTTGTTTAACAAACACAGTAAATAAAGCCATGAAAAAATAAAAGGTAAGTAACGAAGAGTCATTTGATGGAAGATAATCAATGAAAAATTCAAGTCCGAGTTCAGTTGCAAATGTATTGACCATTACTGTATGTCATTGAGCTAATAAACAAGAAAAATTTACAATACTCGAAAATTTTTGAAATCACCAAATTTCACTTGGGAATTGGTATGTCGATCGTTATGAAAAAGTTTCGTATCACAGAACATAGGCATCAACGACATTAATAATATTTGGACCCTGCACAGATATATCATAATATACATTTTGTATGAGAAGTACCATGCCTTTTAGTCCGATCCCCAACATATTTGAGGATACTAATCACATTAAGAATACTCAGACAAAGTTTCAAGGCTCCTGCTATTACAGAACTCCATATATTTTACTTTATACGGCATATGCCATGCCCAGTTTAAGTACGACTACTCCTATTAATAGTTTATAAACAAACAATGACAGAAAAAAAGAGCAATGTAACGGCTTTGGTTTCGAAAACTTTGTATACAACTAAAAAGGAGTTTCAAAGCGCAAGCAACATTTTACAGCATATAAGTAAATTGAAACATTGCTTAGATACAATGTTGATGAAAACTAATAAATTTGTACATCGAGCTATTAAGAACAAGAATATGTAGAATAACTGTTTCACTTAAAAAAGTAACATAATTTCAGATTCAAAATAATAAAAAATCCGCAATGAAAATAATCAATCACCTGTGTCCTAAACTCAATATTATAATCAATGTTGGATACGCTTACTATTTTAATACAGTTACTTAACCTTTAAGTCCTAATAGCATTTAAATTTATAGTTATAGTTATAGTTTTAGCGCTCGAAATTCGAGTGCAATCTCTAGGCAACTTTATTTCTCAACTTAGCCAATTCACAAACCAAAATTGTTTTGGTTTATTATTATATGAATGAATATAACAAACTCATTAACAAACACATCAACAAATTTAAGAAACACACATAGTATGTGTGAGTAGCAACTTTGAATGCAATTTACTCAAAATAAAGGAAAAAATTTAAAAATCTGTAAATCTGGTGAACAGCTAAAAAGAAAAATCTTTCAAATGATATATGATATATGTAGAAGAAAACATCGGTAACAAGAAATCGCCTAGCCTATTAATATTATAGATTTCTTATTTATTGTTTTTTTATTAAGACCATCATTGTTTTCGTAGAAAGAATTAATTTTATCTGAAAAATTTCATATTATACTTTCCATTACTGTTTCATCCGTAAATAAGAAATAAATCGATAATTTTAAGTTGAGCCATTAAAACTTTTTTTATTAGCAGTATTTTTAAGCCGCATGACTTGGACCTCTGAGCATGTAGAGTCAAGCCACTCATGTAGCAAACACAACGACCACCACAACAACAATAAAAGATATCACACACAAGAAACTAAATTTAGAATAACAGCAATAACAAGAACAAAAGAGAATATTCATATTTTTTTTTTTTTTTCATTTTCAAATCTTGGAACCTATTGAAACGATTTTGATGACAACATGCTCAGGATGTCAATTAATCATTTTCAATGAAACTTAGCGTGATCGTGATTTCCACTGAAGGACATACGTACATCGCTATATCAACTCCGCTTTTTATAAGGATCAGTGAGTGAAAAAAATTAGAAACTTTCACAAAATTCTGAATTTGCCAATTTTATTTTTTAATAATATCGCGCTAAGTCGTAAAATTATCGAAAGACAACAAATTTGTTACAAAAAATACAATTAAAAAAACAGATAAATGAAAAACCAAATTCTTTTTTTTTTTTGTGATGACAAAACAATTGAACCTTTTGAACTTCTGTACCAGAGTTGATCAAAGCAATAAAAATACAAGGTGGTATGGAAGAAAATGTATAAAATCTGACGTTTTCTTTCAACTGTTTTTAAAATACAATTATATTTTACAATCTTTTAATATTATAACTAATTATATTAAGAATAAAATCTTGTGAAGAGTTAAAAACCAGAATAAAAGATGATTTTAGTGCTGGTCGTAAGCGAAAGAATATTTGTGAGAAATATTCTAAGAATAAATCAATAATTTCACAAATTATCAAGAAATATCGTGAAATACGAATAAACATTTAGGCGGCAGGCCCCAAAGAACGAGTGAAAGACAGGATAACTTAATAAGAAGAAGAGATTAAAAAATATCCAAAATGCTAAGGTAAAGGCATTGAATAGCGGTACACTAGCGATACGCTTTATAGGTTTCTGATTCATAGTAAAGGTATACATTATATATAGGATACAATCAGTCAGAATAAACTAACAGTCATCTTCAAGGCTCGCTGTGATATTTTGGGATTAAAATCTAATACTTTCCGAAGTCAAGCTAATAAAACATGCATATTGTGTAATACCGCAGAAGATGAAACGTTGTATCATTTTATGGCAATATGTCCTGTATTGAAGGAATTCAGAATCAGATATTTAGGTAAACCCAAGCTCAAGCATGATGAGATAGTAGAAGTGTATAAATTTATTTGTATTACAGAAAATATTTAATTGTATAATATGATTAATTAATAATAATTGAAGATGTCTTCTACGTAAATTTAAATTTAATTTTGTAAAAGACAGACGACATTTTGTTATTGTCAGGATATCTCTTTATATTAAAATATAAACTATGTATTTGCACTTTTTTAAATAAAGAAATTATTATTATTATTATTTATGAACTGGAATTGGACTACTGTTCTCTTATCAGATGAGTCCAAGTTTAGTTTAAGAGGTCATGATGCAAGAGCGTACAACGACCAAAGGGAAAAAGACTACACCCAAAACCACAACTAAAACTGTTAAGTTTGGCAGTGACAATATTATGGTATGGGATTGCTTTTCGGGCCACAGAATGGGTTCAATTCATGTAGTAAAAAATTCGGTATTGACCGTAAGTCCTCACATATATATTTTGTTAAAAGTTTCCATTATGATGTCACCCACTTTATATACTTTTTGGGGTCCAATTATTTGTACCCTCAACACACCGGTGTTGAGCGAGAGAAATAATGACCACATCATGTTCAACTTAATAAATAATAAGTTCTCATTCACTTTACGTAAATGCTGAGTGAGTTTCAGGACTCTAGTTGGTTGGGAAGTTGGTGAAAATTTTATCCACCTTAACAAAGAGTGTATTTTTTCTATATTCTAAATAAAATACAACCGTATGGGCTGCATCCCTCAAAAGGTCTCAAACAAAAACAGTTAAGTCTCTTCTTTTAGGTCATAGAATGAGAATATTAACACATTATTTTTGCATATTACCCTATTTTTTTTCGAGAAATTCGGAAGAACACAAGGTTGTACTCTTTGTAGAAAACGCTTTTTGAAAACAGTGGGAACAAGTGATATTCATTTAAGAAGTTACTATGGATTTTTTTTAATAATGAACTTTTTAAATTAAATTATAATTTCCTTCACAACTTCAATATTTACTAAAAATATCATATACAAAATACAAACATTACTACTTACCAATTCATGCCACCTTTAATTGATGTTGCTTTTTAACATATATATTAAGTTGCACTAAAAACTATATTCAAAGGCATATTTTGTATTTCTTTATACTAAACAAATATATTTTCTTTTCATTAATTGCTAACTTTGCTTTTTATATACAAAACTGAATTTCCAATATATTTTTTTCTTCCTATTTTACTTCTTTAATTTGATACTTGGATCTTGCATAAAAACACACACAGAACAGCAGGAAAAAATAATAAGAACAATTTGCTATTGCAAAAAAAAAAATAATTTTCGTCCATTACATTGACTTTATGCCGGCTTAAAATACCGATATTCTCCTCATTTATACATTTTACTTCACGATATTTATAATTAATACGTTTTTTTTATACATTTTATTAATTGTTTTCGCATTTTCACGGGTTTTTATATTTTTTTTATCTAAGTTTTATAAAATTCACGCACTTTCTATGGAATTTAAAAAGAAACTAAATAGAACTGTCAAAAATCATCTCTCCTTTAAAATGAGAGAGGATTAATGAGTTGAGCAATAAGACCAAACTTTCAAAGAGGGTTAACTGATATTACTCCTTTATTTCATTTGTTTTGCTTGTAACTAAAGTAAGTAAAACAAAATAACAAAATAAAAAGTAACGCTGACTGCATTTGTTTGGCGTTGGCTGCGCTGTTACATGTGCAGAGTAAAAATAATAATTTATGAATGAATTGCACATTCTTATTTTGTTTTACATACATACATACACTAAGGAAGCAAATGTGGGTATAGTTTAATAGAATAAACAGAAATGTGCAAATATAATTTAAATAAAGTATGACAGGGGATGTGAAGAAATTTAAATTGTATATAAAGATCGGGTGTAAGATTTCATTTAATTTATACGAAGAATTTAAAAATTTTTATAAATTGCAGCAACATTATTGTGTATTATTTAAAAATTTTTTTTTCTATGCATTGTTGTGTGTAAAAAAGCAAAAGAATTAGTAACAATTTGCAATTAAACATAATAAGTCCTCTATACTTCATCATTAATTCATTGAATTTAAAATAAGGGACACTGAAGATTTTATGATTATATTCTATATTCACATTTATACTCTAAGTTTTTATACTTATAAATGGGTACATATTGGTACGATTTCATAGTAAAGTTACGTCCGAGAACAAATAGATGCCTATGGATGAAAGTTTCATTCTCCTCAAGCTGACTTTTCAACTAAAAAAACTTATTCAAATTAATAATACATTTTTAATACTAATTTTTTTTTTAGTTTTAGTTTGTATACTCTACACTTTGTTGTGCCGCAGGTACAGAATTTTTAGTATATAAAAATTACTGCGTTAAAACAGGACATGATTAGAACATGACGAAAAAAATCAATTTTTATTTAAATTTAAATTTTTTATAAAATCTTTAAAATATTTTAAAAATATTTTTATAATTATAATGACTAAATTTTAGCACTTTTTAGCCCACACGGTCTTCTTAGTTCCTGATATTCTGAATGAGTCCATACATACATTTTTATGAACGAGTTTATGACCCACAACATTACTATGAAGTGGTAGAAACAAGAATTATTATATCTCCCATCAGTTTTTATTTAATAAATGCGATTTCGTAATTTATTGCAATTTCCATAATGTAACAAAAACAACAACAACAGCACAAACAATGTAATAATAGTATTTTGAAGTAATTTGAAACTATTCGTAATTTATCTGGAAGATACGAATTTGTTTGTCATATAAAACAACTTCTGTTGCAGTTTTATTTGAAATATACTCGTGTTAGTATGTAAATTGAGCGCCAACTTAAAAAAGTATTTTTTTTATTTAAAATCTGAAATCAAACATTTCAAATAACTTTGTTTATAAACATAACTTAAGATGCACATTCTAGAATATTTGATAATTCTCAAATTAGCACTATATAAACCGAGTGGTGCTATTGACTGGACGAAATAGCCTACATACATACATATATGCAAAATACTTTCTACTGTACCAGAATTAATAATAAATACAATTAACAGAAATAAGAAAATTATCGTCGGTCTAGAACGGATTTGCAATACCCTATACCATGTGTTTAGAGAATTGGTCTTAGGTTTAACTTATTGGGTATAAAAAATAAGCATAAGCCAAATCTGAGTGGAATTTTTATTAATTTTTTTTTTCTGCAGATTTCAAAAATTTCATATCGGATGCTATATTTATATGGGGACTAGGTCGAAAAATGGACCGATTCTAACCATATTTGGTAAAGTCACTTCTGTTTTGCAAAAACAACTACAAACCAAATTTGAGAAAAATTTGTGCAATATTTTTTTTTGTTTTTTGATAGGTTGAAGTGAAGATCGGGAAGTAGCTTTATATGGAAGCTATGACCAAGAATTGTCCTATAGGATTTATTTTTAGTTTAATGGACATAGTGGATAGGGTATAAAAATATATATACCGATGACGATTACTAATGTCATTTAATAACAAATAAAACGCACGATTAATTTCAAAAAGTATTCACCCTATCTAAACATTATTGGTGAGTTATCAATCAGTTTGAAATTAATCTAATACTCTCGTATTATTAGTTAATTTTGATTTATTGTTTCCTATAGCTGAATGCTTGAAGTGTCTTAATTTAAAGTAATTTTCTTCTGACGTATACTGGACAATATCTTGACGGTAACACTTATTTATTTTCTTTCTTTTTTCGAATATTTGTTACAGTGTTAGCCAAAAAATGTGAAATCATTAAAATGTCACGTACGCTTTGCACTAACTTCATGCAGCCGTCGAGCTACGGAATCACCGACCCACAAAATTAGTCTTGCACAGTGTTATTTTAAAAATTTCAACCATAACAAAAACATATGTAACCAACATATGTAAACCAAATTGAAGAAAAATCTGTGTAATATTTTTTGTTTATTGGTAGATTTAGAAGAAGATCGGGAATCAGCATTATAAAGGGACTATAACTACAGGATCTAAAGACCATTTTAGTCGGTCTGATAGGGGTCATTTTAATGGGGGCTAGGTTTGAATATGCACCGATTTTCACCAATTTCAATAGCTTTCGTCTTATGGCCGATATACCAGATTTCATAATTTTTTTTGGCTGCAGATATGAAAAAGTTCATATCGGGTGCTATATTTATATGGGGACTAGGTCAAAAATGGACCGATCCTGACCATACTTGGTAAAGTCACTTATTTTTGAAAAAGTATACACAAACCAAATTTGAGCAAAATCTGTGCAATGCTTTTGTTTTTTGATAGACTTAAGTGAAGATGGGGAAGCAGCTCTATTTGGGCCCTATGACTAAGAATTGTCCTATAGGGATTTTTTTTGGACTACTGAATAATGGATGCAATAAACACATGAAAACACAGGTTGATTACAAGGTTTACAAACTTAATTTTTAGTTTGCTCATTACAGCTCGTTTGTGGGTAACATAATCTATATCATATTTGGAACTTGCAAAGACAATATTTTGGATTCTACGGCCATAGCTTAACCATTCAAATAGCCCATGGCAATTGGCAAAATCTATATTTTTCACTTTCCTATCCGGTATGGTCGAGTTAATAATGTTTCGGGTCCTGTAAGTTCCGGTTTTACCAGTGCTGTTGCTTTAATTATATTCACATCACAAATTAAAAATATTTTAGTCGTTAAAATGTTGGGGAAATCATATTTACAAAATTGGATTTCCATACTTAAGGATATTCACAATTATAAAATATCTGACACCGTACTGAGATTCGGTTGTATCGTAATACTAGTTATTTTAAAATATGTGGGAGATATACAGATTAAAGCGAAGGAAAATGAAGTGGTTTCAAAGTTTCAGAAATTCCTAAATCAAATATTTTGGTTTTTGGGTGTTTCTCGTAATGGTCTTCTGGTAATTGTCACTGCCACTTTAGTGGGCTACTATGAACATCAAGGTTTTAGTTATTTTCAATTAACGGGTTACATACCTTCGGGTTTTTCAAAAGTCGACGCACCTGCATTTTCGTTCGCAAGTAATATTACTGCGGATGGCATTGAGTTGGAAGCTGGTCAGTGTTTTTTCGACCTACTTTAAGTATTTGGTACGAGTTTGATTGTTATACCATGATATCACTTTCGGGGACATTTGCGATGTTTTTTTTTTCTCAAATTTAGACTACGCCGCACTTTCACACTAAGTCAAATCCCAAAGGTTTAAGCAAGCATCAGATTATGTAAATTATATAAAGGAAAAAATGTTGAATTCGACAGTTTTCAATACTTCTGTCCACAATCAAACTACAAGTCGCAAATATGGATCTATTTTGATGAAATTTAGTATAGAAGTAGTATAGGACGAACGATATTGGAGAAAATTGAATCATGTTAAGTCATGTTAATAACACCTGTGAGAGACTAAGATTATTGGAAGATCCAGATCATTATATATGTATATATTTTAGGGTCACAGCCATTTTATTTTTTTTTTTGGAATTTCAAGACGGGCGCAAAATTTGAGTCAAATCGGAGAATGCTTTCTGGACGCGCATTGAGTTCAAATTTCAAATAGCATTTATATGTAAATATTATCAAAAAAAATCATTTTTCACAGAAATTTTGATATTAATAATTGCGTTTCAATTTAATTAATTAATAAACCATAATCTAGAGTAAATTATCTTTCTAATAAAGTAACAAAATCTATTAGCGGTTGAAAAACAGCCAAGTAATCACATTTTTAAAGACATTGAAATAATTTACAACAACAACATTTTTGCATTCTCCTGATCCCAAAATGATCTTATGTAAAGTATTTTGCAATTCGTTTTCTGCTATGAGTTCTAAATTAATGAAAAACGGTACGTACTTTTTAGCACTATTTTAAAATCTCCAATTTTACTTTTTAAAAAATTTTGTTCAAGGAATTTACCGAAATCAACGATTGGACTTTAGGGTCCTATTAACAAAATATATGTGATTGAAAATGACAAATATTGTGGGTATCCTGTTCTTAATTTGGCGAGGGCAGCGTTTTTATTTTAGCGGATTTGCAGAAAAATGTGATTTTTCATACTTTTTCAACTTTTAGACTACATCTTTTTGGTGTTTTCATATTTCAAATATCTTTTGTCAAAATATTATACTACTTGATATAAGTTCTCAATATTGTAAATTAAGATTAAATTGAGACACTATGAACTGTTCCTCTTTAAGGTCAAAGGTAAAATTTAAGGAGATTTACATTTTTTTAGAACAAAATATCGAAATAATGCATATTTGTAGAAGGATAAAACTTGTTAACAATATTTTAATTATTCTAAAAAATAATATTCTGGACTTATTTTCTGAAATTAACCAGTTTGAAATTCGCGTGTCCCAAAATGTGTCCTAGTTTTAATTTTTTTCAGAATTATTATATTCATATAAAAGTATATCGAGGGCTTATATTCAAAAAGTCACCCTAATATATATATAGATAAAATCTATCCCCACAATTTGCACTCCGCAAATTATTAACAAGACCACTAATATTTTATTTATACTTATATTCTATGTCCAGTTATTGCATGATCAAAGTTGGATACAAGACCCTCTCTTGAAATGCGTGGTTTAGGGTAACAAATAACCGCATTAAAAAATTATAAATTATTTGTTACTCGCAAATTGTATTTTTTAAGCAATTTGATCAAAACTTTTTTATGCCTTCACACCATTCTGTAAAGGATAGATATCTATTGAAAATGATTCATTGACATCCTGAGAAGCTTGCTATTTAACATAAAAAAAAATCAGTTCAATGAGTCCCGAGATATCAATGAAAATTAAAAAAAGGCTTGACAAAATATGTTATATATATAATACATCCGCTAATCATGTGAACTAGTCGCAATCTCATTGACGACTAAATGAAAGAACATAAGAATATATGTGAAACTAGTGAAATCGCAATTGTACTCTAGCCATTTTAATTTGAAATCTAGCCATTTTTGTCTTTAAGTGTTCACAACCTTGCTCATAATATTTTGTTTAGAACATGGGTGGGGGGAGGGTAACAGAGATTCGGCATTGTCGAATTTAACACACTTTTTGATTGATTAATCGAATAACACTGTGGAACAAATTCAGGTTAGCAAAAGTTCGGTCGATTCTGAGAGTGAGGGGTGAAAATAGAGGCTTAACTAGAAGACCCGTATCGCGGCGTTTGTTTATGTTAGTTCGAATTTTTTTTTAATCGACCTTCGAACTGCCGATTTTCAGCATATTGTTTATATGGATTTTTGGCTATAACTCGTCGACTAATTGATATTTTTTCAATCTGTAAAAGCCAAATTATTGCTAGAGACCCGTGCAACAATTAAAATTTTTTAAAAAATTGATTTAGAAAATTTTTGTGGTGCTTATGAAGCAAAATGTTGGAAAAATTATTTTTTTTTTCATGCTTTTTGAAAATATTTTCCACAAAACTAAGCCTTTTTTGCTTTCTGTTTGATCTATAATATGCTTCTCAGTTTCTTCAAAAATCCCAAAACCATTAAATAAATAGCGATTTAGGTAGAAGTAATTAAAAAGGGAAGTTCCAAGAATTAGGAATTAGTAAAGCCACTTTTTTGTTTTGAACCACCGCACAGGTAGCGATTTTTTTTTATTTCGTACAAGCGAACTAATTTCAAAAATGAAGATTCAGTTTAGACTCGAAACTCAGCCGAAGCTGACGTCTTTTAATTTTCGCTCGGTCGTGATTAAATTCGCTATTAATTTTTTTTTTTAAACTTATTTGATTTTGTGAGTGATTTAAGTTAAGTGCATCGGTTTCATAAAAATAACAAAAAAAAAAAAACAAGTAAGAAAATTATAGTCGGTCTAGACCGATTATACGATACCCTATACCATGCGTTTAGAGACCCTATCTTTTAGGTCCAACTAATCGGATATAGAAAATAAGCATAAACCAATTTTGAGTGGCATTTTTATTAATTTTTTTGGCTGCAGATATGAAAAAGTTCATATCGGATGCTATGTCTATATGGGGACTAAGTCCAAAAAAAAACCGATCCTGACCATGATTGGTAAAGTCTCTTGTAGTTTACGAAAATATATACAAACAAAATTTGAGATGAATCAGTGCAATATTTTTGTTTTTTGGTAGATTAAAGTGAAGATCGGGAAGCAGCTCTATATGGGGCCTATGACTAAGAGTTGTCCCATAGGGATCGTTTTTGGACTATTCATCAATGGATGTAATAAACATATACAAACCCAATTTAACTAAGATCTATACGACAATTTGGATCTTATGTCAATTTATGTCGATTTTATAGGGGTCATTTTATGGGGGCTAGGTCTGAACATGGGCATGGACATTGGCGACCTGCAGTTTGATTACAAGGTTTACATGGACACACAAACGGACGGACGGACGGACGGACATTGTTAAATCAACTCAATAAGTGATTCTGCTTCGACGGGATAATTAAAGATGGGTCTAGGTCAAATATTTTCGGTTGTTACAAACAGCAGCACAAAGTCATTATACCCAAACAACATAGTGGTATAGGGTATAAACATTGTATAAAAATGTCGGAACCAAAATGTAAAATGGACCATTTTTGTAATGTTTGTGGACGTTTCATAGCAAGCTTTGAAAAATGTGGCAATGCGAGTGATTTTTTTTTGGAAGCCTATAAACAATATTTCTCGCAAGAGTTTATCACTGACCCTAAAATGAAATTGGGGTTAATATGTCGTACAAAATTCATCTCTTGCATCAGCATCTTGATCAACTCGCTCAACAGTTGGCAACTGAATCTGATGAGCAAGGCGAACGTTATCGCCAAACCGCGCTTCCTAATATCCTAATAATTTTCTCATATCTTTGTCAGAGTGCACAATTTAAACATGTTAACGATTGAAAGCTATTTTCGTTTCAGGTACAAAGGAAAGAAATCTCCAGATGCAATACTCGCTGAAATTTGTTGGTGGTATATAAACACCTTCGAAGAAGAGGAAGACGAGGAAAAGAGGAAGAAGGGGAAGACAAAGATGAAATTCCAGAATATCTGTTGACCAAGATATTAGAGAGAGCAGTGATGTTGATCCACAGCCGCCTGCTAAACGGCAACTGGCCAAATCATTAATTTAATTTATTTAATTTTTTTACTTAAAACTTCTCATAACAAGTTTTGTATTATGATTGTTTTCTTTTCAAATGAAATTTATTGAAGAAACTGAGAAGCATATTATAGATCAAACAGAAAGCAAAAAAGACTTAGTTTTGTGGAAAATATTTTCAAAAAGCATGAAAAAAAAAATAATTTTTCCAACACATTTTGATGAAATTTGGTATATAAGCTTTTATCGGCCATAGGATAAATGCTACTGAAATTGGTGAAATGCGGTCCATGTTCAGACCTAGTCCCCATACAAATGACCTCTATGAAATCGACATAAATTGCCATATGATCCAAATTATCATACAGATCTCAGTCAAATTGGGTTGTTATGTGTTTATTATATCCATTAATCAGTAGTCCAAAAATAATCCCTATACGACAAATCTTATTCATAGGCCCCATATAGAGCTGTTTCCGATTTTCACTAAAATCTATCAAAAAACAAAAATATTGCACTGATTTTTTTCAAATTTGGTTTGTATATATTTTTTCAAAATATAAGTGACTTTGCCAAATATGGTTAGGGTCGGTCCATTTTTCGACCTAGTCCCCATAGATATTTGGCACCAGATATGAACTTTTTCATATCTGCATCCAAAAAAATTAATAACAATGCCACTAAAATTTGGTTTATGCTTATTTTCTACATATATAATTAGTTGGACCTAAACGCATGGCATAGGGTATCGTATAGTCGATCTAGACCGACTACAATTTTCTTACTTGTTACTATATACCGAAGGCCACGCTGGGAGCCATAATTATAGCAGCTGTTCTATTTCAATTACAGTATCAAGTTACATTACCAATGTGGAATAGTTAAAGTAAGTACTTACCTTGAAATACACTCCTATACCGGCTATGACATAGGCTGATGGATTATATTTATTTATTTGCAGGATCAGATTTATGCGTTGGTTTTCTGGCTTTTATAGCTTGGTTAGTATTGACCTTGAGTTTGGGCAAATCCATAGCGATTGGTATAAATGTTTTATATATTTTATATCACACAGCAAGACCAGAAATTGCATTGGATCTAGTAAAGGTAAGAGTAGAAAAAATAATAAATATACCTTTAAATAAAAGAAAAAAACAATAAACATTAAATTTACTTTAAGACATCCACTGGTCAACTTTTTTTAAAGCTCACTCCCGATCGCTGTTTAATCTTTCCCTCCATGGAATTTGTACGCAAAAAGGTAACCAAATCTGGCCAAAAGTATGCTTTGCCAGTAGTTTTTGATTGTACTTATATTTATGCCAGCGATTTTACCACTGCTCAGGTTTTAGAATCAATTATTAACGATTTTCAGTCGAGAAATCAAAAACTTATCTTTTTTAACTTACGTCCTAATATTTCAAAAGTATTCGCTTCGTTGCAATCTAAATTTGTTGTACGTTACACTTTGGATTGTTTAGAAAAGTTGTTGGATGACACGACGACGTCTGGTGTCTGTAATGATAGTGCAGAGGTAACAAATTTTTAAAATTTTTTGAATAATATTAATGCCCAAAAGTATGCTACAAAACATTAAATGTTTAATAAAAGCTTTAATTATATTATAAACTTTTAAAAATACACTGTTAGAAAATACCAAAAAAATAAAAATTATAAAAGAAAATTGCCAATTATAATTCATTATACCCTATACCACTATGTGGTTTGGGTATAATGACTTTGTGCTGCTGTTTGTAACTACCAAAAATATTTGACCTAGACCCATCTTTTATTATACCGATCGACACATAATCACTTTCTGAGTCGATTTAGCAATGTCCGTCCGTCCGTCCGTCCGTCTGTGTGTCCATATAAAGCTTGTAATCAAATTATAGGTCGCAGATATGAATATATTTTGATGAAATTTGGTATATAAGCTTTTATCGGCCATAGGATGAACACTATTTAAATTGCTGAAATTCGGTCCATGTTCAGACCTAGCCCCCATACAAATGACCCCTATGAAACCGACATTAAGTGTCATAAGATCCAAATTATAATATAGATCTCAGTCAAATTGGGTTTGTATGTGTTTTTTATATCCATTTATCAGTAGTCCAAAAATAATCCCTATAGGACAATGCTTAGTCATAGGTCCCATATAAGCTGCTGCCCGATCTTCACTTAAATCTATCAAAAAACAAAAATATTGCACAGATTTTTCTCAAATTGGGTTTGTATATAATTTTTCAAAATATAAATGACTTTACCAGATATGGTCAAGATATATAGATATAAATATAGCACCCGATATGAACTTTTTCATATTTGCAGCAAAAAAATTAATAACAATGCCACTCAAATTTGGTTTATGTTTATTTTCTATATCGAATTAGTTGGACCGAAAGATAGGGTCTCTAAACCATGGTATAGGGTATCATATGGTCGGTCTAGACCGACTATAATTTTCTTACATGTTTTATTTATTTTAGGTTTATCAATATGTGTTTGTATGAATAAGAAACATATAGACATCTTATAATAGGTTTGTTCCTTTACATTTCGGGTAAATGAGAATAAACAAAATTTTTTTTAAAAGTAAACCATAATTCACATAAGTATTCAAACTTTTAAACAAACTATAAAGCAAGAAAAGAAAGTGAAAAAAATTTAAACAAATTTATTAGAACAGCTGGTAGTTTGGCACCAATTTAGCTGGTGAAAATTTTTGTGTAAGTTCTGGTAAAAAAAGAAACGCAAATACATACTTCCTCACCAGCCATTTACGAGAACGGCAACGCTTTTGGTTAAGTTTGGTAACGCACTTAATATGGACTTATATTTCTTAACTACGTGGGCCTCTCCTACTCTGAGCGAATTATTATATTAAAAACAAATGATTTATCAGAATCAGACTAATGTGCTTTTTTGTTTGAATATTTTTGAGGTATCTTTACATTTTTAAACTCTTTCTTTTAACTCATACTCTCTGTCTGTCTGTTTGTCTGTCTGTCGTGGGTCAACCTCATCCCCCTTATCCAATTGCTCTGAAACTTGGCCAATAGTCTTGCTGTGACTACAGATTAATTTTGGGGTAGTCCAGGAGAGTCACGCATAGTCACGCACAATCACGGAGTGATCTAAATGTCATTTCCCCTCATCCGATCGATCTGAAGCTTGGTCCATACACTTGCTGTGAAAAAATATTAACTTTGACATAGTCACGCACAGTCACGATAGACTTCCTGTGAAAAAAGATTAACTGTGACATATTCACGCAGTCACGCATAGTTACGGAGAGATTAAAATCTCACTTCCCCTCATCCGATCGATCTGAAACTTTTTCCATAATCTTGGTGTGGCCAAAGATTAATTTTAAGATAGTCACACACAGTCACTCATAGTCACGCACAGTCACGGAGTGATTTAAATCCCATTTCCCCTCATTCAATCAATCTGAATCTTGGTCCATAGACTTGTTGAGTCCAAAGATTAATTTTAAAATAGTCACGCAAAGTCACACATAGTCACGGAGAGATTCAAAACTCATATGCATAAGGAAAGAAAGAGTTTTTATAATAACTTTGTTTTTATGGGTTAGGTTATTACACATAACTTTTGTTGCAATAAACCGACTTGTCAGAATAGAAACAAAAATTTGTCAAAAAACAAGAGACTCACCCCATCTACGAGTATTAGTGATTCATCATGTTTAGAAGAGACAAACGGAGAAACAGGTATATAAAGTAAGAGTCGACGATTTTTATTTTAATTAATTACAAACGAGGCCACAAAGGTATATAAGGCTGATTCTCAAAACGTTTCCCCAGATGTTCTCTTACAAAAAAGTAACAAGTTCAAAGATTCTATATTAAGGCTATCGAATGCTTTGACCTAAAGAGAAATTAAATTTGAGCAAAAAAAAAAAAATCTAGACCCACCTTTTTGCTATTTTTTTTTTCTTTCTACCAAAAAGTTTGTATACCCTACACCACTCTGTGGTCAGGGTATAATGAGTTTGTGCTGATATTTGTAACTACCCAAAACATTTGACCTGCACCCTTTCCTTGTTTTATAATACCGATCGACTTAGAATCACTTCCTTAGTCAATTTAACGATATTCGTCCGCCCGTCTGTCTGTAAGTCTTTCCGTCTGTGTGTCAATGTAAACCGTGTAATCAAACTACAATTTGCAAATATGGACACATTTTTATGAAATTTGTTATATAAGCTTTTAATGGCCATGGAAAAGCTATTTTCCGATCTTCAGTTAAATCAACCAAATGACAAAAATATTTCACAGGTTTTTCGCACATTTGGTTTGTATATGCTTTTGCAAAATATAAGTGACATTACCAAATATGGTCAGGATCGGTCCATCGGACATAGTCCTCACATAAATATAGCATCCGATATGAACTCTTCATATCTGCAGGAAAAAATTATTAATAACAATTCCACTCAAATGTAGTTTATGCTTATTTTCTATATCCAATTATTTAGACCTAAGACCCTTTCGCTAAACACATGGTATAGGGTATAACTAGACTGACGTCGGACTATAATTTTCTTACTTTTCTTAGTAATATAATAATGTTTCCTTAATTTATATAAAAAGATTAGCAAAGAATTGAGATCGATTGATTGTTTTCAAATGTTTTCCCAATTTTTCTATTACAACAAAATTTCGAGAAAGCGCAGTTAAAAATGGCAAAACCACCTTTTGAAACAACATATTTTAAAATCTTAATAACAAAACTAAACTGTTGTCTATGTTACAGTTAAAAAATATATTTGAATTTTTGTACCAGTATATGTAAGAATTGCTTTCCAAAGTAAGAAAATGGTATAGTATACTTTACAAGATGGTCTTGGCTTCAACTTTACTGAATATAGAGACGAAGCATAAACCAAATTTTAGTGGTATTGCTTTTATTTTCATATGGGGACTAGGTAAAAAAATTAAATGAGTCCGATCACAGGGGAGATGTGTAAACATCTAGTAATTAAAGATTTTTTATGGCACTTTTTTAAAATCAATCAGAAAGCGTATCACTTATAGCAATCAACTGCGGGGCTCTTCTAATAATAATTAATTTTTAATTTTTCAGTTTTCATTTTCTATTTTACATTTTTTATTTTTTCATTTTTGATGTGTAAACATCTATGCGCTCACAATACAATCACAAAAACAGCGTAAGGGAAAATCGGTGTGAGATATATGTAAGTGTATTGGTGAGTTTAGTAAGCAGAACCGCCGAGTTCGCTGTCTGTTAGCAAAATCACAAATCTTTTTCGTTAATTTTAAATATTCAAGCTATTGACCGCTAGGTGTGCTGTGAGTTTAACATGTTCACAAACTTACAGAGTTGTTTTTTATTTTTTTTTCAAGTGTGTATTGGCTATTGACAGAGCTTTTTAGTAAGCAGAAGTGCTAGGTGTGCTGTGAGTTTAAAAAGTTTAATACTAGGAAAACTTTGAAGAAGTCAAAAATAATCTTAGGAGTTCTTTTAATTACCACACCTTTTCCAATTGTATTTCAGAAAACATCAATTGAATTTCAGAAAGCATCGATTGTGTTCCAGAAAACATTAATTGATTTTCAGAAAATATCAATTGAATTTTAGAAAACATCAATTGAATTTCCGAAATTATCAATTGTGTTTCAGAAAACATCAATTGATTTTCAGAAAATATCAATTGTGTTTCAAAAAGTATCAACTGTATTTCAGAAAACATCAATTGACTTTCAGAAAGTATCAATTGAATTTCAGAAAACATCAATTGATTTTCAGTAATAATCAATTGTATTTCAGTAAACATCAATTGATTTTCAGAGAGTATCATTTGTATTTCAGAAAATATCAATTGAATTTCAGAAAATATCAATTGAGTTTCAGAAATTATCAAATGTATTTGAGAAAATATCAAATGTATTTCAGAAAATATCAATTGAAGAAATTATCAAATGTATTTCAGAAAATATCAAATGTATTTCCGAAATTATCAAATGTATTTCAGCAATTATCAAATGTATTTCAGATAATATCGACTGTATTTCAGAAAACATCAAATGTATTTCAGAAAATTTTAAATGTATTTCAGAAAACATCAAATGTATTTCAGAAAACATAAAATGTATTTCTGAAACTATCAAATGTATTTCAGAAAATATCAAATGTATTTCAGAAAACATCAAATGTATTTGAGAAATTATTAAATTTACTTCAGAAAATATGAATTGAATTTCAGAAAATATCAATTGAATCTCAGAAAAATAGTCAGAACACTATATAAAAATATATTTTTTTAAGTATTACACTGGGTATATTTCTGGTAATATTTCTTGAAAATTACATATCGTCACCTAAAATGCAAAAGGCCGTAACTAATATTTTTATTTTTTTTACAGGAAATGCAAAAAATATCATAAAACAAAAACTACTTTAAACTTAATACACAAATTTTAGAATCAAGCTGAAAAATAAAGGTGGATTTTTATTTATGAAAACAAATTTATGGTAAATAGCAGTTTTTAAGTAAAAGGCCGTAACTAACAAAAAGGTCAAAATTGACTTTTTGTATTGTAGTTACGGCCTTTTACTTAAGTTAAAGTTCAAAATTGACTTTTTGTATTGTAATTACGGCCTTGTGCATTTTAGGTGACGTTATAAACGTGTTTTTTTTTTCAAAATGATGATTTCAATATCGGTCAAAATTCTATCCTGGTGTTTATATTGTAGCTGATTAACAAATGAAGTCCTCATCTTCTTTCGATTAAAAGGCCGCCCTTGACATTTTATTTTCCAGTGCATAACAAATAAGTCCAAATATTGCTAAACATTTCCTGCGACTCCAATAGAAAAAATAATAATAACTTTTCGGTATTTTAGGGTAAACTACTATTTAATTCTGAATTTCAATAGATATTTTCTGAAATTCAATTGATATTTTCTGAAATACATTTTATAATATCTGAAATACATTTGATGTTTTCTGAAATATATTTGATACTTTTTGAAATACATTTGATGTTTTCTGAAATACATTTGATACTTTCGGAAATACAATTGGAAAAGGTGTAGATATTTACACATCTCTCCTGTGATTGGACTCACATTGATTTTTTTATTTTTCATATTTTATTTTGAATTTTTTATTTTTATTTTTTTATTTTTCATTTTTTATTTTTCATTTTTCGTTTTTTGTTTTTCATTTTTCGTTTTTAATTTTTTATTTTTAATTTTTCGTTTTTCATTTTTTGTTTTTATTTTTCGTTCTCAATTTTTATTTTTAATTTTCCATTTGTCATCTTTTATTTTTATACCCTATACCACTATGTGGTTTGGGTATAATGACTTTGTGCTGCTGTTTGTAACTACCAAAAATATTTGACCTAGACCTATCTTTTATTACACCGATCTACTCAGAATTACTTCCTGAGTCGATTTAGTGATGTCCGTCCGTATGTCCGTCTGTGTGACCATGTAAACTTTGTAATCAAACTATAGGTCGCAAAAATGAATATATTTTGATGAAATTTGGTATATAAGCTTTCATCGGCCATGGGATGAACGCTATTGAAATTGGTGAGAATCGGTCCATGTTCAGACCTAGCCTACAAATGACCCCTATGAAATCGACACAAATTGCGATATGATCCAAATTATCACATAAATCTTAGTCAAATTGGGTTTGTATGTGTTTATTACATCCACTAATGAGTAGTCCAAAAACGATCCCTATGTAACAACTCTTAGTCATAGGCCCCATATAGAGCTGCTTCCCGATCTTCACTTAAATCTTTCAAAAAACAAAAATATTTCACTGATTCATCTCAAATTTTGTTTATATATATTTTTGCAAAATACAAGAGACTTTCCCAACCATGCTCAGGATCGGTCCATTTTTGGACCTAGTCCCCATATAGACATAGCATATAGACATAGCAGCCAAAAAAAATAACAAATATGCCACAAAAATTTGGTTTATGCTTATTTTCTATATCCAATTAGTTGGGCCTAAGAGATAGGGTCTCTAAACGCACGGTATAGGATATCGTATAGTCGGTCTAGACCGACTATAATTTTCTTACTTGTTATTTTTCTTTTTTTATTTTTCATTTTTCATTTTTTATTGTTCACTTTTTATTTTTCATTTTTTATTTTTAATTTTCCATTTTTCATTTTTATTTTTTATTTTTCATATCTTTTCATTTTTCATTTTTCAGTTTTAATTTTCCATTTTTTATTTCTCATATTTCATTTTTTATTTTTCATTTTTCATTTTTTATTTTTCATTTTTCATTTTTACGTTCCTTTTTTATTTTCATTTTCATTTTATATTTTTCATTTTTCATTTTTTACGTTTCATTTTTATTTTCATTTTAATTTTTAATATTTCATTTTATATTTTTCATTTTTTATTTTAATTTTTTATTTTTCATTTTTTAATTTTATTTTTTATTTTTAATTTTTTAATTTTATTTTTCATTTTTAATTTTTCGTTTTTCATTTTTTATTTTTCATTTTCCATTTTTAATTTTCTGTTTTTCGTTTTTAATTTTTCATATTTCTTTTTTCATTTTTTATTTTCAAACAGGTTATTACTTACATATCATAATTTTTTCACCAATACAATCATAAGTCACACCAATTTTGTCTTATGGCTCACATGTTACGCTGTTTTTGTGATTGTATTGTGTAATAGAAATTACCCCCCCCCTGCGCGTATAGATGTTTACACATCAAAAAACGATACGATTGTGTTTGTAAAAAACGGCTTAGTAGAAATTAAAAAAAGTTCAAGTTTTACACACACATTTAAAATGTTATAACAAACTAATAGAAAATTATAACAAACTAATAGAAAATTTCTTCAAATCTACAATTCAAATTGTTAAACATTCATTATTTTCTAGTTAAACAAAATACAAACTATATTTACAGTTTTAATTTAATTTATTTTATTAATCAACTTATAACTAAAAAATTATTATACAAAAGAAAACAAATATTTTCAATAAGTACGAGAAAGTGTGTATATAAAACTATACAAAAAGAATTAATACATTGTTTTCAAATTTCATTAAGGTGTTAAACTTAAAGCAACAAAATTTTATGGCTCGTTAACTTATCACTATTTTTACTGAGGTCAGGTCAAGGTCGCTTAAATTCCCAATTGGCTTTTTAACCGACCTTAAAATGTAACAATCAATATTTTTTAATTAAAAATACACAAATATTAAGTTTGAAGTTTTTGTTTTTACAATTTAACTACATAAATGTATTTATAGTAGGGAAGTAACGCAGCGTATTAAAAATAATTAATATTAAATCAAAATACATTTTCTACTAAATAAAAAAAATACTGAAACAAAACTAATGACTACTTAGGACTACAATGCCAAGATAAAAAGGAATTGATTTCTTAACGTTTTACTATGTGGAGGCACTTTAGGATATTAGTAAAATTTCAATAGGTAACTACTTGTAAAACAAAATTCAAGACAAACCTGTATTCTATAGTTTTGATGTCTGTTCATCTTTACCCGATAGTTTTGCTTCTAATACGGACATATCATATATTACAACTAAATTATTATTAATACCCTCGAATACTTCAGCTACTCTAGGTTGTAGATTGTAGAAGTAGAGTTTCTGTTGACGTGTTTCAAAGTCATCAATCATTGTCGAGACTACCTTGGCGGCAGTATAATCGGCACCATAGATGTGAGTGCAATCGATAACAACCGGTAATGTAGACTTGCGTCCTTGTTTCGTTATAACATTGCGAACAAATTCGACAGAGGGGAAAATCAGGCAACGATCAGGCGTTAACATTAAATATTTAATGCCGTTTGAAGTCTATAGAGAAAAGATTTTAATAAAGAATTAATAGTAAATAGTTGCGTTGGATATTTATATATATTTTCAACTTACACTTATAGTTTCCACACGCAATTTGGGACGAGCTGCATGATACAAAATAAAGACAACATTTATGCCAATACCCACCAAGATACCCAACTGTATAGGTAGTACCAAACAGGCAATAAATGTGGCCAAACCGGGAATTAAGTCAGATTCTGCAAAGGGAAAAGTTGAAAACTATAAAAACAAATCATCTAAGAATTTATGGGCTTATAGAAATCTGAGCTGAAACACAAACACAAATATACAAAATGTTGTTTCAAAACTGTAAAAAATTAGATCGTATAAATAAATACTTATAATATTCGGTCCTTTCCCATACTTTTCGTTTAAAGATTAGCAAAAAGAGGGAAAACCAAAAATATCTTCAAAAAAGCAGTTTTTTATGGTTTTCCGTTTTTATATTTATACCCTATACCACTGTGTGGTCAGTGCTGATGTTTGTAACTACCAAAAATATTTAACCTAGACCCATCTTTTTTTTCTTACACCGATTAACTCAGAATCAAGGTTTCGCAAATATGAATATATTTTGATGAAATTTGGTATATAAGCTTCTATCGGCAATAGGACAAACGCTATTGAAATTGGTTCATGTTCATACCTAATCCCCATACAAATTACCCCTATGATATCGACTTAAATTGCCATAAAATCCAAAATATCATACAAGTCTCGGTCAAATTGGGTTTGTATATGTTTTTGGAAAAAATAAGTGACTTTACCAAATATGATCCAGATCGATCCAGATTGATCCATTGTTCGACCTAGTCCCCATATAAATATAGCATCTGATGTGAACTTTTTCAGATCTGCATACAAAAAAATTGTTTCTGCTTATTTTTTACACCCCCCAATTAGTTGGACCTATGAACAATTCTCGGTCTCAACCGACTATAATTTTCTAACTTGTTTTTAAATAAAAACCGACCTGAATTTTTAAAATTTAAATATTGATAGAAATACAAAACAATTGATAGCTGAAACTGTCACCAAATTAGCCGAAGAAAAAATAAGTTCTCTCATTTATCAAATATTAAGAAACGGGAAAGGGCCTATTTTAAGTACGCCTGATCGTTTATGTCACAACCAACAGACCTTGAGATTGTTTCCTATTTTATCTATGGGAACACTGGCAAGGCCGATGGTAGAAATTGCCGAATGATAGAGAAGTGGCCAAGACTTTTTTGCCAAAGGTTCAATAAGTAAAGCACTGGCTATGTTATTAATTGGGCCACCTTCCCAACAATTGTAAACATTGCTTTGCTAGTATTAAGCCAAGACGAATACCATAGTGGTCGACAAACTGAGCTGGCAACGCCAGAAACTGTTAAGAAAATCCACATATTGGCATTGGATGATCGTCGTCTGAAGGCGCGTGAGCTAGCTGAAATGATAGGCATTTAAAAAAGTGTTATACATCGCATACTGACCGAAAATTTGGAGATTAGAAAGCTGTTCGCAAGACGGGTGCCGCGTTTTCCCACAATAGAATAAAAAAAAGCAGCGTGCAGATGATTCAATAGAGAGTTTGACGATGTTTCACATCGATTGGTAACCATGGATGAGACATGAGAAACCACTTCATACCTGATATTAAGCAACAGTCAAACACGTGGTAAAGTGGTTGCTCTAAATATTTCCATGGCATTCGATCGTGTGTGGCACGGTGCATTGATATCAAAGCTTATTGCGTTTGGGGTCGGTAATGATTTCTCTCGATTTATATCGAGTTTTCTCAGTGACCGAACAATACGTGTTGTTATTGATGGGGTCTCAGGGGTACCCCAAGGTTCCGCTCTTTCTCCTTATCTTTCTGAACCACCCTCTTGATCAGACTTTTAACTCTATATACTTTTTCGCAGATGACAACACCATTTGTCATTCATTTTCCTTTAATTGTAGGCCAAGCCTCTTGAAGGTTGGGGGCGGGGGGAAAGGCGGACAATGAATGACACACTCAGTGAAGACCTGTTAATAATCTCCGAGTGGGGTAAAGCGAATAGGGTTGATTTGAATGCGCTGAAGACTCAATATGTATGTTGACCCATGGCCATGGATTCAACAATATCATCTGTATATAAGGGTGGTATAGGTATTGAGGTATGTTCTAGGCATGAGAATTCAATGTGATGTTAGTTGGAAAGAGCATGTTTTTCAAGTGTCGAATGGATAATACAAGTGTCTTGGTTTTCTAAAACGGTGCAAAAATTACTTCACTCCTTTTGATCTCCTTAAAATCTATACCACTTACATCCGACCGAAATTAGAATACAACTCCCATATATGGGCAGGAGCTTCAAAGTCTATTTTTGTGCTACTGGGCCGTGTGCAAAGGAGAGCGTTGACGCTCTATTGACTCATTGTAACATCGTCGGAATGTGGGTTGTGTAGCACTGTTCGATAGATATTACCATGGGAAATGTTCTTCTGAAATTAGCGAACTTATTCCAAGTGCTCGAGTCTCGGTTCGCTCTACCCGCTTCTCTAGTAGATCACATCCGTTTGTAGTCTATTGTCCAGTTGACCGCACAACGCATTACAGAGAGAATTCGTTTATCTGTCGAACTAGCCGTATGTGGAATAAACTCCCCGCACAGGCCTTTCCTGACAGTTATAATCTAATAAAATTTAAGTAAAATATCCACAAGCACTACTCCCTCTCTCCTCCTTCCCATAACCTATTATCCCGAAATCAACACACTGGACCAAACAGTGGACCAAAATAGAGGAATCGTGTCCAAAAAAGGCGAGGAAAAATCCTCGCGTCTGTTTTTTGCGCGCGTGGGATAATTTTTATTGATTATCTTCAAAAAGGAAAAACAATCAACTGTGCTAACTGATTGAGGCATTTTAGTGATAAAATTAAGGAAAAATGCCGCATTTGGCGAAAAAAAAGTGTTGTTTCATCAAGACAAAGCACCAGATTTTGGCGGCGGTCAAAATCCATGAATTTATTTTCGAATTACTTCATCAGGCTCCTTATTTGGATTATTTTATTTTTCCAAACTTGAAAAAAAAGAGCACGGTAGTAAAAAATTTGCCAATAATGAAGAGATGGAGTCTGCAGTTGATGGCTATTTGAAGAAGCTATAAAATATCCCTGAGGAAAGTATATCGAGGAGATTACGTTGGGAAATAAAGAAAATTTTTCTCAAATTTGTTGTGTTTTCTATGTCAGACCGGGTTGTACTGGGACCGCCCTCGTGTTCTATGACAAAAAGTCCTACAAATCCCTTTAATTCTCTGGAGGAAATAATTTAAAATATCTGATTTTTAATTTTATTTCCATGCACTTTTTTTGAAATTTTCGATCGCGTATCGTTTGTGTTACGTAAAGAGAATGTGTATTTTGAGAAAAGACCTCAAAACTACTTCTACTTTAAAATATTTTAAATTCTCTTTATGAAGATAACAAAGAGACAGACGGAGACAGACAGGGATTAACATTTTCAAAACAAAGTTTTTTTTAATTTCATTTATAACTTAAAAAAAAAAAAAAAGATGATGATTTACTTACTTTTGCTTCTCCACATGGGTTTGACGACGCGATATTGAATCATAAAAATAACAGCAGCCATAATAACAGCAGCCAACGCAGCTTTAGGAATATAGAAAAAAGCAGGAGTGGCAAACAATAAAGCAATAATAACCATAAGACCAGTATAAACATTGGAAAGTTGGGTGCGTACACCGCTGGAATTTAAAACGGCACCACGAGCAATGCCTCCATTACCACGGAAGCCTTGAGCAAATGAATTGGCCACATTACAAAGACCCACAGCAATAAGTTCCTGAGTGGCATCACAGGGTTTGCCATTAGCTAAAACGAACAAAAATAATCGTACTCTTAACATAGAAAATTTTAATTTTTTTTAAGCAGACACTTACCAAAAGCTTGTACAACAGCCATGTTTTCCAATAAGGCTATAAGGGGCACCACTATTAGACCAGATCCCAAACTAGTAACCATTTGTCCGAAACTTTCATGAACTTCAATTATCTCTCCAGATGTTGTATTCGTTATAGTGGTCATTGAAAATGGTGGCACGGAAAATTTAGGCAAACCTGCTGGCACATAACCCACCATACGGAATATATCTATGCCAGAACTAAGCAAATAATAGCCAATGGCCGATGTGATAATAATTAAAACAGCATTTCGAGATGTTCCAATGACCCAGAAGAGAGTAGACCAAAATTTCTGACAACACGTTTTTTGACCATCTTTTGGACCAAAACTCATACTGGCCATAGCGCGCATACTTAATAGAACAATAATACAGGCTATACCCAAACCAGCATCATTCCAACTAATATTGTGAACGTCATTTATAATTGAAGTCCACATATCGACAAACGTGTCACCCGTGGTATCAACACCAAAGAGGTTTTTAAATTGTGACGTAAAAATGATGAGCGAAACAGCGCTAGTAAAGCCAGCACTAACTGGACCCGATACAAAATCTATAAGAAAACCCAGCCGGAAAATACCCATAGCAATTTCTATGATGCCTGTCAGGAAGGTGAGCAGTACGGCTTTTTGCCAAACACCTTGAGCAGTTTGGAAAACAAGTAAAGCCGAAATGGCGGTAGGACCAATAGGTACATCTTTGCTGTAAAATAATACATTAAAAAAAAAATAAAAATCACTCAATTTTAAATTGTGTTTGGGATAAACTTACCTAGAGCCGAGGAATATATAGATAAAGCAACCCACAAAGCAGCCATATAAACCATACTGTAACGAAAAGGATGAAAAAATTACAATTGTAGACTATTAATTCTTAAATTACTATTTTAGTTGCTTATATCCCCTTCACAACTCTGTTATCACTACTGAGCCGGACCCACCGTTTATTATACCGATCGTTTTAGTTTTAGCAATACCCATCCGTCTGTTAGTCTGACCATGTAAATCATGTAATGAAAATACAAGAGTATTAATCTCGGCTGTGCCAAATTTTTGATACCCTCGACCCGTGTTCTAAACACATTTTTATAACCAAAGTTGTCAACAGTAAGAGAGAAAAAAATGGTTAGTTTATAATGGCTAAATTTTTTAAAATGATGTTAAAAATTAAGAAAAAGTTACAAAAATTTTAGATATTTTCGTGATTTTTTTCATTGGAAGCAATTATTAAATGCAGTCAGCATAAATGTAAATGCATACAATTACAATTTTTGTTTGTTGGAATAGAGTAAGAGCATAATCATTTTGTTATGCTCTTTTTAATATTTATATTTGCGACCTGTAGATTGATTGCAAGGTTTACATGGATACACAGGACGAACGGATGGACATCGCTAAATCGATTCAGAAAGTGATTCCGAGTCGATTGGTATAATAAAAGATAGATCTAGATCAAGCATCAGCACAAACTCATTATACCCTGACCATATAGTGGTATAGGGTATAAAAACAGAAACAACAAGCAAACAGAAATGTGTGTGTGTATATCAATGTGAAAATTTTATAGCATTTTTAGAGGTGTCTCCACATTTAAGACCATATTTTGGCGAAATGACGCCCGATTTACCTAATATTCTATAGCAATCTGTTCGAAATAATTTTTATTCGTATATTGGTCTATGGAATTAATCCTTACAGACTATTTACAAAGAAAAACATTTTAAAATTAATTTTAGTACATAGATATTCATGAATTTAGAAAGCATATTATTTTACTTTTAATTAGATTAGTATTTAATGAGAAATCAATAAATCTATAAAGTTCATTAAATTGAATACACATTCTCCTGAGAGGGTCTGCATTTGCATAATTAGCTCTATAGAACTGTACAGATAAAGTAACGTGTTGGTCGTTGAGGAATGTTGAATGATATATTGTTAATTAGAAAACCGCAACAAACATCACCATTATATTAAGAAGAAATGAAACATTTAGCATAGTTCTCCGGCTTTTTAAAGTTGGTAGCTTAATAAGGGCAAGTCTGCTGGTATAGGATGGAAGATTACTTGGATTGAAGTTTAAACTCCGAAGACAAAACAAAAGGAATTGTTTCTGCACAGATTCCAGACTGTCGGCATGAATTTGGTAGATTGGGTCCCAAATTATAGAAGCATATTCCAGTATAGGTCTCACAAGTGACGTATATAAAGTTTTGGTGACATAGGGATCATTAAACTCTTTAGCCCAACGTTTTATGAAACCAAGTACACCTCTGGCTTTGTTGACAGTAATTGTTATATGAGGAACAAAGGTCAGTTTATGATCCAATAAAACACCAAGATCTATAAAGTTATCTACTTTATCGAGACAATAATCACCCAGCATATAGTTGACAGATATCGGCCTCTTTCTGACGAAACGCATATGTTTACACTTTTTAAGGTTTAGCTCCATTAAATTTAAATTACACCAAGAATAAAATGAATTCAAATCATATTGGAGAAAAACATGATCAGAGTGTTGATTATAACAGAAGAAAATTTTGACATCATCCGCATACATCAAGATGTTTGAAAAACGAATAACATTCGGAAGATCGTTTATAAACAAAGAAAAAAGAAGCGGTCCAAGATGGCTGCCTTGTGGTACTCCCGACATTACATCTATCGGCTTTGAAGTAACATTTTTAAAACATACTTTTTGTGTTCTATTGGTTAAATAAGAATATATCCACTTTGCGCAAAGATTTGAAAATCCCATCATATGTAATTTCTTAAGAAGAAGCTTATGATTGAACATCTTTTTTGGAAACCATGTTGGAAGGGAGAAATTAACGTATTTACTTGATGGCATAGATAATCCGTTATAATTTTTTCAAAAATTTTAGGTATTATACTTAATTTAGCAATTCCACGATAATTAGTAATATCAGCCTTGTTACCAGATTTGAATAGCGGAATAATGAATGAATCCTTCCACATAATGGGAAAATAACCGTATTTAATTGAGGTATTAAATATGAGTGTTAATGGTACAGCTAAAACTTCAGCACATTTTATTAAAATACAGGACGGAATTTTATCTGGACCACTGTTGCAGGAAAATTTAAGTTTTTTCAATTCATTAGAAACCACAGATATAGCAAAAGAAGGAATGGATATAATTTGAGTAGCAGTCAGTGAATATGAACAGACATTAGAATCATCAAAAGTTGCATCGGAGTAAGTAGTAGAGAAGAAGTCAGCAAATAAATTGCATACAATAGTATCATCACAGGATTCATTATGTAGAAATTTCATAACAGCAGGATAGCCCTTAGTAGTGACAAACAATATTATCCTAATTCTTCCCAGGAAAATGATTTATTTTGTGAATGAAATAGAATGACAAACTGCATGACCCTCTGCACTTATTTTTAACATATCCTTTGATGTTATTTCATGATGACTGATTCTGCGTTCCAGTAAATGCCACATGTACTCTTCAAGATTAAGGTCAGGTGATTTTGGACTCAATAAATACGAGTTTACCAACCCCATTCCCTGCCATACAACCCGGAACTACCGTGTTTAATCGTTGGCAAAGGATGTTCTTTATTTAATAAAGTTCCGCTTCTACGCCAAACTAACTGTTGTATTGCTAGATTTTTAGTTGTGAATGACTTACTGCACTGAAGAGTGGCTTTTGCCTTTACCCTCATTACTAAGCTTTAGGATCATTTTTCTCTTTTCAGCACAGACCTCTTTGATTTTGGAACTGATCTCAAAATATAGTTTCCAACAGAAATATAGCTAAGTCAACTAATCAACTTTATGCAAACAGGTTTGCCTTCTACTAAAATAAAATCAATGTTACAGGTCTGTACGCCTTTGCATAATTGTGGGTTTCCCTAAGTGTAAATGTACGAATATTTTTTCTGGCTCTTACAGTAGAAACAAGTTTTTTAAAAAATTAATATTCCCAATGTGTCAATGATTAAAAGTTCGCAAATCAAAATATTTCATTAAAATATTTATTAATACTAGCGGAACCCAGCCCTCGAAATTCGAGTGCAAGTTCTAGGAAATTTTATTTTTTCATTTAATAAATAATTTTATAAGAGCCTAAAGGTATGCTAATCAATTTTAGCCAATTCAAAACACAGGACTATCGTCATTTATAATAAACACACGCACAGTATGTTAGTAGCAACTTTAAATGAGCATTACTCCAAAGAAATGTTTCAAGCGGTGCAAATCAGTAAATCTGGCGGACAGCTAAAAAAATACCTTTCAAATGAGGTATGTTTGGTCAAAATCGGTTATTAACTACAAGTTTTTTATCGGTGACAAGAAATGGTCTTGTCTATTAATATTATAGATTTAACCCATTTCGCTCCGAGATTCAATTTTATTTTATTTTTTGGAAAAATTTACCCGTTCGAAACTTCGACCAGTCAAGTTTACACATATGTGGCTTCACGCATGTATATGCAACACATGTGTAACATTTTTTATAAAATAGTTCCATATATTGGCAATTTGATTATTCTTTTATTTTTTTTTTATTATTCTTCTTAAATATTAAAAGGGTTGCAGAATTGTGCCAGATGAGTGATAGATGAGACTTAACATTCGTATCAAAATTTACGTGAAATTCTACTTTTTTCATACATTAATAATTTTTTGAAAAAAAAGTGAATAGCGGGTGAAATAAGTTTAAACTTTCAGCTTGTTGTGTACGGATACTTTTTCTAGCAGGTGTATATCTTTGGAATCAGTCATCATCATAATCAGTGTAAAAATAATGGTGAAGTACTCTAGAAATTAACTAAATTCTGTAAAACATTTCGACTAACAAGTTTATATTCTCACCAAATATAATTATTGCACCTACACTACACGTTTTCTAAATGTAATTGACAAAACGAAAATTAAAATTAATAAAATCTCATCCAAAATTGGTTTCTACTTGTTCATGAATGACTTATGTGCTGATGGAAAAGATTGGATTTATTTATACTGCAGCACGCTACTGTGAGACCTGTGATTAATTCATTTTTTTAATATGTAGTTTTTTACTTTTTTATACCCTATACCACCATGTGGATAGGGTATAATGACTGTGGTGATGTTAGACATAGATCCCGGATGAGGGTTCCGGAAGGTAGTGAACTGAAGGGAAAAAAATAAAAGTGAGTAAAGGGTAGAAGGGATGAACTTTTTCATATCCGAAGGTAAAGGGAAAAGAAAATGAATAACAACGCCTCTGAAACTTGGTTTATGCTCGTTTATTACATCGCATTAGTTTGATGATTGTTTTACGTGTTATGTTTTTGGTTGATGAAAATGGCAGGTTGGAATGGTGGTATTTTTGTTTCCAATTTTTGGTTTGCCGTTTTCGGTGTGGTGTCGTAGATGATAATTGTGCTTGTCCCTGGACTGTAGTGGTGGGTTGGAACCGGATCCAATTGCTTTGGCAAGCAAGCTGGCAACACCACTACAGTGCCGCTGGGGCACGTAACAATCCATGGTTTATATACCGATCGACACAGAATCACTTTCTGCGTTGATCTAGCGACGTCAGTCCGTCCGTCCGTCTGTCCGTCTGTGTGTCCATGATAATCTTATAATGAAACACAGACGCAAATATAAATATATTTTGATGATATTTGGTATATAAGCTTCCATAGGACGAACGCTATTGAAATTGGTGAAAATCGGTGCATGTTCAGACCTAGCTCCTATAAAAATGACCCCTTAAATTGCCATAAGATCCAAATTTTCATAAAGATCTCGGACAAATCAGTAGGTCAAAAATAAAACCTATAGGGCAATTCTTAGTCATAGCCATCATATAAACCTACTTCCCGATTTTCACTTAAACCTAACAAAAACAAAAATATTGTACATGTTTTTATCTAAAATTTGGTTTCCGTATGTTTTTGCAAAAAACAAATTAAAAAAATTGACTGCAGAAACGAAGCATGTTTTTTAACTAATCTGGGTGCGCTGAATTCGAATCTGGCATATTGGGCTATCACGTCTTGTTCATTTTTTATCGCATGCTGGCAATACTGTAAAACAGTCAATACTGACACTACAATTTCACAATTATTAATTTGACAAAAGCCCACATTCATTCTAAATCTTCATAATAGTAGCATTTAATTAAGCATGTCAGGGAGATCGTGTGTTACTGATTCAAGCTATTTTTGCTTTGTGGGTGGTGAATATTTGGTTGAAAAAAAAAGATATTCAATATCATAATCATTAAAATAAGCATATTTACATTATTTTGGTTTTGCTGTCAGAAACTTGGACAAACCGTAGATACCGACAATGTTTTGCAATAGTTGCAGAACTGTTTTATACAAGTGGTCAAATGGCAAGAAGATCTTTTTCGATTTTTCAATTCCAGTACTTTGAAGAGAGTCAATTAAACACCAAACCGATTGTTATTTCTGTTTAACAAAAGTTGCTGGATTCAATATGAAAAATCGAAAAAATATTACTTACGCGAATGTCCCATCGGTTTCCAAACCAGTTCAACGTCCACCAAATGATCCAATACCAGTCATTCTCAGTGCTACGAGCAGTGAGTCCGAAACATCTTTCACCAGCAATGGTAGTGGGTATGAGGCTGATGATGAACGCCATTTGGTGACTCAAACTGAGCTCAATGTTCTGATTCGGGATTTACATTTAACGAAGCAAGACGCAGAATTACTAGCTTCACGCATGCAGCAGTGGAAACATCTTGCAGTTGGGACAAAAGTAACAATCTGTAGAGATAGAAGCTTGGAATTGGCGGCATATTTTGAAAAGAATCACTCTATTTTATACTGTACTGATGTTGATGGTTTATTTCAAAAAATGAACCAACCATATGACAAAACTGAATGGAGATTATTTATTGATGGCTCTAAGTACAGTTTAAAGGCTCTTCTTTTGCATAATGGGAATGAAAAACCATTCATACCAATTGCTCATGCCATTAAAACAAAAGAATATTACGAATCAATGACTGAAATTTTGGCGACCTTAAGGTCATTGGTTTGTTGATTGGTATGCAAGGAGGTTTCACAAAATATTGTTGTTTCCTTTGTCTATGGGATAGTCGCGCTACATGGCATCATTACGTCAGAACAGAGTGGCCTAAAAGAACGGAGTATTCACCAGGAAAACAAAAGGGCTTATTTGTTGGCCCTCAGATCAGGAAGCTATTGAATGATGACAATTTTTCACAATTTTTATTGGAGAAAGAATATGCAGCCTGGAAATCTTTCTAGAGCATCGTGGACAGTTTTCTTTGAAACAATAAAAGTGAAAAATTATCACGAATTAGGTGCACGAATGTCACTCAAAATGCATTTTCTTCGTTCGCATTTAGATTTTTTTCCACAAAATCTAGGTGCGGTGAGCGACGAACAAGGGGAGCGTGCTCACCAAGATTTAATGAAAATTGAAAGAAATTATCAAGGATTTTTGGACAAAAACATGCTGGGAGACTATTGCTGGACTCTAATACGTGAAACCGAACCAACAAAATACAAACGACGTTCACTTTTGAAAATTCATTGATTTTTAAATAAACTAATGATTTTTAATGTAAAAACGACGTGATAGAGAAAAACCAATTACAGATTCGAATTCAGCTCACCAAATTATTTCTGTTTAACAAAAGTTGCTGGATTCAATATGAAAAATCGAAAAAATATTACTTACGCGAATGTCCCATCGGTTTCCAAACCAGTTCAACGTCCACCAAATGATCCATTACCCAGTCATTCCAAATGCTATGAGCAGTGATTCCCAAACATATTTCACCAGCAATGGTAGTGGGTATGAGGCTGACGGTGAACGCCATTTAGTGACTCAAACTGAGCTCAATGTTCTAATTCGGGATTTACATTTGACGAAGCAGTGGAAACATCTTGCAGTTGGGACAAAAGTAGTAATCTGTAGAGATAGAAGCTTGGAATTGGCTGCACATTTTGAAAAGAAACACTCTATTTTATACTGTACTGATGTTGATGGTTTATTTCAAAAAATGAACCAACCATATGACAAAACTGAATGGAGATTATTTATTGATGGCTCTAAGTAGAGTTTAAAGGCTCTTCTTTAGCATAAGGGGAATGAAAAACCATCCATATTAATTGCACATGTCATTAATACAAAGGAAAATTACGAATCAATGACTGAAATTTTGACATTACTCAAATACAACGATCATAAATGGAAGATCTGTTGTGACCTTAAGGTGTGTGCTTTAATTTTCTTTGTATATATACTATAGACCATCGTAAATAACTGTAAATTAATCTGTTTCAGGTCATTGGTTTGTTGGCTGGGATTCACGGAGGTTTCACAAAATATTGTTGTTTCCTTTGTCTACAGAGTGGCCAAAAAGAACTGAGTATTCACCAGGAAAACAAAACATTTCAAATAAACCATTAATTGATCTAAATGATGTTCTTCTGCCGCCGCTGCACATAAAATTGGGTCTTTTTAAGAACTTTGTCAAGGCTCTGGACAAATATGGTACAGCATTTAAATATTTGTTAGCGGTTTTTCCTAAAATTTCATTTGCTAAAATCAAAGAAGGCATATTTGTTGGCCCTCAGATCAGGAAGCTATTGAATGATGACAATTTTTCACAATGTTTATGGGAGAAAGAATATGCAGCCTGGAAATCTTTCAAGAGTATCGTGGACAGTTTTCTTGGAAACAATAAGAGCGAAAACTACAGACAAATTGTTGTTGAATTATTGAAAAATTATCACGAATTAGGTGCACGAATGTCACTCAAAATGCCTTTTCTTCATTCGCATTTAGATTTTTTCCACAGTACAAGGGGATCGTGCTCACCAAGATTTATTGAAATTTAAAGAAATTATCAGGGATTTTGGGACAAAAGCATGCTGGGAGACTGTTGCTGGACTCTAATACGTGAAACCGAAACAACAAAATACAAACGACGTTCAAATAACGCCATTCACTTTTAAATAAACTAATGATTTTTATGTAAAAAACGAATAATTTTTTTGTATCCCGAAAGCCTGAGGAGATAGAGAAAAACCAATTACAGATTCGAATTCAGCCCCCCAAATTATCCTAGGAAAGATATTTGGTTGCTTCAGTCCAAAACCACGTTGGCTATTGTAAGTGATTTTACAAAATATGGTCAGGATCGGTCCATTTTTCGACCTAGTCCCAATATAAATGTTGCATCCGATATTAACTTTTTTAGAGCTGCAGGCAAAAAATAATAAAAATTCCACTTTGATTGGGTTTATGCTTATTTTTTATACCCAAATAGTTGAGCCTAAGGGATAGGGTTTCTAAACACATGGTATATAGAGCATCGTATAGTCGACCTAGACCGACTATAATTTGCTTACTTCTTTTTTTTTTTTATTTTTCTTATTGAAAATATATTAAAGTAATATAGTTTAAACTAGTTTTTACTTTTTTTTATATTTTTTATACTAAGTTGAGGCGCCTAAAGTTGGGTAAGTTCTATTATATAATGAAATTTACAAAAGATTATGTCTCCGAATGTATAAAATATATGTAAATGTGAAGTGAAATATTTTTTGGAAACATAACTTTATGTAGAGTAACTTTTTTTAGTGATAAAGATTTATTAAAAATTTAATTAATGAAAGAGACCATTTTGAAAAACTACTAAAACTTTAAATACTTACGAGATACGTCTGCCAACTGGCTGTCATAACCAAAAAATAATAGGTATGGATGTCAATTTTGACATTGCAAAAAATTAGCTGCTAATACCTGCTAGCCTAATAAAAATAATAATAAATAATTTAATTTTTTTTTTTTTGCATTTAGTCGTTATTTTATTTTATTTATTTACTTATTTTTTTTCTTATCAAGATCAATACAACAAGTGTTTCTGTATCAAGAATGGAATATTTGTAAGCGCAACAAAGTGACTTTACTAATGATTTATAATGAATAAATTGTGAATATACTGATGACACTATAAATTATATAATGAAGTATGTCATAAAAAGCATAATAACGCAATTTCATATGCGCTGGATTGAGTGTTGTAGAAGTAAATTTTACTTTGTTACAAAATATGAAAGCTGGTTAAGTTGTGAGTTTTGTATAAAAATTACAGACAATATTGCTGCTTCATGCTCTACTGTAGAAAGGGGTCGACCAGCAACCAAAGTAAAAAAATGCTCTTTAATTAAGAACACAGAAGTCAAAATTATCGACATGTTTTACATGGCAGGCAGGGCTGTCAGATATGGCGATTTCTCGCCAAACATGGCGATTTTGAAACGTGGTTGGCGTCGGGATTTTCCATATGGCGACATGGCGATTTTTCGGCGATTTATGATGTAACTGGCGATTTTCAAATAATATGTATAAAAGTCAAGGCACAAATAATGAAATCGATGAGGCTGAAGTTTACGATCTTATTTACTTATGTAATTAATTTTACTTTTTTTAACTGATCATATGATCTCCATTTTTATATAATTTAAATATATAAAACTCTAACTCTCTTTTTAAAAATTATTAAAATTCTTTTAGCAGTAAAAAAGACAAAAGAGGATGTAAATGTGTATATATTTTACTAAATTATAATATTTATGAATTAAATAAAAAAAATTAGCAAAAACTAAACTAAATTTACTTTTGGTGATTTTTTAGTTTTTTTTTCATTTTTTTTTTTGGCGATTTTTGACTTAAATATTATACTAGCTTTTTTGTGTAAACAAAATTTTATTTTTTTTATATAATAAAAAATAAATAATAAAAAAAAAATAAAATTAACAAAAACTGAACAAATTTGACTTTTGGCGATTTTTGGCGACTTTTGGCGATTTTTGACATCCGGTTTGGCGATGGAGCTCAAAAAAATCTGACAACCCTGATGGCAGGTTTTACGTGATTTTGCAAACCATCTCATGCTCACAGAAAGTAGATTTTAAGAAGTTCTAAGTTTTAACGCAAAATTATTTGTATCCAAAAATTATTTTTGCAATACCATCATCAGTGCAGAAGACATTATTCAACATTTTGTCATAATTCCCAAATGCAGGCTTTCCGAACATTGCCAGGAATCTCGAAACATGTCTTATAAGAAAATGTATAGTTTTCATTGAAGAAAACTTTCACGAATATTTACAAATGAGGATGCCTTCAAAGCATATATATCAAGCAAAGGATTTATATACATAAAATATTAAAAAAAAAACACTTAACCAAGATGCTAAAAATTTGCTAGTAATTAGCGAAGAAATCTTAAATTCTGAAGATGAATGGGATTAATATAAATCAAAAAAAGAAACTATTTGTAGTTTTTTTTTTTTTCAATATGTAGATACTAGGAAAATATTCATTTCTGAACTGAATTTTGGCAAAAAAAAAAAAATCATGTGAGTCCGATCACAGGGGAGATGTGTAAACATTTATGGGTTTTCTTTTCTGACATAAATGTTACACGTTTTTTCCACTTCGCACTTTTTTTCTCTTTTTGTGTTCTCTTCTAAAAAAATGTCAACCGAAAGAGTAACGTCTTCTTTTCTAAAAATGCCGCACTATAAATGTGGAAAATGTGCATTTTTCGCACTCTAAAAACTCAGAGGGGGAGAATAACACGATAAAACAGCTGACATGTGTATTGTTCATAAATGTGCATTTGTGTGAAGAAACAAAAATAAAATAAGGAAAAGTGTAATTATTATTGTTTTGTTTAAAATAAATTATTAATATGGAAAATATAAGTTTTTTTAAATTTTTATTTTTCCTTTTTGGTGTTCAAGAATAAAAATGTCAACAAAATCAGCTGTTCATTAAAAAAGTGTTGTATAGTTGTAATTTTATGTTCTATTCTGACCATTAAAAATGCAAAATCTTTAATGTGTGAGGGAAACATTACAAAAATGTAACATTATAAAGTGTAAAAATTTTTTTCAGAAAAGAAAACGCCATTAGTAATTAAAATTTTTTTATGGCACTTTTTTAAAATAAAACAGAAAGCGTCATCTATGTATCACTTATAACAATCAACTGCAAGGGCTCTGCTAATATAAAAATAATTATTATTATTTATTATTTCAACCGGTTAATTTTAAATTTTTCGTTTTTTATTTTTTAATTTTCGGTTTAAATTTTTCGTCTCATTTTTATTTACATTTTTTATTTTTCATTTTTCGTTTTTTATTTTTCATATTTCGTTTTACGTTTTTCATTTTTCATTTTTTATTTTTCTTTTTTCATTTTTTATTTCTAATTTTTTATTTTTCATTTTTTTTTTTTATTTTTTTTTACATTTTTCATTTTTAATTTCCTATTTTTCAGTTTCCATTTTTAATTTTTTATTTTTCGTTTTTAATTTGTTATTGTTAATTTTTCATTTTTTATTTTTCATTTTTCATTTTTTATTTTTCATTTTTTATTTTTCATTTTTCATTTTTCATTTATCATTTTTTATTTTTTATTTTTTATTTTTTATTTTTTATTTTTTATTTTTCATTTGTCATTTTTAAATTCTATTTTTCATTTTTTATTCTATATTTTTCATTTTTCATTTCTTATTTTTCATTTTTTGTTTTTCATTTTCAAACAGGTTATTACATATCACAATGTTTTCACCAATACAATCATAAGTCACACCGACTTAGTCTTACGCTCACATGTTACGCTGGTTTTGTGATTGTATTGTGAAATAGAAATTTACCCCCCTGCGCATATAGATGTTACACATAAAAAAAATAAAATTAACCTAATAAATCGATCAAAATAATATATGTCACAAGCTTACAAATATATTCATGAATATACATTCAAAATATCGAAAAGATTCACTCAGAAACATCAAAGACACAGATTTTAGTGAAGCAAAGCCCAAAATTGACCGCCGTGCGTAGACTCTGTCACGACACACATGATGTAGGGTATCGTGTATATTAATTAATCTTTGTTAAGTTTTTAATGTTTTTGTTTTATGTGTGTTTTACCTGTTCAGCTTATGTTCCTTAACATTCAAAAGAACAAACAAACAGTTATGGAAAAAGTTCACCTCGTAAAAAAAATATTATAAAATCGCTTTGATAATTTAAGATAAATTTTTCATCAATGACTTTTTGCTCTTTGTAACACATTATCTACCGGTCATTTACCCCAAACACCATGTAAGTACAGTGCGGAGCAAAATTATATCACTGTACATCATGTTTAACTATATCGATCAACGAAGTATGTTTTTTTTTTTTTTGGTTCCATCTTAATACTAAAACACAAAAATAATAAATTCTATTACAAATAAAAATTATACAGCAAATACAGATAAATGTTACAAGCCTTAATGACCGAACTTAAAACGCTGGTAAATTTAATTTTTTTTTTGCGGATTCGTGCTTATCGGCTTAACTTTTCTAAATAAAAGTGTCGTCAAAAATATATTTTTTCAACTCCCAATGTGAAAAAAGTAATAGGACACATTTGACCCATTGATGTTAACGGTCAATATTTAAAAAAATGATTAATTTACTTGCATCAAAACGAGTATATTGTTTTTTTGTTTTTATTCTTACGTAAGTAACTGAATTTTTGTTTTGTTGTTAGACCACACAGCAACCTCTTTTTGATTTATTTGATTTGGGAGTCATAAATTCGTGTATTGTGTATGACCAAATATGAACAAGTAATTATAATCCTATCTTCTATAGTACTTTTTTAATTTCGTTCACAATTTGCTAACTGATTAACTCTTATAAGTATCTGCCGAGAATTTCAAAGCTGTTCAACATCAATAGAAAGATACAAACGTGCAATATTGTAAGTCAATGGTCTTTAACTGGACATTATCTCATTAGAATGGATAATGTGTCTGAAAGCGATGTTTTGTTTGTACTAAAACGGCAAATATAATCGCACAAATGTCTTTGTTTTACAAAAGATCTTAATTGATTTGAATTTTACCACCATTAATAACGTTATTTTACTCGTAAATATACAGTTGCGAGCATAAAAAATGCGACGTTATCCCACATGATCGTTGAATGAAGCTATTTCAAAATTAAGATAATCAATTCATCTCTTCTTTTGGCTGTTTATTCTTTTATGTGAGAATATAAAAATTAAACATATTCCTTTTTAGTTTTTATTACACAGAGTTAAATAATTTATTCAGAGTTGAATATTTGATATTTTATTATAAAAGTGATAAATTTTAACGAGCAAAAAACAAATGGGACGTAATGTATTAACAATAAAAGTAAATTAATTGTTGTTTTTCAAATAAAAGTTTCCAAAAAAATATACAATAGTAATATTGGGAATAGAAACAATTGCATAGTACTTTTAGAGGAAGGGAAATCCATGCGTGAAATTTGAAAAATTGTAGAAAGATCCGGTAGTGGTCGTTCACGAAAATGCTGTTGCACGCCAAGACCGTCAGATGAGAAAATTGGTCAAAACCCCGATCCACGATGATCACAAATGAAGATATAAGTGACTCAAACTACCTGCCGTAGATTAAATGAAGCAAATTTGCTTGCTAGACCACCGGCAAAAAACCACTCCGTAAAAGAGTCAACAAAATGAAGCGCTTTGATTTTCAGAAACGATATCAGCATTGGTCAAGTGAACATTAGGCTAAGGTATTGTGGAGCGTAGAGCACCTATACAGAGACATTCTCCTAGATAACACTTACCAGCAGACAAACATGGTGGAGGATCAATTATGTTATGGGGTAAGAAGTAATATGTTTCAAATGGAATAATTAGAAGTAACGGAGTGCACTAAAATTGGGGATATGACTAATTATATTGGGGAGTTCGATCGTGACTGTCATGATAAACGGACGTTTAGCGGTGATCGGTGCATTCTTTAATCGTTTTTTCGATTTGTGCATATTGTGTTTAACGCATAGTGTTATTACTGCAATTTTTTTTTTTTACATTTAAGCTGTGCCAAGAGAAATAGACTCTTATAGAACAAAAAAAAAAAAACTACACATAAATGAGTGAAAATGCTCAAAAATCAATTATAAATAATGACAAAAACTACCAAAATAACTCATCAACACAATACGATGAAAACATAGTGAATGATAGAAAAAGAAAAAATAACAACACTTTGCAAAGCGGCATAATGTCTAAGCAACTTAAAAACAACTACTATGCAATTCTTGATAATGACAAAGACTGCAATCAAGAATGTTTACAGCTTTTTGTTAAACATGTACAAGGTACTGAGATTCCAACAACTTCAAAAAATGCAACAACAAACAACTCAACGACTAAAGAGATTAATGTAAATAAAGAAAATATAACAATTAATAGTCAAAATAACAATAAAAAAATACCACCATTGAACATTTTTGACGTAGAACCTAATGAACTTATTAAATTTATAAAAAAAGGTCTTCAAATAAATGAATTTAAAATTAAAGAGTTCAACAAGAAAGAACTTATTTATGTCCTCTATAAGTGATTATAATAGAGTAAAAGCGTATCTGCAGAAAACAAATGTAAAATTTTTTACCTTTACTCCAAAAGATACCAAAACTAAGTCTTATTTACTAAAGGGCCTAAGTGCTAATATTGATCCCAACGAAATTTTTGAGGAGTTATGTAAATTTCAAAATCCAAACCTTAAATTTATAAAGGTGAACCAATTTAAAACCAAACGAGCTGAAAACAATAGCTATGACCTACCAATATACTTAGTTCAAATAAGCGGCGAAAGCAAAGTAAATGAACTCAAATCTATTAAAGGACTTCTACACCGCTGTATTAGATGGGAAGCCTTGAGAAAACCGGAAATAACCCAATGTAGAAACTGTCAAAGCTTCTTTCACAGTGCATCAAATTGTTATCTCCCATCTAGATGCGTAAAATGTGATAAAATGCATGAAATTGGAAAATGCAGTCTGGATACGGTTCCTGAAAACGAAAGAGAAAAATTATTTTGTGTACTCTGCAGTAAATACGGCCATCCAGCATCTTATAAGGGATGCGAAAAATATAAGGAACTCCAACAGAAGTTTCGTGCTAAAAAACAAATTTTGCAACAAAGAAGAACAAACAACCCAACAACCGATGTAAGCACAAATATAAGTTACGCTAATACTGTAAAAAACAACAATTCACTAAATATAAACAACACCAATCCAATCCAAGTTGCATTAGAACAACTCAATAATTCTATGCAAAACCTTTCTAATCAAATTATTAATTTACAGAAACATTTACAAATCCAAACATCTAGAATAGATACCATTTATTCAATGTTAGAAGTTTAAATTAGTACAATGGCCGAAACAATTGAAAAAAATCTCAATATAATTCAAATTAATGTAAATTCCTTAATAAGTTTAAGCAAAAGATATAATTTTAATAATTTCATAAATACATATAACCCGGACATAGTATTATTGAACGAGACAAAACTTAATATAAGACACAAAGTTACCTTTCAAGATTATTGCTTTATACGTAAAGATAGAACAAACGCTAAAAGAGGAGGTGGAACCGCAATTTTGATAAAAAACGGTATCAAATTTAATAATTATACTAACAACACTATTAACAAATTTAAATATTTAGAAACGTGCATAGTAAAAATACCTTTAGTAGCCAATAAATTTTTGTTTGTTATATCATCATATTATCCCTCGGGTAATAATAACAGTCTTTTTAAGACTGAATTCTCACAACTTTTTCAATCTTTAAATTTACATAATCCTAACAATTATTACATAGTTTCAGGAGACCTAAACAGTAAACATGTTGAATGGGGCAATGCTTCTAAAAATACGAAAGGGAATATGCTTAAAGAATGGATGTCTTGCAATGAAATTTTGTTTAGATGCAGCTTATATGCTTCTGTCACACCTTCTTATCCTCGTTGTGAATCGTATTTAGATATATGCATAACAGACTCTCGCCTATCTATACAGAAGGAAACCAATACATTAAATTGCCTAAAAACCATAGACTATGATAGCGATCACAATGCTATACAAATTCGTATTTTACATGATGAAAATAATCATCCACTTGCCTTTTTTAACAAAAAACCAGATTTAAAATTTAATTACAAAAAAACTAATTGGAAAAAATTCAAAAATAACATCATGAATGAGTTAAATAATAGTGAAACAATACCGAATAACAGAAATCTAACAAACTCTGAAATTGATTTTTATTTGAGTAGACTAAATAAATTTATAATGAACTCAATTGAAAAGTCTGTCCCAAAATTTAAAAACAGCAATTCAGTTGAAAAATTCGTTAACGCAACTATAAAGAAATTACAATCTGAAAAAAGTAAAATAATAACTACCATCAAAAAACATAATAGACTAGAACTTTTATTAACGCCAGTAGAACTTAATTTACTCAAAAATAATTTAAAACTAATTAAAAAACTTATTAATGACAATTTTGTTCTAGCAGTTAATAAACATTTCAAGGATAAGTTGGAAAGCATTGATATAAAAAATCCATCGAATATGTTTTTTGAAGTCAAAAAACAATTTAAAATGACTCAAGCATTAAGCATTAATCAGATTAAAATTCCAATAGACGAAGAAGTTTTACTAAGAAATATAGGAATTAATGCTCTCGAATTAGATGTGGAAAATACTAACTTTGTAGTAAGAGATCAGAATCAAATATTAAATACAATTGGGTCCTATCTAGAATCTGTTCACTCTCACAAAGAAATCGACCCAGATAACGATTTGCATATCGATGTCGGTAATTTTTTCTCTAAGTTTTTTGGAAACAAAAACTGAATACCAAGCAAACCAAACATTTCTAACAATATTTAATGCAAATAAAAAGGCCAATGAGTTAAATGAATCGCTGAGGATTATTTCATTACAAAGAATTCTATTTTTTATATTTTCAAAAACTTAAGACAAAAATTATCCTCAGGCATAGACAACATACCCAATATTATTTTAAGGAATATTCCAGAAACAATTGTTTTAGAATATTGTACGCTATTCAACAACATGCTTAACAATTCTTACTTTCCACATGCGTGGAAATTGGCAAAAGTTGTAGTTTTACCCAAAAAAGATAAGGACACAAGTAATCCAAAAAACTTTCGTGCAATCAGTTTGTTACCAAATATAAGCAAGGTATATGAAGTTTGTATTAACAAAAATATATTAAAATTTTGCGAAACAAAAAATTTAATCAATGATAACCAATTCGGATTTAAATACAAACATTCAACTACACAAGGGAACAAAATTGAACTTTTTTTGTGTTGATTTGAAATTTATAGCAAATTTTTACTAATTTGAGGTCGCTGATTTCAAATCTGCACTTGGTTTTTTTCTATCAGCTCGACTTTTCGAGATATACCGTTATGTTCAAAATTAAGGCACTTCCGCTACATATATTGGAATAACTTGAAAACGGTTCACCATATTAAATTAAAAAAAAAATCCGAAACTCGCAAACAATATTCTCTTAAAGCCGTGCTTACTTTGTTTTTAAATTTTCAAGTAGTTTTAGAGATATCGTTCAAGTTTTGAAAAAAAATTAAAATTTTTAAAAAAAAAACATTTTTTTTGTTCTTTAAAAATTCCTAAAAAATAAAAATGGGACAAAAATCACAGTTTTGGTCTGCAAACAGTTAGTAAAATATATTTCGAATAAAATGAGCTTTATTTCATTGCAATCGGTGCACAACTTTTGATTTTGTTCACGATTTACTGAATTGATATAAATCGCGATTTCCATACAAAAATAACATTTTCTAATGTGTAAGTGTTTGTATGTAATAAGTTAGTTTTTTATGATTCTAAGAATTAAAAAAATTAAGTAATAAAAAAAGATTATTTCATTTTTATGGTCAGCTATACTTTTTAATTTAACACAAAAAGAGAATTTTAAAGAAAAATAAAAAATTTTAATACACAAATATTACAATGTAATTACTCATCGAAAAATTTTCTTTTATAAGATTTTCTTAAATAACCTTGTTTAGAGGGATTTGTTTTAATGCTCCAGCAATAGTCCGCCATCATATGCTTATCCCAGTGACCCTGGTACCGCTCCTCTATAGTGCGGATATCTTGATGGAAACGTTCACCTTGTTCTTCACTGAAGTCTCCAAGATTTTCAGGGAAACAATCCAAATGACTGTGTAGGTAGTGCACCTTAATGCTCATATTACAACCAAGCTGCTTGAAATGTGACGACATGTTATCCACGTGGTAGAAAAAAACCAAGGGCAGATTTGGATTCAGCGTCCCAAATAACCTTAAAAACAATACTCAGTTCTTAATCAACAGAACCATTGTTCCCTTGTGCTATTCATGCAATACACTGTTTAGTCTCAAATATCAATTGGAACTTGAATAAATCCCTCGGTACAGGTGCCTGTCTTATAGATTTTGAAAAAGCTTTCGATAGTATCTGGATTCCAGGCTTAATTTATAAACTTTGGAAATATAAAGCTCCAATGCATTTATTAATACTTATACATAATATGCTAAACAACAAATCCTTTCAAGTTAGTAATAATAATCAAATAAGTACTAGAAAATTTATTATTGCAAATGGTTTGCAACAAGGTACTGTGAACTCCCCTGTATTATTTAATTTGTTCATAAATGATCTCCTAAATAAAATTGATAACATCATAGGATTTGCTGATGACATCATTATCTATCATTCTGATAACAAAATCCAAAAAATTAACGAAAACTTACAAAATTATTTTAATTTAGTACAGAAATATGCCCTTGATTGGCAAATGAAAATTAATTTTAATAAATGCGAAACTATATTGTTCCGTCCTCCAGTAGGAAAGTGCAATTATAATATAAAAAAAAATTGGAAAGAGTTTGGAATAGTGTCTAATAACAATATACATATCCCAAACAAAGATGAGGTTAAATATCTTGGAATTTATTTAGATAAATTTTTATACTTCAATAGTCATACTAATTTACAGCTAATAAAAGCAAGAAATGCATTTTTTATGTACAAAAAACTATTCTTTTCTAAATATATTAAACACAATGTAAAAATTTTGTTATATCAATCATTAATCAGACCTATTTTAACATACGGTTGCCAAATATGGTTTAATATTTCACCATCTTATATGGAGAAAATGCGAGTTTTTGAACGAAAATGTTTGAGAGCATGCACATCACTATATAGGACTTCTAATAGTGACTATACAAAATTTGTATCAAATAAAATACTATATAAGGTAGCAAAAATAAGTAGAATTGATAATTTTATAATTCATTTAATTAGAAACCACATTATTAAATGCTTCAAATGTAAAGAAAATAACTTAATAATTGCTTGTATAGCAAATTACATAATGGTTATATACCACCTGAAGCTTTCTTATATCTAGATAGTAAAGGATTTATCCAAAACGAATTTGGCGTTTCTATATTTTATCACATATATAGACGAGCCAATATAAAATCTATCAGTTGCAGGCAAATGACTTTTGAAAATCGTAGATTTGACACTAGCGTTTACTTAAGGGATAATCCCTTAACTTAAATGTTAAAAAATTTTGGTGGCTCAATGAATGAGTTCCACTTCCTCTTTTTTATCCCTTGACTTAGTTTTTATCTTTCCAAATATGAAAGTAATGTTTTTTTTTTGATATTTTTCTTTACATTTATTTACATACATATATAAAATACTAATAAATATTGTATACCAAATTTCATCAAAATATATTCGTATTTGTGACCATTAGGTTGACTACAAGGTTTACATGGATACACAGTTAGACGGACAAACAGATGAACGAACATCGTTTAATCGACTCAGAATTAGTTTCTGATCGGCATAATAAGAGATGGATCTAAGACAAATAATTTTGGTAGTTACAAACATCAGTACAAACTCATTATACTTTAACCACATAGTGGTGTAGGTTATAATCAGAATGGAACACAATACTCCTTAATAACATCACATCATTTTATAAGAAACTAGTTTGCCCTGTCGCGCTTCGCTACGACTTTCCAGGAATTATTGACATTATCAATTTCATTATTTATTTCATTATCAATTTTTCCTACGAAGTTTGTATTGTGCAAATTAAAATATTTTATTTCATTTGGAAATTTTTGATTTTAGCGATTTTTGATTTTATACATTTTTTAATTTTGAAGATTTTTTTGCGATATTTATTTTTCGCGATTTGCGTTTTTGGCGATTTTTAATTTTGGCGATTTTTGAATTTGGCGGTTCCGCCCATATTTTCCAACACTACTCACATTAATATTACTTACTTACTGGAATATTTTTTTCGAGTTATGATCGGTTAAAATTGCTACTAACACATACATAAAACTATATAATGCTATGTGTGTGTTTATTATACCCTATACCACTATGTGGTTTGGGTATAATGACTTTGTGCTGCTGTTTGTAACAACCAAAAATATTTGACCTACACCCATCTTTAATTATACCGATCGAATCAGAATCACTATCTGATTCGATTTAACGATGTCCATCCGTCCGTCCGTCTGTGTGTCCATGTAAAGCTTGTAATCAAACTGCATGTCGCAAATATGAATATATTTTGATGCAATTTGGTATTTTATCGGCCATGGGATGAACGCTATTGAAATTGGTGAGAATCGGTCCATGTTCAGACCTAGCCCCCATACAAATGACCCCTATGAAATCAACATATATTGCCATAAGATCCAAATTATCATACAAATCTTAGTCAAATTGAGTTTGTATGTATATATTACATCCATTAATCAGTAGTCCAAAAATGATCCCTATTGGATAACTCTTAGTCATAGGCCCCATATAGAGCTGCTTCCCGATCTTCACTTAAATCTATCAAAAAACAAAAATATTGCACTGATTCTTCCCAAATTTTGTTTGTTTATAGTTTTGCAAAATACAAGAGACTTTACCAAACATGGTCAGGATCGGTCCATTTTTGGGTCTAGTCCCCATATAGATATAGCATCCGATATGAACTTTTTCATATCTGCAGCCGAAAAAATTAATAAAAATCTATATCCAGTTAGTTGGGCCTAAGAGATAGGGTCTCTAAACGCATGGTATAGGGTATCATATAGGCGGTCTCGACCGACTATAATTTTCATACTTGTTAAATTTGTTAATGTGTTAATGTGTTGAGTTTGTTTTCTGCATTTAAAATGAGTTGAATTGTGAAGCATACCTTTAGGGTCTTTATTGAATGAAAAAATAAAATTTCCTAGAATTTGCACTCGAATTTCGAGCGCTGGAATCTGCTAGTTTTAATAAACACGTGTAAAATAAAAGCAGTTTGAATTTTTTATTTTTTTGCTCATACAGAATTCGTACTTATTTCATTAAGTAGACAAAACAATTTGATTCATTCATTTTATTTAGACATAGTAACTTAAATTAGTTTACTACAACTATAGAAAACAAAAAAACAGAAAAAAGGGGTGAATTTGATACCGAGACACACTTAGAGATCATATAATCCAGTGTTAATTATTTTTGCTCGCAATATTTAGAACGCACTTCTTTCTTCTTTGTCTTTAAAGTGTAATTTTGATGCTTCAATTGCCAAATCGAATAACTCCACTTTCTGATATACGAAAATTTTAATGTCAAATTGCTTGATTGACGGCTGTTTGTATACAAAACAAATTTCTCTAATAATAAGAAATAACCCCATTAACACCTTTTTATTATTACAGCCATTTGTTCTAAATTTTTACAGTTAGCCAACAATCAAGCGCTTTGACATTGAAATTGTCATAAAGCAAAAGGCGTAGTAAATCAATTTGGGAAGTGAGACATCCATTTAATGAACAATTGATTTAATTTTATAATTTTTGTTAAATTCAATGTCAAAAATATTAAAAAAAAAATAAAAGGTAAAAAATAAACACTTATAAACAAACTGCCACTCTTTTGTTTTTTGATCCCGTTATCCAATAACAGTTGAGAAAACTTTTTTTAAAAGTAATGAAAAAACATATTTTATTGCCTTTGTATCAAGGTTCAGAAACACACAATATTCTGTTCTAAAGCAGCCAACACATATATTTATTTTCATATCAATTACGTGTGTATCTAAATTTTGTACGGTGCCGAACACAATCATGAATGTGTTTCGTTTTAATATTTGGTTATGTGTTTCTATCACGTATTTTTTGTTTCGAACACACATAAACCACACAGATTCGAGTGTAGCTTTATTTCAAGTTCGTTTTCTTGCACGTGTACTGCTAAAAAAAAACAGAACATAGTCTTCAACGCGTACATCTAAAAATTAAAACATTACCCACTCGCGATCGGAAAAAACGAAATTAAGTCATAAACAACATACAATTTCTCTGTTTTCTATCTTTTAATTTTTAATTTTTTATTTTTATTATTATCTTTTTATTTTTATTTTTTTATTACTACTAATGAGTTATTTTAGATATTTTAAATAAATTTGGTTGAAACAATTGTTGTCGTTATTATAGGGGTGTTTCAGATTTTTCCGAACGCGAGTGAATAATGTTTTAATTTTTAGATGTACGCGTTGAAGAAAGTACTCTGTTTTTTTTTACCAGTACATTTACAAAAAAAAACGAACTTAAAATAAAGCTGCAATCGAAACAAAAAATACGTGTTAGAAAAATGTTCGTATAGATAACGAAGTATTAAAACGAAACACAGTCATGATTGTGTTGTGCACCGTACAAAATTTAGAAACACACATAATTAATATGAAAATAAAAATGTTGGTCTGAGCTATGTTTGTTTACATATATGTACGAGTTTTTTATTCAGTGTGTGTTTTTTTCTGCTCTGCTTTGTGTTCACCCTATTAACCTCTGAAACCACATTGGTCTACTTAATTGGTATAATATAAAAGCTACAACTCTCCTCTATTGATTTAAGTCAGTTTTGAAAAACAAATCGGTTGAGTAAAATATAACAAAAAATTAGTTAAAACAAAAAATAAAAATGACCATTGCTTACACTATGCAACAAACACATAACAAAGAAATTATTAGACGATGGTTTATGATCCACAAAAACAGTCGAAATTTTAAATTCTATCGATAAGTTTTTTCAAATTTTTTTTTTCTAAAATCTGCGATTTTTGAAGAGGATGCTCCATCGATTTTATCATCAATTTTATTATAAAAAACATAAAAATTGTAATGGAAGGAGCTTCGATTTTTCTGTTAGATTAAACAGGAAATCGCGTAATTCTTACTGCGTCAAAAGATTCGATGCGTCTGAAGCGCTACACAGGCGGGAGATTTTATTCGGCTTTAATTCTTTTTTTTTTAATCAACAAATTTGAAGTAATAATAATGAAGACATCCAGTTTTTATACCCTACACCACTATGTGGTTTGGGTATAATGACTTTGTGCTGCTGTTTGTAACAACCAAAAATATTTGACCAAGACCCATCTTTAGTTATACCGATCGAATCAGAAACACTTTTTGAGTTGATTTAACAATGTACGTCCGTCTGTCCGTCGTGTCCATGTAAACCTTGTAATCAAATTGCAGGTCGCAAATATGAATATATTTTGATGAAATTTAGTATATAAGCTTTCATCGGCCATGGGATGAACGCTATTGAGAATCGGTCAATGTTCAGACCTAGCCCCCATACAAATGACCCCTATAAAATCGACATAAACTGCCATAAGATCCAAATTGTCCTAATAAATCTTACTCAAATTGGGTTTGTATGCATTTATTACATCCATTAATGAGCAGTCCAAAAATGATGCCTATGGGACAACTCTTAGTCATAGGCCTAATATAGAGCTGCTTCCCGATCTTCACCTAAATCTATTAAAAAACAAATATATTGCACTGGCTCATCTCAAATTTTTTCTGTATATATTTTCGCAAAATACAAGAGACTTTACCAACCATGGTCAGGATCGGCCCATTTTTGGTTTATGCATAATTTCTATATCCAATTAGTTGGGCCTAAAAGATAGGGTCTCTAAACGCATGGTATAGGGTATCGTATAGTCGGTCTAGACCGACTATAATTGTCTTACTTGTTTTTATACTGAAACATAAACATTTAGCGTTCCCTTGGCATACTCACTTCTATTTTTTTTTTGAAAAATGGTAAATCCCGTATTATTTATTATATATTATTAAAGTGTAGTAAACGAAGTAAGCCGGAAAATTTTTGTCATTGTCAAGTTCTTTTTTTTTTTTTTTTTGAAGAGCCCAATCGGTCGTAAAGGAAAAAGATATGAAAATATTGCTGAAATATTTAATATTTAGCCTAATACTATCGGTAATATTGTTCGAAAGTATAAAAGCGAGAAAATAATGGAATTTAAGAAGCAGACTGGCCAGCCAAAAAAGTTCAACGAGTTGGAAGAATGCCTTGTTGCAAGAAAAATAAAGGTTAATCCTCGCTTAAGCGCTTCTAAAATGGTCACAGAGGTAAGGAGAGATATGGGAAAATCTATAAAAAAAAAAACAAGGGCACAACGACTGAGTTGCCTGTAAAAAGACCTTCGTTAATCTAAAGAATATGAATTACCGGTTAAAATTTGCTAAGCAACATATTAAGAAAGTTGTGAAGTGGTGGGAAGACGTTGTTTTCGTTTAATGAAAGCCAATTCTCACCCTCAGCGAAGCACGCAGGTCAAAGTGTGATAGTGTGGGGCTGTATTTCAGTAAAAGGCTTTTGAAACTTGATTTTTATCGATGGGATATTAAATAAGGAGAAATATTTAGAGTGAGTAGTATTTATACAATTGTCCAAAAGTTTTTGAAACGCCAGCTCAATCTCCTGATATGAATTGAATCGAAAATTTATGGGACTGTGTTCACGAGAACCCCGTTTCCTTTATAACTAATCAAAATGAAAGGCTCTAGGAAGAATATAATAACAACAGGGCTTAGTACCAAAAAACAATTATTTTCAACATGCCAAATCGTCTTTCGGAAGACATAAAAAATAGTGGCTTTCCAACGATACATTAATTTACAATCAAACATTGTTTAATTATATTTTAATATTTTTGTTTTAAGGTTTTCATTGCTTGTTCTTTTATTTTAAATATTCAGAATTTTCAAATGACCTTATTTTGATCTTTAAATATATACATATATGCCCAATATTATAAAACACAAATGGTAGACTCCTTTTATTTCAATAACTACTATAAAAATTTTCATAAAAGAAAAATATTTAAAAAAAACAGAATATTAATGGCAGTCACTGTATGAGACAAAAAACTCACACTTAAAAATGAATAATTGCATTACAGATTTTTCCTGCGATATAGATTTCACTTGCATTCTTAAAATTTTTTGTTGTTGGACAAATGTTAATCGAAAAAGAAAACCAATTATATGGTTAAGGAAAATTTGATGAGAGTTTTTAGAATTTTACACTAAAGAAAATATTTATCAATATTGATTTTTTTTTACATTAAAAAAGGTTGTTGTATTGAATAAAGATCAATTAGACAATTAAATCCTATTTTCTTCTGGATGTAATAAATATTTTTTGTATGAAAAAAAATGTAAATCCGAATATTTTCAATCATTAAGATTATTATTTACGGATTTAAAAAAAATTTTTTTTTGATTCCGAGGATGTCTGTCTAAAGAATTATTTTTATTTTGTCTTTCAAACAATTCTATGCAATGAAAATATTTTTTATACATATTACGAAAACAATAAGAAATTTAACATTATTTACAACTGTTCTTTGTTAAACAATTCTTTGCGATAAAAAATTTGTATATTGTGAAAAATTTTCAGGAAATTAATCCTACAAATTTTCATTTAAAAAAAATAAAAAAACATAATATTAATGGCAGTCACTGTATAAGACAAAGAAACCTTACACTTGTAAATAAATAACTGCATTAAAGAGTTTTCCTGCGATACAGATTTTCACTTGCGGTTAAATTTTTTGTTATTGGGCAAATATTCATTGCAGAAGAAAAAATCATTATAGGGTTAAGGAAAATTTTATAAGAATTTTTCGAATTTTACATTAAAGAAAATATTTATTATTTACATAGGACACAAAAGAAAAGAGGTAAGTAAGTAAACATATTTCTTTAAATTTTTGGAAAATTTAAATTTAGAAAATATTTAAACTGTTTAAACCACCAATGTTGGGATTTAAAAAAGAATTGTAGATCATTTTTATGGAAATGGGTTTTGGATTTTTGAATACTTAAAATTAAAATAAATTTAATTAATTAATTGAAAAAATATTATTAGTGTTTTCTAATGACTTTGATTTAATAAATGCAAATAATGTTAATTCAACAGAAATTTCAATACAAATTTAAATATGAAACAGATGCAGCATAAAATAATTAAAAACAAGCTACGAAAGTTCTTGGAAACTAAAAAATGTATTGCTTTTTTTTACATTAAAAAAAGGTTGTTGTATTGAATAAGGATCAACTATACAATTAAATCCTACTTTCCTTTGGATTTAATAAATTTTTTTTTTGTATAAAAAAAATGTAAATCCAAATGTTTTCAATCATTAACATTATTATTTACGGACGTCTGTCTAAAGAATAATTATTCTGTCTTTCAAACAATTCTATGCAATGACAATATTTTTTATAAATATTACAAAAAAAAACAAGAAATTTAACATTGTTTGCAAATGTTCTTTGTTAACCAATTCTTTGCGATAAAAAAATTTTATATTTTGAAAAATTTTCAGGAAATTTAGCCTACAAATTTTCTTTAAAAAAAAATTAATAACAGAATATTAATGGCAGTCACGTATGAGACAAAAACACTTACACTTGTAAATTAATAACTGCATTAAAGAGTTTCTCTTGCGGTCTTTAAATTGTTTGTTGTGGGACAAACGTTCATTAAAAAAAAAACCCAATTATAGGGTTAAGGAATTCGATGAGAATTTTTCGAATTTTACATTAAAGAAAATATTTATTGTTTACATAGGATACAAGAGAAAAGAGCTAAGTAAACATATTCCTTTACATTTTTGGAAAATTTAAATTTAGAAAATATTTGAACTGTTTAAACCACAAATTTTGGATTAAAAAAAATTTTTTTAGAGCATTTTAGGAATTTTTCTTTATGAAATAATTTTTGGGATAATTTAAATTAAGATAAATTTAATTATTAGTTGTATTTTCTAATGACTTTGATTTAATAAATCTAAATATTGTTAATTCAACAGAAATTTCAATACAAATTTAAATATGAAAGAGATGAAAGCATAAAATAATTAAAAACAAGCCATGAAATTTCTTGGAAACTTTGAAAAATTTATTGATTTTTTTAGCATTAAAAAAAGGTTGTTGTATTGAGTAAGGATCAACTATATAATTAAATCTTACTTTCTTTTGGATTTAATAAAATCTCTTCTTATATGAAAAATAAAATGTAAATCCAAAAGTTTATAATCATTACAATTATTATAATACGATTATCATTAAGGGATTTTTAAAATAATTTTTTTTTATTTTCAAGACGTCTGTCTAAAGAATTCTTATGTCTGCGATAAATATAATTTATAAATATTTTGAAAAAGCAAACAAGAAGTTTAACATTATTTGCAAATGTTCTAAAAAGTGTTTACCCTCAAAAAATTCTTTGCTATAAAAAATATTTTTTTGCTTTATTTAAAGTAAATAATAATTGATATTGAGCTTGATTTAATTTCTAGCTGAATCATTAAAACGATATGGAACGAATAAGATTTTTTTGTAATAAAATACGGAGGGCACGCCATTAAAAAAAAAACAACAAGTATATTGTTGCATGCAATGTGTACACTTTTATGCCGTTTTCTCTTCTGACAAAAAATGTCGCCCTTTTTTGCCCTTTTTTCGAAAAGTGTATTTTTTTATATGTTCTGAATTAAGAGCAACCTTATCTTATACATCAATCGAAAGGTCTCAAAGTCCAGCCTTCGTAAATCACAAAAAATTCCAGCCATTGACTTCTTTCAGGTCATAGTGTGAGAATATTTTCCCATTGTTCCCCTTTTTTGAATATTTTCACCCTATGACTTCCAAGAGGATAATAATCAAAATTTTTTTGCACTTATGAACACAGCACTTTCAGACCTTTCGATTGATATATAATAAAAGGTTGCTCTTAATTCAGAATATATAAAAAAAAATACACTTTTCCAAAAACGGCATTAGTTTGTTATATTGGAGAAGGTAAAATAGTATAAAGCTTTGCTTTGATTCTCATTGTATTGGTTTCACATAAAAAGGTAGATGACTTAAACTTTTCTCCAAACTATCTACTGATTTTGGTTACTGATGTGGGTTGGTGACTCGAACCGAAACAGCAGTATAATCTGCCATTCAGAATATATATACATTTTTGAAACAAGTGAGTCTATTTTTTTTTTTTTTTTTTGCTTTAATTAAAGCAAATAACATTTGATCTTCAGCCTGATTTAATTTTTAACTCAATCATTAAAATGATATAAATTGAAAATAAGAATTTAAAAAAAAAAATTTTTGTATTTTGAAATCTTTCCAGCATTATTTGCAACAATTTTTTTTCAAATAATTTATTGCAATGAAAATATTTTTCGTATTTCAAAAAAGTAATTAATTAAATTTGTTTGGCATTTTATTATATATTTCTATTAATTTTCATATTTCGACAAAGTAATTAACTAAATTTGTTTGCCTTAAGGTCATACATTTTTTAATTAAAAATTTTAATCATATAAGAAAAAGCGCAAAAAACTTATTGATGAGGTTTTATTATTAATTTTTCTTATTTTGCCCATTCTCCTAACAAATTATTACTTGGCAAACATATTTTTCTACAGATTTTTTTTTTATAAGAAATTCTCATTTTTACATCTGGAAAATAATTGTTCTAGCAATAAAATAGATTCCGTCAAAATTTTACACTTTGTTTTATTGACTTTTTTTAAGGATCTGAATTTAAGTTTAAAAAAAAAATCACTTTCAAAATATCCTTGAATGATATTTTCTAAACAAAAGTTGTTTCTCAAAAAAAAAAAAAAAAAAACTCACCTGTAAATCTAATCCAGCGATACCAGCATAAGCCAAACCTTGTGGAATAACTGTTAAGCCGACAGTTATGCCAGCCATTAAATCACCAACAAAATCATCAAAATTATATTTCGGTAACCAGGTCAAGATCGGTAAGCGTTTATATAAAGTTTTTTTGCGGAAAACATTTGCCGAGGTCTGTTTAAACCAATCCATGGTCGTGGTACAACAACTAGGCCCGTCAGCATTGTCACCATCTTGAACAATACAATCGCGTGATGTATTATAAATGGCGTTCGGTGGTATTTCCAAGGATACTTCCGAGCCAGAACTATTGTTTCGTTGTGAAGGTTGATCGGTGCGCATTTTTAATAAATTTCTTTAATTTATTTATTTTTCAGCACTAAAAAAAAATACATGAACTTTGATTTAATTTTTATAAAAAATCACTTAAATTAATGCGGTTATTTATTATTTTTATATATTTTTTTATTAATTTTTTTTTTATTATTTTTTTTTTTTTTAATTTAAGTTTATTTTTAAATATCCGCGTTTTCTTATTTTGTGAACTTGTCTTTTAAGAGTCAATACCACGAATGCTACTTGCAATTTCCAACTCACTTACGAACTGTGTTCGATTGCTAATTCGTTGATTAAAAAAAAACAACAAAAAGAAAACAACAAAAACAAAAACAAATAAAAAAAAAACTATCAGTGAGTAAAAGCTAAATGATTGTTGTTACCGGCATTATTTATTCTCTTATAAAAATTTGTTTATTTTTTTTTCATAATGATTTGTTTGAATTTTTCAGCTCCTACTGTATGATGCGCAGTATATACGATTGTATCAAGCAATTGTGCTTATAAAGCCATAACCAGCTACAGCTGCAATTGATCGAAGTAATAATCAATCAAAGACCATTAAGGTTTGTTGTTTCTATCAAGCATTAACCCATTAAGATCATAGGCTCAATGTTGTAACAACTAAATCAGTGTTACAGCGGCAATTTTTGTTAGAAAAGAGTTAAAATTGGCTGGTTTTTGTTATGAAATGTAATATTAATTAATAATTACATACAGGTATGTAAGTATGTGTGTGTGTGTAAGTAAAGGGGATTTCTTTTAGCCATATTTTCAATTAAATTAAGTTTTATTTATTTTATGAATATATTATTTTATGTATCACGTGTTTTGGAATAAAAAAATAATTTGCATTAAATCAATTATGACTAATTACTAATTTATTTGCTTGATAAGATTTTAAAAATAAAAAAACGACTTTTTATATTCAAATGCTGAGAAAAATATACAAAAATAACTTGTTTTTGTTTTGTGTAATTTTCAGCTGATTTGACTGAGCACCCGAACTTTTTTTATCCACATTATAATTTGCGTGTTTAAATCAAGTTGCAGTTTCAATGATAACACACCTAGATTAAAAATAAATAAATATGCATTCAAATAAATTTTAGCACATGCTTAAACCACTTTCCCATATGAATGCTGCTGAAAAAACGTCAATCTTATTCATTCACAACAAACTAATTTAGTTGTCTACATTTTTATAAGCAAGCAGCACGTGCTCGTTTAATTAATACAAAAACGAGCAGAACATTAAAGGAATTATTTAAATATTTTAAGTTTCCATAACAGAAAAATCAGGTTCAAATTTTGATTTCCAAAAATTACTTTTATGTTGCGAAATCCCAATGAAAGACAGTTTCAAAATAGAAAATAGTCGTAGCTTAATTCATGCTTGTGATTAATCTTGATTAATTGCAATGTGAAACATATTCGGGTCATTGATTGGGGGTGAGATATTCTCTGTCAGGGTAGAAAGTACTAGGCCAGTATAGTAAAACCTTCAAAGGGTTTAACATTATCAGGTCAAACCTTTTTGTTATATGATCTTTTATATTTTTTCCTTAGCTTAATGTTTGTTCGCATAGTTTTCAGCTATAACTCAAGAACCATAGATGATTTCTCACTTCATTCTTTAGCAAAATTTTCGGTAAGTGTATAGAAAAAGTATAAAGAAAAATATTTTCTTTTAAAATAACAACTTATTTGTTCATTTAATTGTTTTTGTTCTTCAATTTCATTCAATTAAAAATGACTTTTCTATTTTTAAAAAGTTAGGCATCACCAAAAAAAATTTCGATATTCAAATAAATTGGATTTGACTGGCATCACTACTGTTTGGAACATATGCAAAAAAATAAAATATATGTGATTTGATGAAAAAATTTTTTTAATTCCTTTATTTGCATTAATTAGTGCATAAAGAATCTATGTTATAATTGAAAAAATTATAATGGAAAATAGATTGTGTAAATAAAAAGTTTTTATTATAGTTATAGAACAGCATCATCGCAAAAAGTGTGTTTTATTAACATCGACCACTTATTACGAGTTTTTTTTTAAATCAGCGCAAAATGTAGACGTTTTTTAAAATCGTTTTTTTTTTTTCATAAAATTAATGTCTAATTTTTTAAAATAATAACAAGGTTCAATAAAAAACATGTTAGAGTTTAAATATCAATTAGTTTTTTTATCTCTTAAGACCTGCTTAGTAGAAAAAAAAGGGGCATTTGTTTTGATTTCACAAAGCCTTTTCTATGTGAATTAAAACGAGAAAAAATATTCTTGTTGAAATTAGAGAACCGCAAAAAACTCGTAGATTTAAGAATTTTTTCATTTACGAGTTTTTTTTTGTGATAGTGGTTTCAAGAACAGGGGGAAAAATTATAAGGGACCTATGGGTCGAAAAAATCGATTTTTACTTTTTTGGTGGTTCTTATAGTAGACAACACGCTCTTTCTAATGCAGAAAACCGCATTCGTTTTGTCTTAAATTAGCTTCAAAATAGACACTTTTGATAAAAGAAAAAAGTAAAAAAGAATCGGATATGACAAACTTTCCTACAATTGATCTAATTTGCTTGAAACTGTCACCCAGGTGTTTTCGGGGTCGCTGATTACGAATCTGGTATTAGATTTAAAAAATCCAAAATGGCAGATCCAATATGGCGGATTAGTTTGTTTAAAAATTTATTTAAAATCGTTACTCAAATGTTTTTGCGGTCGCTAATTATGAATTTGAAGTCGGATTTTTAAAATTCAAAAAGCCGGATCCAATTTGGTTTTTAAAAATTTTTCGAGATAACTTTTGAAAATTTAAGATGAATGATTATAATAGATATATATCCGAAGTATTTAATTAAACGAACAGCAGATTTTTAACTTCTCTATTTATTTTAAAAATCAAAATAACACAAACAGACCTGTTCTTGAAACGTTGTTATTTGAATAAGAGTGAATTTAAAATCACATGAAATTGAAATTTTGGGTTTCTTGAAACCACTTTTTTTATTTATTTAATGGAAACATATGTTTGAGTTAAGAACCATATGTTTGAGTTAAGAACATATGTTATCTAGAAACCCAGGTGCCATATGGTTCTTTATTCAGTTTCACAAAAAACTTTTAAGTATTTTGTGCATGTTTTTTCTAAAGTTTATAGAAAAAGTATAAAGAAAAATATTTTCTTTTAAAATAACAACTTATTTGTACATTTAATTGTTTTTGTTCTTCAATTTCATTCAATTAAAAATGACTTTTCTATTTTTAAAAAGTTAGGCATCACCAAAAAAAATTTCGAACATATGCAAACAAAATAAAAATATGTGATTTGATGAAAAAAATTTTTTTAATTCCTTTATTTGCAATGATTAGTGCATAAAGAATCTATGTTATAATTGAAAAAATTATAATGGAAAATAGATTGTGTAAATAAAAAGTTTTTATTATAGTTATAAAATAGCATCATCGCAAAAAGAGTGTTTTATTAACATCGACCACTTTATTACGAGTTTTTTTTTTTAAATCAGCGCAAAACGTAGACGTTTTTTAAAATCGTTTTTTTCATAAAATTAATGTCTATTTTTTTAAAATAATGACAAGGTTCAATAAAAAACATGTTAGAGTTCATATATCAATTAGTTTTTTTTTATCTCTTAAGACCTGCTTAGTAGAAAAAAAGGGCATTTGTTTTTATTTCACAAAGCCTTTTCTATGTGAATTAAAACGAGAAAAAATATTCTTATTGAAATTAGAGAACAGCAAAAAAACTCGTAGATTTAAGAATTTTTTCATTTACGAGTTTTTTTCTTAAAAAATTAAGAAACTTTTATTTTTTTCTTCGATTTCACTTTTGATTCTGAATTAGCATTTCTTCTTTTCTTTGCTACAAATACCAGTTTCTCATCTTTATTATTATTATGTTTTTTTTGAGCCAAAATTTGTTTTGATTGTGGTGCTACTCGTCGGCTTTTTTAATGTCTTGAATATTTTTAAACAGACACAACTGTCCTTCAAAAGAGTTATAATGTTTTCACAATTCGAAAAAACTACTTCTGCCAATAAGTAACATTCGCCATATCGAATCAACTGTTCTGAATTTTACAATTCTCACACAGGAAATTGCTAATCAGTAACCTCGAAGTAAACTCAGATAAATCCGATAATATTACAAAAATAGTCCGCTATATGAGATCCGTCATTTTGAAATTTTTAAATCTAATGCCAGATTCGTAATCAGCGACCCAGAAAACCACCGAGTAACGAGTTTCAAGCCATAAAAGCGTTCAGGCGCATCAAAATAAACTTGTTTACTTCAAAGTTGTTTTTCTCCAAAACTTATTTTCTGACCATAGGTCCTTTTTAACTTTCCGTGTCACATATATATAAAAATTACATTTTCGCACTAAAACAAAAGAACCAATGGACCAAATTTAATAAAATTTTACATGTACGATCTATGGATGATGAGAATGGTTTTAAAAAAAAATTAATTTTAAAAAGTCAAAAAAAAAATTTTTTTAATGTCAAATGCTTATCATATTTTAGCGCCACATACTACATTAAATTTTTCTTATTACAATGTATTTGTTGTACTAAAAAGTATTATTCAAAATTTAAAAAATTGTGTCAGTGACAAAAAAAAAATTATTTGGATTAAACATACATATGACAGATTTATAAATTCGATTTTTTATTATCAATACGGGGCAATAAAATTTTAAAAATATATATATATATAAACATCACAGTCACGTGCAAATAATTATGAACAATTTGAATTAAGAAAACAATCTATCCGACTAAGAAATAGACAAGCAAGAACAAGCACCTCAAATACAACCAGATCTATAATATTAATATTATTCTTGTGACTGATGTTTTGTTCTACCGTTTTATCCCGATTTTGACCAAAAGCATATTATTTGAAAGGTATTTCTTTTTAGCCGATTTTCAGAATTAGAGATTTTAAATTTTTTTTCGTTTTTTTTTTTTGAGTAAATTGCATTTAAAGTTGCTACTGACACATACATAAAATTATATAATGCTATGTGTGTGTTTATTAAATTTGTTAATGTGTTTGTAATAAAAATGAGTTTGTTTTTTGTGTTGATTTGTGAATTGCCTATAATTGATTAGCATACTTTTAGGGTCTTTATTTAATGAAAAAATAAAATTTCCTAGAATTTGGAATCTGCTAGTAAATATTTAAGCGTTTTGCTTTTCGTTATGATCATACAATTGATTATAGCTTAAATCCGATTGTTGCCAAAAAAAGAATGAATAATATTTGTGTACATTACAAAGCTTTAAAATTTAAAAATGAAACTCATGGCTTATGTTGTGCAAGTGGTAAAGTCAAATTGCCAGTTTGAAATGGTCCACCAGAGCCATTGCTAACATTAATTTCGGGAACAACACAATCGAAGCGTTTTTTTTATCAAACATTCAAATATACAATAACGCTTTTCAAATGATTTCTTTTGGTGCAACACATACTATTACTGATAATTTCATGCCAACATTGAAAGTTCAAGGCCAAATTTATCACTCAGCAGGCTCTTAATTAACACTTGCAAATGATACACATAAATTTCTACAAATTTGTTTTATAGGAAATTTGGATGATTAATTAAATGTATGTATGTACGTTGTGACATAAATTCAACAACAAGAAGAGAAATAATTAAATCTTCACAAAATATACTTCATCAACATAACGAATTAATAAAATTATTAAAAACATCCATTGCAGAAATGCCACCTGATAATCTTAAAATAGTTATTAGAGCTGATAAAACTCCTGTAGGAGAACGCAGTAGTACACGTGCAAGAACACGAACTTAAAATAAAGCTACACTCGAATCTGTGTGGTTTATGTGTGTTTATGTATGCCATCTGATAATCTTAAAATAGTTATTAGAGCTGATAAAACTCCTGTTGGAGAACGCTCGAGAAGCTTCAGTGCGTCAACATTCAATGAAGTTGTGATAGTTATTGCTGCAGACCAATTTGAATCACGTGACTTAACATTACACCGCAGAAATGTGTTATAACAAGATCAAAATTCAACAAATATGAGTGTAACAACAAATATGAGTGTCCAATTACAAAACGACGAATCAGCTGTAACATTTTCAAAACAATTATTGGACATCAGAAATGGAAAAATTCCAATTGATATTACAACTGGTTTAATTTTTGTATGATAAAAGAATCCAAAAAAAAAAATTGATTGAAAAAGTTTATCGAAATATAGCACAGAAATACAAAAATCATAATTGGTTAATTGTACGACCAATATTGGCAGCAAAAAACAAAGACGTTAATGAAATAAATATTTTCATTCTAAGTAAAATTTTTGATCAAACAATTACATACAATTCAATAGATTATAATATGGATCCAGACGAAGTAGTAAATTATCCTACAGAATTTTTAAATTCCTTAGATTTGCCTGTAATTAAATATTGCCGTCCGAATTATGTTATTATTAATTAACCAAAACTTTGTAATGGGATACGACTAGCTGTAAAAATTAACTGACAAATACAAAGGTGAAGAGGTTTTGATCCCACATATTCCAATAATTCCATCGGATATGCCATTTACTTTTAAAAGAATACAATTTTCCATACGTCTAGCTTTGGCTTAGAATATCCATGCTTCTCACACGGTCAACTATATGTTGGATGCTCATTAGGGTGGCCCTTCATTATACGGAGGGAAAATATAAATTTTATAACAAAATTTATTTAAAGTTGTTTAATTTATATTCGCGGACAATAAGCAGATAATTGCACCAAAGATATATCACAATGGTTTATTTTGATCCCAGGAGCACTGAAGGGTTAATTAAATAAAATTAACCGCATTATTTTTCTTAAATTCTAAATAGTGGTTTCATCGAGTTTAATAGAAAAACTCGTTTTCGGTCATTTTTATTTCAAAATATCTTAAAATCTAAAGCTGGCCTTGGCAAATAATGGGTTAACGTTCTGGGATCTATCCCAAATTTTAGGAACGGAAGTTCTACACATTTCGCTATTATATTTTAAGCGTCGCATCTAAAAATACAACAGCACTTATAAAATATTTGAATTTTTTGAATAAATTGTCTTTTATTATTTTGGGGTCATATGTGACCCCAATTCCATAAAGGGTAATGGGGTCATATTATCTTTTTCCGAAACCCTAGGCTATTATGATAATATATAACATTTAAAAGTAGAAAAGTGATGAAGTTTTGATACAAAGTATTTAGAAAGAGTACATTTACAGAATATTTTACAAAAATCCCGTTTTTCTCGAAATCCGCAAAAATACTCCTTGTCAAAAAAATTCTGGCATAGGGCTTTATTTAAAAATTCACACAGTTAATCTGTAACATGTACTTAACAAGACCTTAAAGTGCCAGATCAATTTTTTTAAATTTAGTTTAAGAAAATTTTTTAAAACTTGAAAAAGTAGTTTTCAGATTTTATCAAAAAAATTTCCCATTTTCGGTCTCAATGCGCAAAAGGTTAACAACGTGGTAATAAAACAATACTTTATATGTGAGTATTTATAGGTATAGAGACAAAAAAAAATTATGACTTTAATCAATTTCTCAAAGTTGACAAAAATGGCTTCAACTTTCATCACCTAGTTTTTTTTTTTTGGCACAAAAGTGATCTGGGGCATTTACTATTTCTTGTCGAGTTTTTATTCGATTTTGAAGTTATTATAGCTTTTTGAAAAGATAATTTAACATTGATCCAGAATTATATAACAATTTGTCGGAAAAATTAAACTATAGAACGAAATTTTCGTAAAATCTGGAAAAAAAAAGTCATATTTTCCCCTTTTAAACACACTTGAAATTTTCAATCGCGTTGAGCACCCACTAAATGTTTTTTGATTGGCCCAAAACTTTGGATTTCTCAGTTTTTTTTTGCTACTCGCATATTTCTAGGGGGTGGGACCGAGAGTTTGAACATTTTTTTATTATGGGCCATCCTAATGTTCATGTGTAGGAAAACCATCATCTTTATATGTATGTATATACACCTGACGGAACATGCATTGGAATAATTAAAGAAAAATATATTTATATTTCTGTTATATAATTTTAATTTATTGAAAATCAGCAAATAATTTATGTCTTTTATTTCAAACACATTAATTTTTGATTGCATTTATTCACTTAAAAAATTAGGACCAGTAAAGCGGGCAGGATACAGCTAGTCTACTAAAAAATATTAATCATGTTATACAAAAAATGTATTTCAAAAAAGGGGACAAGTGACAATTTTTTAAAATTTCATTCGATAAAATTAGTCTAACGGCATAAAAACCAAGCTAACAAACATCAAGAGAAGGAAAAGCTAATAAGAAAATTTTAGGCGGTCTAGAGTATAGACTTAATATACGATAACCTATACCATGAGTTTAGAGAAAGGGTCAAAGGTCCAAATAATTGAATATAGAACATAAGCATAAACCAAATTTGGGTGGTATTGTTATTAATTTTTTTTTTGCCTGCAGTTATGAAAAAGTTCATGTTGGATGCTATATTTATATGGGGACTAGATACAAAAAGTGGACCGATCCTGGCCATATTAGGTAAAAATCTGTGCAATATTTTTGTTTTTATAATAGATTTAAGTTAAGATCGGGTGTTCATGTTCTGTTTTTTAGCAGTACACGTGCAAGACCACGAACTTAAAATAAAGCTTCACTCGAACCTGTGTGGTTTATGTGTGTTCGAGACAAAAAATACGTGATAGAAACATGTTCGTGTACATAACCAAATATTAAAACGAAACACATTCATGATTGCGTTCGGCACTGTACAAAATTTAGAAACACACATAATTGATATGAATATAAAAATAGGTGTTTGTTGGTCTGAGCTCTGTTTTTTACATATGTGTACGAGTTTTTTATTCAGTGTGTGTTTTTTTCTGAACTAGGGATCTACTAGAGAAGCGGGTTGACCGAACTGAAACTCGAGCACTTTCGCTTTCGGGAATGAGTTCGCTATTCTCAGAAGAATATTTCCCATGGTAGTAACTATAGAACAGTGTACACAACCCACATTTCGATGATGTTCCAATGAGTCAATAGAGTTGGATACCCTACTGTCATTAATGAGCATCAACGTCCCCCTTTGTACATGGGCCAGTAACTCCAAAATAGACTCCAATGGACAAATAGCTCCTGCCCATATAAGGGAGTTTTATTCCATTTTAAGTCGGCTGCAAGTAGTATAGATTTTAAAGAGATCGGATGGAGTGAAGTAGTTTTTGCACCGTTTTAAAAACACAAGACACTTGAATGCTTCTTTCGACACTTGAATATTCACACCCATAACATCAAGAGTAGCCGATTCCACAATACCTATACCACCCATATATACAGATGACATTGTTGAATCCATTTGCGAACTGTGGTTACAAGGTTTACATGGACGGATATCCTAAATCGACTCAGAAAGTGATTCAGAGTCGATCGGTACCTAACTATAATAGAAAATGGGTCTAGGACAAATATTTTTGGTAGTTATAAAAATCAGCACAAACTCATTATACCCGAACGCATAGTGGTATCGAGTGGTGTAAATATAAATTGTCATAAAATAAAGTTTGGCCCGAGAATGGCAAATGGCCTACCACTTTCAACCTGACTTGGAATTTCTAAATACCCTCCCCCCTCCTTCAGAATTCCTGTTGCACTGTGTTTTGAGAAAAACGCAGCATCCAATTTAAACCTAAAATCTAAATCACAGTGTCATATGATATGCCTATTTCTTCAACAATATCGCCTATTTTCAATTGGCCGCCTAGAACTTTAGCAGTTACTAGTTCTTGTGCGACCACAATGAAACTCAGTAAACCATTGAAACTGTTAGTGTTCAGTCCCAAGCTTTTCCCTAGTTTAAGTGATAATTTTTATTCGCAAAAAAATAAGCCCTTTTTGTAATTTTTACAAAAACTAACGAGATCGTCTGCTTTTGGTAGCTGCCAAACACAACTTAATGAAAGTTGGTATTAACAGACGGTAGTTGAAGGGAGCAGCGTTTAATTAACTACGAGGAAAGTTAAAAATGTCACCGAATTACTGATCTGCTAAGTAATTCACTCTCCAATTCAATATTTAGTTCTGTAGCGACTTGCTGGATTAGATATCGAAAATCAATCGAAATTCCATATTTTGTTATTAAGAAGATGGAGAAACGTCAGATCTCATCATCGTATTATTCTCAATCAGGAGACACAATTTATTATTAGTGTTAGAGTAAAATTAGTCTTAGCATGTTATGTGACAAAATAAAAGAAAAAAAATTATAATTTCGCTTTAATAAATTAAATTTTCAATAATTTTAAAAGCTCTTATCCAAAATACTAAAATTTATTTTTCACGAATGATTTTTACTAGAGATTTTTCGAAGAAGCTGTTTCACTTGTCACTTAAATTATTCGATAGACCTCAAACAGGATTATTGTTTTTTGATTCATACGAGGGCGATCCCAGAGCAACCCATTACGGCATATAGATGGCGGTAATAGTTTCAAAAAAATTACTTTGGTGAAAAAGTGGCAACCTCATAAAACATATATTTCAAGTTTTAAGGCACCACATTTTTCTTTTTGAGCTATCCAAAGAAAATGATCTCGATGAATTTGAGAACATAGAAAAAATTGGTCATCGAGCTAGATTCTACGCTGGGGGAGTCTGCTCCTTAGTTTAAGACTATAAACTAATGGGTGGCAGATTTTAAACGAGACCGTATGAGTTGCCAAAACAAACACCGTAGTAGCCGACCAATTAAGGTAGCCATGCCAGAAATCCACAAAATAGTATTGGATAATTGTCGGCTGACGGTTCGTGAGCTAGCTGAAACTATAGGCATTTCAGAAAGTGATATTCATCGCCTATTGATGGAAAATTTGGAAATGGGAAAGCTGTACGCAAGATGAGTGGAGCGTTTGCTCACAATAGAACGAAAATAGCGGTGTGAGGATGTTTCAGAGTATTTGCGATGTTTCATCGCAATAAAACCGAGTTTTTCCGTCGATTCCTCGTAGCCATGGATGAAGCATGGGTCCACCACTTCACACCTGAGACAAAGGAACAGTTAAAACTGTGGACTGAAATGGGAGAATCGTGTCCACAGAGAGTTCCATCGGTAGGCAAGGTTATGGAGTGTGTTTTTAGGGATGTGCGTGGGATAATTTTTATTGATTTCAAAAAGGGAAAACAATCAACGACGTGTATTATGATAACTTATTCCAGCGTTAAAGTGATCCAATTAAGAAAAATAGGCCATATTTGGCGAAAAAGAACGTGTTGTTTCATCAAGATAATTCATCAGTTCACACATCCACTATATCGATGGCCTAAATCCAAGAATTAAAGTTCAAAATGCTTCATCACGCACCTCATTTGCCAGATTTTGGTCCTTCGGATTACTTTCCATCTCCAAACTTGACTGAATTGCTCGGCTGTCAAATATTTGCAACAATGAATTAGTTCTTACTAAAAACAGGGTATCGAAGGTATTCAATATAGCTGGGAAAAGTGTATCGAACTAAATGGAGGATATTTTGAGAAATAAAAAACATTTTCCCAAAATTTGTCGTGTTTTCTTTGTCAGGTCGGGTTTTCTCGAACCGCTCACGTAATTCACTTTCTCAAGATGTCACCACTCTTTAGATTTTCTGTAGTAATCTATTGTCGCCAGAATATTTGTCAAGTGTTTATGACAGGGTTTTAAACGTTTTTACGTACAATTCTCCACTTTAACTTCCAAGTATCACATATGCCTTGGTTTATCGCCGAAAATTGCAAAAATCCAAGAACCATGATATATATTTTTTCTATACCCTCCACACCACTGTGCAAAGGGTATATATCGGTTTATTAATCCATTTGTAACTCATCGAAATAAATTCCGGAGATCCACTAAGTTATATATATTCTTGATCCTTATAAAGAGAGAAGTCGATCTAGCGATGTCCGTCTGTTTGTCTGTTGAAAACATTCTCTTTTCCGCAATAGGTGGAGTAGGTCGTACTATTTAGGCTAAAAATGTTCGTCATAATCTGCAGCAGTTTGGTATTGTATTGGGAGCCTCTGTGTAAATCTCTATACGCGCAGGGGCGTACATTTCTATTTCACAATACAATCACATAAACAGCGTAACATGTGAGCGTAAGACAAAATTGGTGTGACTTGTGATTGTATTGGTGAAAAAATTATGATATATAAAAACCTGTTTGGAAATGAAAAATAAAAAATTAAAAATAAAAATGAAAAATAAAAAATTAAAAATGAAAAAAAGTGAAAAATAAAAAATAAAAAATAAAAATAAGAAATAAGAAATAAAAAATTAAAAATGAAAAATGAAAAATAAAAAACGAAAAACGAAAAATTAAAAATGAAAAATAAAAAAGGTAAAATGAAAAACGAAATATTAAAAATTAAAAATAAAAAAAAATGAAAAATAAAAAATGAAAAATGAAAAATGAAAAAAAATGAGAAAAGAAAAATAAAAAATTAAAAAAAAAAAATGAAAAATAAAAAACGAAAAATTAAAAATGAGAAATGAGAAATGAAAAATAAAAACTGAAAAATAAAAAATTAAAAAATTAAAAAATTAAAAATAAAAAATGAAAAATAAAAATTCAAAATAAAATATGAAAAATAAAAGATTAAAAATAAAAAACGAAAAATGAAAAACGAAAAATTAAAAATGAAAAATAAAAAATGAAAAATAAAATATGAAAAATAAAAAATTAAAAACAAAAAACGAAAAATGAAAAACGAAAAATTAAAAATATAAAATTAAAAATAAAAATTGAAAAATAACAAATAAAGAATGAAAAATTAAAAATGAAAAATAAATAATGAAAAATGTAAAATGTAAAATGTAAAACGAAAAACGAAATATGAAAAATGGAAAATGAAAAACTTAAAAAAATAAAATTTTAAAATGAAAAATAAAAATATAAAATAAAAAATTAAAAATGAAAAACAAAAAATGGAATATGAATAAATGAAAAAATGAAAAATAAAAAATGAAAAATTAAAAATAAAAAACGAAAAATTAAAACTTAACCGGTTGAAATAATAAATAATAGTAAATATTTTTATGTTAGCAGAGCCGCTGTAGTTGATTCCTTTAAGTGATACATAGATGACGCTTTCTGTTTGATTTTAAAAAAGTACAATAAAAAAATCTTTAATTACTAGATGTTTACACATCTCCACTGTGATCGGACTCACATGATTTTTTTTTTTGTACATGTGAACAAAAACAAGCAAAAAAGTGTATGCATGGCTAATAAACAAACAAACAAAAAATGTTTGTATGCGTTTTCTTTTACATTTATGCTGATTGCATTTAATAACTGCTTGCAATTTAAAAATACGAAAATACCTAAAATGTTTGTTATCTTATTAATTTTAAACATCATTGTACAAAATATAGCCACCATAATTTTAAATCTATCCTTTTTGTCTTTTAGTGTTGACAACCTTGGTTATAATATTGTGATTAGAACACGGATGGAGAGTATCAAAGATTTAATACTCTTACTTGATTTTTTTTTTTCTAAATCCCTTTGGTTATGGTTGTGGTTTTTAATGAAACCATTTTTAATTATCATTGTAAATTGTTTTATTAATAAATCCCAGATTACTTTCGAAGTCGTTTGAGATTCTATGAACCGATTTATGTGATTTCTAGTTGTCGACCGGCAAGCACCTTTCTGTCTAGCTACTGTAGCAAATGAAGCTAAACGAGTTTTCAAGACAAGTGTGCACAATTTTTTTTTGCAATATTTATTTTTTTTTTTGTTTGTTGTCATCGCTATAATATTTACCGATAATCCAATACGTACTGGGTTTTACATTTTTCAGTCATAAAATAATTCGTTCAAGTGTTTTGTAATTAATTACTCTAATAAAACTCACGTTTTAAAGTCACAAGGCAACTTTGTTAATAAATTTATTCGAATGAATCACATTTTTAAAGAATTCACACAAAATAGAAGACAATCTCTCAAATTCTGACAAGTTCTGAGCGTTATTACACTGATTAATTATTTATGTACTACGTAGTCATTTAAAAGCGGTACAATCAGGTTAACAAGAAAAAAACAAAACAAAATTATTTGGAATCTCCTACTTTTGGTGTTTCAGTAACTGTGACAAATTGTTTACTTCGAGATTCGTGATTCGAATTATTTAAATTAAAAATTGACGTACAAATACAAAAAAACCGCGTTTCTTCAATCATCCTATTTCTACTACTACCGCTTTAATTAATTAATTTGTTTTTTTAGCGTTTCATTTAAAATCCCTCCATTTTAAACACGGTAGTTGTACATGATTTAATTCTTCTTTATTTGATGGGCTTATGATTCGATAGAAATAAACTCACATGATCACTAGTTATTATTTATGTATGTATAGGGCACATAAATATGTCTGAATCCATCGAAGATGAGATGAAGATGGTGTTTGTCGTTTTTATAGTTTAACATCGAGGTTAAATTATGTCATAATTTATGTATTATAAGCTCATGTGACGCAGTTTAATAAAAAAAACAATTGACTGAATTCGAGAACTTTTTCAAAGGCGATTACATTTAATAGAAAGAAAAACCATTAAGACAAGTAAGGTTTGGTTGTTGGGATGGGGGGGAGAGGGAATGGTGTGTATCAGTTGTAAACCAAAAACAATTGAAAGTAATTCTAAATAATAAAATGTAGATTTAAGTCAATTATTTTGATAGTACAATTATCACAGCTCTAACTCATAATAACCTGACTACAGGGTGATATAGAATGTAATAAATTTATACAACATGTGGACTGAAAAATTTAATACACCACCAATCAGTGGAGAGCATTAAATTCATGATCTCAAGGCGGTTAACTGTTTTCTACAATTAAGTACAACTCATTCCATAATAGTAATTATATCTTTTTGTTTAACTCTCTATTGCCTACAGCTTCCCAAAGTCATTGTCTCCATTATGCGAGTAAGCTTCGCATACACTATTAATTGCTACAACTCTATTTGACACAAATTGTGTTAATTTGATAAACATTGTTTACGAATATTTTTTTACTAATTTGAACGTAAATATCTATACGACTGATTTTTGAATTGTGTGATTTGTGAAGAATGTTAGTGAAACCAAGCACGTATTTATAGTTTTTCGATAAATATCAAAGCGATGAGAACAGTAGAAGACATTTTTGGAAAAAGAATTGGGCACACCTATCTTGAAAACAATTTTTTCTTCATATTCAGCAATAGGCAGACATGTGGATACTTTCCTGCAGCGATACCAACATAGAGCTTTTCACGTTAGATTTAGTTAGAGTTTGACGTCCCACAGAGCCCTTTTCTTTCAGTTAATACCTTTTATAAAAAAAAGCTAAATTGGCGCATTACGTATTTTTTACTTACAACAATTCATTTTAAATAAAAGTTTTTAATATGTTATTTTTTTATAAAAGAATTTTTAAAGGGTAAAAAAAAAGAAATCGAAAAGTACGAAAATTTTCTTAACGAATTAAAACTAAATAAATAGAAACATGGAGACAAAACTGATTTTAGATTGAAATATTTAACTTCCGTTTTCTGAATTATCAAGTTACATTTCCATACTCAATCACTAACAAATAATTCCATTATTATAAAAATCCATCCAATATTTCTACTAAAATTTATTAATTTCAAAAAATTTAAATTTTATATAAATAATAACAACAACAATAATAAATTGAAATATTTAACTTCCGTTTTCTGAATTATCAAGTTACATTTCCATACTCAATCACTAACAAATAATTCCATTATTATAAAAATCCATCCAATATTTCTACTAAAATTTATTAATTTCAAAAAATTTAAATTTTATATAAATAATAACAATATGAGGCCTGAACATGAGGAAGAAGATCTTATATATTTTTTATTTGGAAATTATCAGTTCACATATTTTGTATTTTTTAGTGATATACACTTAAAAAGTAACATCAAATACCAGCACTTGTTAGCTCTTTTCGTTTCATTCTAATTTAATTTAGCGGTTTTTGAGATACAGTTTGGCGCTTTTTCTGGAAATAAGTTTTTTCAGGGCGTTTATTAGAATTTAGATATTAATACGTGAGAAAAAATCTTTCTGACCCTTTTCAAGCAAAATGCGCGAAGTTAGAAATTTGGCATAGTTATTGATCATATGGAGGAGAAGTGACGAATGATAAAATTTATGTATAATATGTGTTAAAAATATATTAAATAAACAAAAATAAAATATTTATAATAAATAATTTTATAACAGTCTAAAGGTATGCTTATAAATTTTAGCTAATTCACAATTCATCGCATTTCATTATAATTGTTTATCACACGTCCTGTGTTGAATTGTGAATTGCTAAAATTTATTAGCATACCTTTAGGCTCTTATAAAATTATTTATTAACAATCTCATTTACTTATCTTCTGTGTGTTAAAAAAATATTTATTATGAAATTTAATGAATTTTATTTAAATATTCATAAATTTTATATATATATATAGCTCTAAAAAAAACATTCAATGAAAAAATAAACATGTGAACATGTGAACGAATGGGTTATCGATAAAGGTAAGAGAATAAACAAGATGACCCCTGTGAAATCGACTTAAATTGCCATAAGATCCAAATTATCATATAGATCTCGGTCAAATTGGGTTCGTGTATGTTCATTAGTCCAAAAATAAACCCTATAGCACAATTCTTAGTCATAGCCCCCATATAAAGCTGTTTCCCGATCTTTACTTAAATCTATTAAAAAACAAAAATATTTTACAGATTTTTCTCAAATTTGGTTCGTATATGTTTTGCAAAAAAATATAGTCAGGATCGGTTAATTTTTCGACATAGTCCCCATATAAATATAGCATCCAATATGAACTTTTTCACATCCGAAGGCAAAAAAATTTGGTTTATGCTTATTTTCTATATCTAAATAGTTGGACCTAAAAGATAGGGTCTCTAAATACATGGTATAGGGTATCGTATAGTCGGTCTAGACCGACTATAATTTTCTTAACTGTTATAATACAAAAATATTATTTTTCTTTTTCGACAAAAAAAAAGTTATTTTCTTTTCAATTGCTTACGTTATTACATATTCTTCAATAGAAAACAAATAAATTAGAAATTTAAAAAGATCTCATCATATAGAAACAAATCACATTATAGGTTTTATGATTGGGCAGAAACAAAACTTTGAAGCACTAATTTTACATTTTTAGTTTAACCACTATAAAAAAAAAAAAAAAAAAAATTACATAAATTTGACTAAAAGAAGCATTCGAAAAATTAATGATTAATAAATATTAAATTAAAGTGCTTTTAATTTATCAACGGGAGGGAGCTTTATAAAAAAAAATCATCTGAGTCCAATCACAGGGGAGATGTGTAAACATCTAGTAATTAAATATTTCTTTATGGCACTTTTTTAAAATCAAACAGAAAGCGTCATCTATGTATCACTTATAGCAATTAACTGCAGGGGCTCTGCTTATATAAAAATTATTATTATTATTTATTATTTCAACCGGTTTATTTTTAATTTTTCGGTTTTTACTTTTCATTTTTAATTTTTTATTTTTCATTTTTTATTTTTCATTTTTATACCCTATACCACTATGTGGTTTGGGTATAATGACTTTGTTCTGCTGTTTGTAACTACCAAAAATATTTGACCTAGACCCATCTTTAATTATACCGATCGAATCAGAATCACTATCTGATTCGATTTAACGATGTCCGTCCGTCCGTCCGTCCGTCTGTGTGTCCATGTAAAGCTTGTAATCAAACTGCAGGTCGCAAATATGAATGTATTTTGATGAAATTTGGTATATAAGCTTCTACCGGCCATAGGATGAACGCTATTGAAATTGGTGAGAATCGGTCCATGCTCAGACCTAGCCCCCATACAAATGACCCCTATGAAATCGACTTAAATTGCCATAAGATCCAAATTATCATATGAATCTTAGTCAAATTGGGTTTGTATGTGTTTATTACATCCACTAATCAGTAGTCCAAAAATGATCCCTATGGCACAAGTCTTAGTCATAGGCCCCATATAGAGCTGCTTCCCGATCTTCACTTAAATCTATCAAAAAACAAAAATATTGCACTGATTCTTCTCAAATTTTGTTTGTATATATTTTTGCAAAATACTAGAGACCTTACCAAACATGGTCAGGATCGGTCCATTTTTGGGCCTAGTCCCCATATAGATATAGCATCCGATATGAACTTTTTCATATCTGCAGACAAAAAAATTTATAAAAATCCCACTCAAATTTGGTTTATGCTTATTTTTTATGTCCAGTTATTTGGGCCTATAGGGTACGGTCTCTACACGCATGGTATAGGGTATCCTATAGTCGGTCTAGACCGACTATAATTTTCTTACTTGTTTCATTTTCTATTTTCTATTTTTCATTTTCATTTTTTATTTTTCATTTTTAATTTTTTTTTTTCATTTTTTATTTTTTATTTTTCATATTTTACTTTTCATATTTTACTTTTAATTTTTTATTTTTAATTTTTCATTTTTTATTTCTAATTTTTATTTTTTATTTTTAATTTTTTATTTTTCATTTTTTATTTTTCATTTTTTTTTTTTTCATTTTCCGTTTTTCATTTTTCATTTTTTATTCTCATTTTTTATTTTTCATTTAGTATTATTATTACTTATTATTTCAACCGGTTAATTTTTAATTTTTCGGTTTTTACTTTTCATTTTCATTTTCATTTTTATTTTTCGTTTTTCATTTTTATTTTTTATTTTTCATTTTTATTTGTCAGTTTTTCATTTTTCGTTTTTAATTTTTCATTCTCATTTTTTATTTTTAGTTTTAATTTTTTTTTCCTTTTTTTCATTTTTTATTTTGCACTTTTTATTTTTAATTTTTAATTTTTAATTTTTTATTTTTAATTTTTAATTTTTTATTTTTTATTTTTTATTTTTAATTTTTTATATATCATTTTTATATTTACTTTTTTTTTTATTTTTCATTTTCCGTTATTCATTTTTCATTCTCATTTTTTATTTTTCATTCTTTATTTTTTATTTCTCATTTTTTATTTTATATTTTTCATTTATTATTTCTAATTTTTATTTTTCATTTTTTATTTTTCTTTTTTCGTTTTTCATTTTTCATATTTCATTTCTCAGTTTTCATTTTTTATTTTTCATTTTTTCATTTTCCATTTTTCGTTTTTCGTTTTTCTTTTTATGTTTTTAGTTTTTTTTATTTCATTTTTTAGTTTGTCATTTTTTTCACTTTTCATTATTTATTTATTATTTTTCATTTTATATTTTTAATTTTTTATTTTTAATATTTCGTTTTTCATTTTTTGTTTTTCATTTTTCATATTTTATTTCTATTTTTTATTTTTCATTTTTTATTTTCAATTTTTAATTTTTCATTTTTTATTTTTTTTTTTTTAATCTTCATTTTTCGCTTTTCGTTTTTCATTTTTCATTTTTTATTTTTAATTTTTTTTTATTTCAGTTTTTAATTTTTAATTTTTTTTTCATTTTTAATTTTTTATTTATTATTTTTCATTTTATGTTTTTCATTTTTAATTTTTTCTTTTTCATTCTTAATTTTTCGTTTTTAATTTTTCATTTTTTATTTTTCATTTTTCATATTTTATTTTTCATTTCTTATTTTTTAATTTTCATTTTTTATTTTTCGTTTTTTATTTGTCATATTTAATTTGTCGTTATTCATTTTTTATTTTTCATTTATCATATTTTATTTTTCATTTTTATACCCTATACCACCATGTGGTTTGGGTATAATGACTTTGTGCTGCTGTTTGTAACAACCAAAAATATTTGACCTAGACCCATCTTTAATTATACTGATCGAATCAGAATCACTTTCTGAGTTGATTTAACAATGTCCGTCCGTCCGTCCGTCCGTCTGTGTGTCCATGTAAACCTTGTAATCAAACTGCAGGTCGCAAATATGAATATATTTTGATGAAATTTGGTATATAAGTTTTTATCAGCCATGGGATGAATGCTATTGAAATTGGTGAGAATCGGTCCATGTTCAGACCTAGCCCCCATACAAATTACCCTATGAAATCGACATAAATTGTCATAAGATCCAAATTGTCATATAGATCTTACTCAAATTGGGTTTGTATGCGTTCATTACATCCATTAATGAGTAGTCCAAAAATGATCCTTTTGACCCCATATAGAGCTGCTTCCCGATCTTCACTTAAATCTATTAAAAAACAAAAATATTGCACTGATTCTTCTTAAATTTTGTTTGTATATATTTTTGCAAAATACAAGAGACTTTACCAAACATGATCAGGATCGGTCCATTTTTGGACCTATTCCCTAAATAGATATTGCATCCGATATGAACTTTTTCATATCTGCAGCCAAAAAAATTAATAAAAATCCCACTCAAATTTGGTTTTTGCTTATTTTTTATGTCCAGTTAGTTGGGCCTAAGAGATAGGGTCTCTAAACGCATGGTATAGGGTATCGTATAGTCGGTCTAGACCGACTATAATTTTCTTACTTGTTTATTTTTAATTTTTTATTTTCAATTTTTAATTTTTTATTTTTTAATCTTCATTTTTCGCTTTTCGCTTTTCGTTTTTCATTTTTCATTTTTCATTTTTTATTTTTAATTTTTTTTTTATTTCACTTTTTAATTTTTCATTTTTTTTCAACTTTCATTTTTTATTTATTATTTTTCATTTTATGTTTTTAATTTTTAATTTTTTCTTTTTCATTCTTAATTTTTCGTTTTTCATTTTTCATTTTTTATTTTTCATATTTTATTTTTCATTTTTTATTTTTTAATTTTCATTTTTTAAGTTTCATTTTTTATTTGTCATATTTAATTTTTCGTTTTTCTTTTTTATTTTTCATTTATCATACTTTATTTTTCATTTTTTTTTTTTTAATTTTTTATTTTTAATTATTTTTTTTCATTTTTTATTTTTCAGTTTTATTTTTCATTTTTTTATTTTTAATTTTTATTTTTCGTTTTCATTTTATATTTTTCATTTTTATTTTTAATTTTTTTATTTTAATTTTTCATTTTTTAATTTTCATTTTTAATTTTTAATTTTTCATTTTTTATTTTTCATTTATTTTTCATTTTTCATTTTCAAACAGGTTATTACATATCATAATTTTTTCACCAATACAATCATAAGTCACACCAATTTTGTCTTACGCTCACATGTTACGCTGCTTTTGTGATTGTATTGTGAAATAGAAATTTACCCCCAGCGCGTATAGATAGTTACACATCAAAAAGCTTGTTGTATATAAAATTGGACAAATTTGGAAGGACATTTTTAGCGAGCAGATGTGGAAGATAAAACAAGCCATGTGTGGTACTTGGAAGTTTAAATGGAGACTTGTACACAAAGAATTGCCTTTAAAAACGTTTATTACCCTTTTATAAAGAACATATCACTTTGTTAATATTCTGGTTTGATTTAGTGAAAATACATTACTCCGGAAAAACTAAAGAGTGCTTTCAACGTAAATAAAGTGTATTATGTATCAAAACGCCACCATTCTCCGAGTAATTTTACGTCCAACAGATTATTTGGAAAACATCCAAAGTTGTCACGAGTCAGAAATAATTTTTAATATCTTGAGTAAGACAAGATAGAAAACGGAATTTATAGATATTATCCGCATGTCTAGTAGATCACACCCAATTTACAGTAGTCCAGTGGATTAAAGAGAAAATTTGTTTACCAGTCGAAGTAGCCGCACATAGAATAAACTCTCCGCTCATTACTTTCCTGCCAATTACAATATAACGAAATTTAAGTCAAATGTCCACAAACACTACTGCCTTTTTTCTACTTCTCATAACTTATTTGGTCCCTGATTGGTGATTTATATCAAAAAAGAAACAGTCATTTAAGTTAATTTTTTTTTATATATTTAAAGAATTTTGAATTTTGTTTCCATTATGAATCGAAACTAAATAAGTAAGACTGTTAAAATTGGCTATTGTCGAATGATACCCTTCACCTAGGTTTCACGTTTACACTAATATCTGAATTTATGGCACTATATAAATATAACAAGTGTAAACAAAAATATGCAAAAGTAAACAATTTGATAAAGTTAATTATTACAACAAACACACAGACTTTTTATAATTTTTTTTAGGGTTTGCTCCATATTTTAGATCATATCTTGGTACAATTATGCTAGATTTAACTTAATTTAAATACCAACCTGCTCGAAATAACGTCAAACAATATTATATTAAGCTTATCCAGGAAAATGTTTTATTTTTTTAATGAGCCTAATTTCAACAGACAGACAGACAGACGGACGGACGGACTATATATACTATAATATATATACGTTATAGGATGGCAAATAAATTTTTCGATTCGTTACAAATGGAATGACAAACTGATATGTACCCTATGCTCAGTGGTGTTGACGGTATATAGTTATTGAATTCACTACAATAATAGAATAAAATGTTAAAAAATTTTTTCATAAGCCTTCTTTAGAAAATATTTTATTTTATCAAAAATTTAATGTTGGAATTCAGTGAAAAAAAAATAATGAAAAAATAAGATTGGATTTGCGTCATAATCAAGTTATATAAACAGATTTAAGTGGCGGCGGAATGCCCTTTAAGTAAAACGAAACAATGAAAAAAAAAATTTTTTTTATATACATATTTATGTATAATTATATAATGCTGATAATATAATTATCAAATAATTAACAGATTTTTGGGTTTTGTTTATTCAACGACAACAAAACAAGCGCATTAAAATGAAATTAAAAAGCGGCATATTTTTATAAAATTTTTTAAGCCAACCAAATATTCAGATTTTCGGGTTTTGTTTATTCAACGGCAATAGAACAAATGCATTAAAACGAAATTGAAAGTGGTCTTTTTTTAATTATTGTTTAATTTAAGAAAATTTTCTAAATTTTTATTACTAACTAAATAACAGCATTAAAGGGTTAACTACTTATGTATGACTGTTGTGTAAACTCAAAGAATTTGTTGATAAAAACTGTTATATAGAGAATTAATCAAACCAAATCGATTGATAAATGGAGATTAAAGAACCTCTGGAATTTTTCAAAGTAAATGAAGTATAAAGTAATTCATAAATAGAAAGCAACAATCGCAGTGATTGTAAAAAGACTTTCAAATAATTTTTAATGACAATCTATAAACATTGTTTAATTAAAAGTATACATTTACAAAGTAAATTGCAAACTTTAACTTGTAATGATAAATTCCACAACATAATACAATACAATGCAATACCGTTAGAAGATTTTTGAAATTAAGAAAATAAAGTAAAAAAACACTTAGTTTATAAATTTAAAACGAACTATTTTTATATTAAAATTTAAAATGTTACAGCCAAATGGAATGTCTCAATTTATGTAATTATAAAGAGATGATGAAAAAAGCTACGTGAAATTACACATCCTATATATAAAAATGGGAGTTAGTACGTTTGTTTGTACGTTTGTACGTTTATTTGTGGTTTATAGGAGATTACACCACTGAACCGATCGTCTTGAAATTTTTACAGTAGGAACTGCCTATCCGGAAGGAAAAATTGGCCATATTTTTTTGGATTTTTCAAGTGGGCGGGATCGGACCAATGGGCGTGGCACCCACCATACAAAGTAAATTATTAATGTCATATATCTAGAGTAAGGTAATAGATAAAGTCTTGGAACTTAGTATGAGGTCATGAGTTATTAATGTAAGTAGTCCGATAAAAAATGGGCAGAATCAGACCAGTGGTCGTGACACCCCCATACAAAGTAAATATTTATGTCATATAACTAGACTACTATAATAGATAAAGCTTTGGAAGTTTGTCAGAGTTCATGAGTTCGAAAATATGAAGTACTATGAAACTGACAGTTTTGAAACTTTTGATAAGTACATTAATTACCAATGTGGAAAATATTTGCGAAATTACCAAAATCATAAATTACCAAAACCGAAAATTGCGAATAATAAAAATCGCCAAAAATCAAAAATCACAGAAAACTTAAAACGCTAAAGCCAAAAATCGATAAAGTTCAAAAATAGCTAAAATCAAATATCGCCAAAATCAAAAATCGCAGAGAACAAAAATCGCCAAAATCGAAAATAGCACCAAAAAAAAACAAAAATCGCCAAAGGTCAAAAAACGCCAAAACCGAGAATCGCGAATAACAAAAAATCGCAATATCAAAAATTGCCAAAACCGAGAATCGTGAATAACAAAAATCGTAAAACCAAAAATCGCCAAAATCTAATGCAGCAAAAACAAAAATCGTGAAAATCAAAAATAGCCAAAAAAAAAAAATAAATAAAATGGTTTTCTACAAAATGTATTTTCAGTTGTTTTATTTCGTTACGATGGCTGTAGCGAAGTGCATCGGGCTACTGCTAGTATGTTGTAAAATCTTACGAAACCTTGTAATGTGGGTTAGTGTGACGGTGTTTAAGAGCTTTCTCTCGCAATATACTCAATTAATTTTGAAAAATATGCCAAATCGGTTATTAAACAAAACGTTGAAAAAGTTGTGCATAAAAGTAAAGGGTGTCCCAAAACAAAATGTAGACACTGTGTCAATTGTTTAAATTTCCAGCAAGAACCTGTTTTACCACACATTCGGGAGGACTTTGACGGTGAATTTGATTTCTAATCGGCCAGCGCACCTGCATATTATCATTGTGATGTAAGAGTTCGTCTTTATGAGAAACTTCCAATCAGATAGCTTGGATAGCTTAGAAGTTCCTCAGAATACACTAACTGTTCCCTAGATCTGACATCAATATTTAAAAAAAAATTAAACCAGCGAGAGTTTAAAGGCGCAATTGAGGAAGAATGAAATGTTTGTTGAAGCCCTCCGTTGTTAGCAGTTTATTGATCAGAACTGTAAAAATATTGAACATCTGTTAGGTATTTTATGTCGACGTTTTTGTAATTAAAATATTTATTAAATATTCACTGATGAAACCGAAACCGGTTGGATTACAATTATTCACATATTAATTACGATTTATATTTATTATTATATAATCGTATACTTTCTTCTTCTTTACCACATAATATTGAAAGAAATTACAATAATGTTCAGCATGTTAATTGTAATATTAATTGCAGATATCTATTATTATTTTTGGTAACATTTGGTTTCTTGGTTTCTCATCTGACAATTAAAAAATGTTTTACTCCGAAATAACAAATATATCTATATTAAAAATAAATATTGCTGTTTTCTTCGACCTTTTTGTTGTTATTAATTTATAAATTTATGGAGCTGTTTTTTGTTTTTTATTTATTCAATTTTTCGCAAATATTGTAAAATATGAAATATCCAGCGGATGGCGAAATATTAAATAAATGAAAAACAACAACAAAATTCACAAAATATTGGCCTCAAGCTCAATTAATTTATATATGTATATATATATATATATATATATTAATAATTAAAAAATATACCATTTGGAGTAATAATATATGATATTCTCATATTACCCAGTGTAACAGCTATTCAGAAATTCCAAGTCAGGGTAAAAGTACTAGGCCTGTTTAGTAAAATCTTCAAAGAGATTGGCATTCTCAGGCCTTTCTGAACTTTTATATTTTTGATGTGTAAACATCTATACGCGCAGGGGGGTAAATTTCTATTTCTCTATAAAATCACAAAAACAGCCTACATGTGAGAGTCACATCTTACGCGTAAGATGTGACCATTAAGACAAATCGGTATGACTTATGATTGTTTGGTGAAAAATTATTATATGAAATAACCTTTTTGTCGCTATTTTCTGCATTTTATTTATTACCAGATGTTTACACATCTCTCCTGTGATCGGACTCACATGATTTTTTTTTCCTTATTTTGATGTTTGTGGCCTTAGTTTTTCAGCTATAACTTAAGAACCATTGATAATATATTATATAATTTTGCAGCAAATACCTTCAACAAATCAAGTTGGACTAATTTTAAATGAAATGAAATCTTCTACATATTTTAAACTTTTTTACAATTTTTTGAATAACATAATATATTCAGCCGTATGAATATTATTTATTAATAGAGTAGAAGAGATGTACACGTATGAGTGATATTTTTAATATTAAATGAAACATACATCAGTATCTTTAAAATTTATGAAACTAAAGTTAGTCCGTCCGGCCGTTCTATCCGGCTGATTTCCTTATTTTTTTTTTAATGAAAGGTATTTAGACACAGATATGTCATCAATCATTGAAATTTACTCAGCTCCCACCTTACTCAAACGCGATTCTTCCCTGTACATTTCTTATGGGACACATTCACTCAAGCAATTCGAATTCTCATATTTCCTCTTCTAATGGATCTTTATCGTTTCACTTTCAGAACACTCAGTGGATCAAGCTCTTTGTTTTGAGATATTAACTGCTTAAATTCGTTGAGCTTGAGGAAAGTTATGCGTGCACAATCAACTTTACATTCAATTTTTTCAAGATTTTTTCAATATTTTCCTTCACTCAAAATAGAGTTCTAATTAACGTAGGCAGTTGACACAAGTCTAAGAACACTCAGTGGATCAAGCTCTTTCTTTTCAGCTATTAACTGCTTAAATTCGTTGAGTTTGAGGTAAGTTATACGTGCACAATCAACTTTACATTATGCAACACGAAAGTTAACGTACAGATTTCATTACAATAATTGCATAACACATACCCTGTGTTGAATTGTGAATTGCCAAAAAATTGAATACCTTTAGGTGGCATACAAGGTGGCCTTTATTTCTGTGTGTTCAACAAATATTTATAATGAAATAAACTGAATGAATTAAATAGATTAAAAAACATTGAAAGAAAAAAATTTAACGATAAAATAAAATTTCCTAGAATTTGCACTCGAATTTCGAGGGCTGGGCTCTGCTAGTTTCTTATTATATTTTTAACATGGATGTACATATTGATAAAAAATTTTTATTTAAGCCTTAGCCACAATTTTGCTGTATAATGAAATGAGAAATCATCAATGGTTCTTCAGTTATAGCTGAAAAACTAAGCAAAAAACCATCAAGATAAGTGAAAAAAAATATAAAAAATCATAAAAAATTTTGGTCTGGCCCAAGATATTATTACTATAAAGATTTTATTACTATACTGGCCTAGTACTTTCACCCTGACTTGGAATTTCTCACCCCCCAGACAATCACCCCAAAATTTTTCTACAGTATAACTAGTCCATCTAGCGATATCCGTATGTTCTCTGATAAAATCACGATCACACACTACATTCTTTGTTATTGTTAGGAATAGTTTGGAGGGCGGTCCCAGAACAATTCGACCAATTTTTTCAAGTTTGGAAAAATAAATTAATTCGGCGGAGCTAAATCTGACGAATAAGCTGCATGATGGAGCAATTCCAAAATTAATTCGTGGACTTTGGCCATTGCAATAGTGGATGCGTGAACTAGCGAATTATCTCGATAAAACAGCAATTTTTTGCCAAGTGATTTTCATAAATTTCATCAATTAAACGATGGAATAAATTAGCATGTAATCAAAAAATATTATCCCACGCGCATCCCAAAAAATTGCAGATGGAACTGTCTTCGCCTTCTTTGGTCCACTGTTTTGGCTGTTTCTTTTTCTCAGGTCTGAAGTGGTGGACCCATGTCTCATCCATGGTTAAGAATCGACTCAAAAACTTGGCTTTATTGTGGTGGAACATCACCAAACACAACATCTTCACGACGCTGTTTTTGTTCTATTGTGAGCAAGAGCGGCACCCATCTTACGGACATCATTCTCATCTATATATTTTCGATCAATATGTGACGTATAGCGCTATTTGAATTGCCAATACCATTTTGTGGATTTTCTGGCGGGGCCATCTCAATTGGTCGACCATTGCGGTTTTCGTCTTTGCAGCTCTTACGGCCTCGTTTAAGCTGCAACATCCTATATTTTACAGTTGTAAACGAAGGAGCAGACACCCCCAATTTATAATCTAGCTCAGCTTTATTGGTCGGACTGAGACATTGCAAACGAAAGTATTGCATTACAAAACGGTGACCAATTTTCTCGATTTTTACAAATTCGCTGAGATCGTTTACTTTTGATGGCTCCAAAAAAAAAAAAAAAAAAAAAAAAATACTAAACAACGTGGTGCCTTGAAACTTAAAACATATCTTTTATAGATTGTCACTTTTAACTTAAGCAACTTTTTTCAAACTACTGCCGCCATCTATATGCCAAGTCGGGTTATTCCGTATATTTATTTATTTATTTTTTTATTTATTTATATTAATTACAATGCAAAGTAAATTTGTATTCTAATTTGGGTCTGGGGATACACCGGGTGACAAAGACCAATTGGCTGGTTTTTGCAGCGACAAACTAAAGCCTGTGGTGGGAATCGAACCCACGACCTCCGCATGATAGGCGAGCACGCTACCTACTCACCTACCGGGGCGCTTTTATTCCGTATATATTGAAACGAAAATAATGTGTGAAAGTGAGATGAAACTCCTCAAATGTCCATTAGGGGTATAACTTTTGAACAGTTTTTCAATATATCAAATCCACCCTAGCCATACCGAGAAGGCCATGAAAATCTATGAAGAATAACTGTATTACTCTTTGAAAAACAAAATATAGAGAATTGGAAGAAATATTTTAAAAACTTTGAATTGCACTGGGAACCGGCAAATCGCTTAAGTATACATGGTAGGGCAATTGGTGGCTGTGTCCTCGGTTTTTGGTAGATAATCGTCTTAAACATTCATATCAAGTAAAATATTAAATAGTAATCCTTAAAATTCAATTGAACACACTTAAATTGAGTATAATACCTGTTTATATTAGAGCAGCAGATTGAAACTGTGAATTTATGAAGCTAAAAAACTTATTTTTAAACAATCGAGTCGAGAATGCACTACAACAGAATATATAAGATATCCATACACAAAATTTGGTAGCCGGTTTAAATGAAAGAAAATCCAGAGATGAAACGGTGACAACAAATGGCAAAAAGCTTTTGGAGTTTTGTAATGATTTTGGACCTATAATACTTAATGGTCGTACAATTGGGGATGAAAATGGTGAATATACATTTGTTCAGTACAGTAGGAAACTCTGTTATTGATGTATGCACAATATCCCAGGAAGCTCTTCAGTATGTAGAAAATTTTGAAGTTGACTCTAAAATCTGGTCAGACCACATGCCACTGGAACTAAAGCTGAGGATAACAACAAATATAATGAGTTGTTAAAAGTTAAATTTGTTGCCGAAACTGATTTGAAATATATTTAGAAAAATATAAACAAAATTTGAATAAAATCTTAACAATACAACAAAATCCAGGCGAATTTATGAACTTAGAACAATTAGTTAACATCAAAAATTTGTCACTACCAAAAAATAGAAAAGTAGAGTGCCCAACCACATTCAAATTGTTTAATTACAACTGCTTAAAAGCAAGGATTTTCCTAACCACAACCATAAAAACAAAGTTTTTTTAAAACTCTTACTTTCTTTATGCATATGAGTTTTGAATCTCTTCATGACTGTGCGTGACTTTGCGTGACTATTTTAAAATAAATGGGGTTTATATCTCTCCGTGACTGTGCGTGAGTATGCGTGACTGTGCGTGACTATTTCAAAGTTAATCTTTTTTCACAGCAAGTGTATCGACCAAGTTCCAGATCAATCGGATGAGGGTAAATGACATTTAGATCACTCCGTGACTGTGCGTGACCACGCGTGACTGTGCGTGACTGCCCCAAAATTAATCTGTTGTCACAACAAGACTATGGGTCAAGTTTCAGATCAACTGGATAAGGGGGAATGGGGTTGACCCACGACAGACAGACAGACAGAGAGTACAAGTTAAAAGAAAGAGTTTAAAAACATTTGAACTTCTCAACAAATTCAGAAATACAAATAACCAGCAAGATAAAGAAAGCTAAATACAAATATGTTCGAGGATGCAGAAAAAGGAAAGAAGAGTACTATGTATATTGATTCATAGCAATGGTGGAAGTTTGCACGAGAAATAAGAGGTTACAGTTTTAAAGTTGGAAAATTGTGAGACATTACTAAATCAACCCCAACTGTCAAACGACATTCATTATGCACCAATGTGGCACGAAGACCAAGATTTAGACCAAAATGTAACTATTGCGGAAATAAAAACTGTACTCAAAAAACCTAGCAGAACAAACCCCCGGTGAGGATAGAATTCCTTACGAAATGTTTAAGTATGCCTCAGACAACTTCCTTATAGAACTTTCAAATATTTTCAATATCATTTTCGAAACTGGAATAATAGATGGAGAGCTTGAACGCAGCATTATATATCCAATTTACAAAAAAGGGGATGTGAATTGCACCAATAATTATAGAGGAATCGCTTTTGTGAATTGTGTGGCAAAACTGTTAATGGGGATGATAAACACCAGACTAGTAAACTGGGTTGAAAAACACAACATACTAAATGAATTTCAAGCGATGTATAGACCTAATTACTCTACGGTTGATAATATATAATTGCAGATTCCAGCCCTCGAAATTCGAGCGCAAATTCTAGGAAATTTTACTTTTTCATTAAATAAAGACCCTAAAAGTATGCTAATCAATTATAGCTAATTCGCAAATCAACACAAAAAACAAACTCATTATTACAAACACATTAACAAATTTTATAAACACACACATAGCATTGTATAATTTTATGTATGTGTTAGTAGCAACTTTAAATGCAATTTACTCAAAATAGAGGAAAAAAATTAAGATTCTATAAATCTGGCGAACAGGTAAAAAGAAATACCTTTCAAATAATATACGCTTGGTCAAAATCGGGATAAAACGGTAGAACAAAACATCAGTCACAAGAAATCGCCTAGCCTATTAATATTATAGATAACCTATCGGTAATACTTCATTCAAAGTTTAAGGCTAAAAAGAAGATTTATGCTTTTTTTGCGGATTTTAAAGCTGCCTTCGATAAAGTACCAAGAAAGTTGCTCATATTTACATTATATGCGTTAGGTATCTTAACAAAAGTTGTGAATTTTATTGAAAATGTTTATACAAAATCGAAGTCAGCAGTATGGACGGGTAGTTATATATCCGAATATTTTGAAACGTTAACTGGAGTTAAGCAAGGCTGTCTCTTGTCGCCATTACTCTTTACTCTATATTTAAATAATCTCCACGAATACTTGGGTGGTGGGCTAATGATAGATGATATAAACGTTCGCTTACTTCTGTATGCAGATGACATCGTTTTATTGGCAGATAATCAGCCCTGTTCTTGAAACGTTGTTATTTGAATAAGAATGAATTTGAAATAACATGAAATTGAAATTTTGGGTTTCTTGAAAACACAAATTTTATATTTTCGAAGTATTTTTCGAAATCATATTTTTTATTATCAAATGATATGAAACATATGGTTTAGCTTCAAAGCCATATGTTATCTAGAAACCGAGGTGCCATATGGTTCTTTAGTCACTTTCACAAAAAAACCTTAAGTAATTTTTGCATGTTTTTCCTTAAGATTATAAAGAAAGTAAAAAAAAAAATATTTTCTTTTAAAATAACAACTTATTTGTTCATTTAGTTGTTTTTGTTCTTCAATTTCATTCAATTAAAAATGACTTTTCTATTTTTAAAAAGTTAGGCATCACCAAAAAAATTTCGATATTCAAATAAATTGGATTTGACTGGCATCACTACTGTTTCGAACATATGCAAAAAAATAAAAATATGTGATTTGATGAAAAAAATTTTTTTTATTCCTTTATTTGCAATAATTAGTGCATAAAGAATCTATGCTATAATTGAAAAAATTATAATGGAAAATAGATTGTGTAAATAAAAAGTTTTTATTATAGTTATAGAACAGCATCATCGCAAAAAGTGTGTTTTATTAACATCGACCACTTATTACGAGTTTTTTTTTAAATCAGCGCAAAATGTAGACGTTTTTTACAATCTTTTTTTTTTTTTCATAAAATTAATGTCTAATTTTTTAAAATAATGACAAGGTTCAATAAAAAACATGTTAGAGTTTAAATATCAATTAGTTTTTTTATCTCTTAAGACCTGCTTAGTAGAAAAAAAGGGCATTTGTTTTGATTTCACAAAGCCTTTTCTATGTGAATTAAAACGAGAAAAAATATTCTTATTGAAATTAGAGAACAGCAAAAAACTCGTAGATTTAAGAATTTTTTCATTTACGAGTTTTTTTTTGTGATAGTGGTTTCAAGAACAGGGGTGAATATACAAAATATGGTAAAGAAGCTGGAAACTTACTGTGACAAATGGAACATGGAAGTAAACATGCTGAAGTCGGAAATGATGGTTTTTAGAACTGGGGGAAGACTTGCGCTAAGAGATAAGGTTAAATTTAAAAATGAAGAAATAAAAATAGTTAACGAGTACAACTATCTAGGTGTCATTTTGACGCCGAAAAAGAGTTTTAAGAAACATATTGAGAAAAGAAATTTGTCCTCTAAAAGTAGCATAAACTCAACATGGAGCACTTTTTTAAATAAACCGCACATAAATCTAAAAATTAAATGGAAGCTCTTTCTAGCGGTATGCCGATCTATGCAAGCCTATGCAGCTCAGGTTTGGGGATACTGTTTGTTTGAAGACGTGGACAAACAAAAACGTTATTTCTTAGAAACAAACGCAGAATGCAGTTTTATACGTTAAACTAACATTTAAATTATATACCGTGGCTCAAACGAATAATCGGACAAGGATAATATTAATTTTGTTTTGTAGAAAACTGTACCCAATTCATGAAATTTAATTTTTTTTAATTCTAAACATGGTTTTTATGGCATATATATTTAACAATTTTAAAAAAAAAAATTAAAATTTGTCGCTCATATTAAAATATTTAAAAGCAAATAAAAAATATTCAAATTTTAAGCTCAAACGAATAATCGGACATGTAAAGTAGGCTCTGATTATTATTAATTTTTTATTAGTATTAGTACCATGAAAACAACCATTCAGTATTATTCAGTGCGTGGTGTGAAATCTGTGTAAAAAGAAAAAATTAAAAAATAAAATAAAAATAAAAATGGCGCCTAATGGTAAGCAAACCAGTGTGGAAATGAGACATCTCATATTAAAATTGTATGGAGAAGGAAGCACGGTTCGTGGAATAGCTGAAATTGTTGCAAGAAGTCGCTCCACCGTACACGACATTATTAAACGGTACAGAGATGAGTTTAGAGTAGAGAACAAAAGCAGAGAAGGGCAGGGAAAGCTGATAAATGACAATGACGAAAGGAGAATTTTGCGTGTAGTTAAGCAAAATCCATTGATATCAGCCAACGACCTACAAAAATTTGTTAAAGAAAGCTTGGGAAAGGCAGTTTGTACCGAAACAGTTCGCAACACATTACGAAGACATGAATATAATGGTCGAGCTTTAAGAAAAAAGCCTTTTATTAGCCCAAAAGAATAAATTGTTGCGTATTAAATTTGCCAAAGAATATGTTACAAAAGAACAAGATTTTTGGAATATATAATTAAATAAAACCTTACACTACTATGTTTTGTACAGGTTCTATACACCGACGAAAGCAAATTTAATTTGCATGTGTCAGATGGAAGGACGTATATTTGGCGCAAACCAAATACCGAATTTGAACCAAAAAATACACGTACTACAGTAAAGCATGGAGGTGGTTTTGTGATGGTTTTGGGGCTGTATGTCCAGTGCTGGTGTGGGCAACTTACATTTCACCGATGGTAAAATGGACAAGTATGTGTATTTGGACATTTTGAAGCAAAATGTGAAGCAGAGTGCAGATAAATTGGGAATAAAAAACCAATTTGCTTTTTATCAGGACAACGATCCGAAACATACTTCGGGAATTGCCAAGCTCTGGTTAATTCACAACTGCCCCAAGCTATTATGTCCTCCTCCACAACCACCCGATTTGAATGTAATAGAACATTTGTGGGCTGAATTAGCCCGAAGAGTGAATGGGAAAAAATACCTGCCGAAGTCTGCGCTAATTTAGTTAATTCCATGCGAAATAGATTAAGAAAAGTAATTGAGTCTAATGTCTATGCTAATAAGTATTGAAAATGTCTTATTTTTTATCATTAAAAAAAAGATTCCAATATTATTTAGATCAATATGTTTTGTCCGATTATTCTTTTGATCTCATAAAATGAAGTTAATTGGTTTTTGTATTTTAAGTCAAATGTATTGATATTTTTTTCGATTTTTTTTTCCAAATATAGTAAATAAAAACATTTTATTTAAAAGAAAATAGAAAAATTTTTTTAAACTTTTAATAGATGTGTTCTTATACGGTAGAAAACTTTTGTTGCTGTTGTCCGATATTTCTTTTGAGCCACAGTATCTGTGGTCGCAAGCGACAACAATTCCCAACAATGCCCAATTCTCAGACATATTAGAAACAGACATTTTGGCAAAACATATCTAAATGAAAATGGATTAATATTTTAAATGGCCAAATAAGCAATGGTTGGTATCAGCTTTATAACTACAGTGGTTTCCCGTTTTAATGAACGATATAATGTCAGGCATGTTCGTTAAATCGAAAAATTCGTTAAAACGAGTACAAGTAAAAAGCAATTTATAAGCTGCTTTCTTTTTTCAACTGACTAGTATTTATTTAATTAATATTTTTTCATATTTCGTCGGTTGACAAGTAAAACTCACTAAGTGTAGTCAGACTAGTTTAGAGATATTGAGGTTTTAATGTTAAATTTTGTATAACAAATCTATTATACATAAGATCGATGCGATTTTGCAGAGTAAATTAAAAAATTGTTTATTATAATTGCTTTTAAATTTTCGGTCTAACTACAAAGGTTTTCAAGACAATACAAAATAAAACCCTTAATGATTTTTACCTGCCGGAATCGAAAAAAAATTGAGAGATAATGAAGAACGAAAAAATTAAAATTTTTTATTCTGATAACTTCATTTATTAAAAAAAAAATATAATTTATTAGGAAAAAGGAAAAAAATTTTATTCATCTTCTAAATCACTTTCATCATTGGAAGGTTCTGGTAAGCGCTCATGCTTTCCCATGTTAACTACTGGCAATTGCTTGTACCATGGAATCATTTCTTCTGGAATCAGTCTTGAATCGCAAAGCTTAATAAGTTCAGCCTTTTTTGCCGATGAAATTGGTAGTAAATTATTGTAAGCTGACTTCAGTGTGGCGCTTTTCTTTGGACGACCTCTTCCAGCAACATTTACTTTCTTATAATCAGATGTATGATCGTATCTATAAAAAAAGGTTGCCGGGAATTGTTTTTCGAATTTTAGGCATTTTATTTTTAGCCATGATACTTTGTCGCCAAATTCGTCTCGATTTCGATTTTTTATTGTGCTGCTTGCTAGTTCCTGTAAATTGTAGAAGTCGGAGAATTTTAATAGATGAACTTGGTATTCGCTTTGGATTTTATGTTTTTTAATCGATCTAGCCGATTGAAAGATTCGAATCCAATCAGTCATTGTGTAGGCACTCTTATTTTTCTTAGCCGACTCTATTGCGGAATGCATCGAGTCACACTCCATGTGTGAATGTCCTGACTCTAAAAATTTAAGTTCAACTCTGTTCAAGTGGCTTAAATTTTGTACAGTGTACATTAAAACAGCTGTTACTTGTTGGTTTCTATTCTGACCACCACAAGTGTCAGAGAATAGTGAAACATCTGTCACGGTTAACGGTAAAGTTTCGAGAAATTTCAATAAAATTGATCCTATTTCATTGCTCCCCCGCTTTCCATTCAATTCGTTCCAAGTGTAACAGTGGGCTATTTCTCCGCTTCCTACATAGATAGTCAAATTGTAAATGCATATTTTTCTGGAGTAATAAAACAATGACATACTGTAATAGGGCAATTGAAGGACACTTTGCAAATCAAAAGTGCATGTAATGAATGAAGGATCAGTTTTGCATCTGACCTTATCATTTACTTTGGCTTCATTACACTGATTTTTTCTCATAAGATGCATTGTATATTCTTCTTCCAGTTCTTTTTTGTCTGCATTAGAAGCTTGGTCATATATTGCACATGTTGCGCAAAGGTCTTTTTTTGGTTTAAAAAACGAATAGTTGCAATCATTACAGAATATTCTTCTATAAGTTTTTTCGCTGACAATTTCTGTAATGTTGGGTTTGGGGCAAAAATCATTACGATAAAGATCGTACATTTTCCAAATAGACAAATTGCTATCTAGGTACAATTTCTTGGTGGACTTTCGTACGTAATGGGATTCCATTACAGGAAAGCTATCTATGTGGCTTTTTACCAAAGAAATTTCTGTTTCACTTGTTTTATTTCCGGTTACTTTTCAACCTCTTTTATAATTGCCAGTAAATGACCCAAATTTTGAACCTGAAATTGCAGTGTTTATAGGTCCGTTTGAGATGCAAAGGGTCTTTTCAAAAAATTTTGGGCATACTCTTTGTCTGCCAGTGCTATTTTCTAAAAAATATGTTTTGGACACATTACGCGATTTTACACTGTTTACATCAATTCTTCTTCTTTTTGGTTGGTGAGTTTCGACATGTTTTATTATAAAGTCTTTTTGCCTGTTATAGTCAGAAAATTGCCAGAACGATTTGCAAATTGCTTGCCTTTCCACCTCAGGGACATAATTTGTACATTTAAACTTACATTCAGAGCAGTCAATATGCTTTGGAGCTTTAGCAGGATGGTCCTTTTTTTTTGTTGAATATGGAAGGCATTTAGCTCGACGACATTTAGCTACATTAACCTTCCAGGCTTCTGGGTAATTTTTTTTTCGTCTCGTCAAAACCTTCTTATTGGTTTCGACCATGTAATCCGAAAAATCTGAAATATCAGAATCTTCTTGGAAGTTTGGCTTGAAAGTTTGATCTTCGTTTGAATCTTCACTGAAATCTCCATCAGAACTGCAGTCGTAGTCGACAAGCCGAAAAGAGTTGTTTTGAATCTGCACATAATCAAGCGGATTTAGGGATTTTATGTTTTAAGATTTATGCGGACAGAAATTTAAAAAGAATTTGCCACTCACATTAGATTCAATTGCTCCAGTCTCCTCATCATTATTCTTGTTCACATCACTTTGCTCTTCATCAGTAAGAGATATTTCTTGCTGAGTTAAAGCATTAACAAACTTTGTAGCTTCAGACATGCTATCAGGTTTATTATCAAACAAATCCTGTTGGCCAAGAATTTATGTATGTATGTAGTATATGAATTGAATTATAAGAATATCACCCTCAATTTTGTTTCACGACAACACCTACATTACATAGATACATTATGTACTTACGTTGTTATCAGGGGTTTTATCACACCTTTGTTTGTTCATTGCCAATTCGGCTAAGTATCTACCTCTACTTGATCTATTCATAATTAATACTGTTTTTATTAATTTATAATTACATAAAAATTCAACTCACTTTAAGACACCGAGAGAAATGACAAATTTCTTTTTGTCATACCGTTGAAATTCAAATCAAAGCCTACTTTGATTTCAAATAATATCTTATTTTTTTTAAACTTAAGTTCATTAACTGCGTCTAAGGTATAAAACATTGACAAGAAAAAATCATTAAGTACGTTTGTGATTTTTTCCTGCCGTAAGGACATACGAAATTGTAGTTAATGAAAACAAAAAATCGAAAATTTGGGCATAGGATCGCTCAATGAACATAATGATTTTTGTAACCAATAGAATACAAAAAAAAAATATTTAGTGATATTAAGTCATTTTGGCTCAAATCTGCACTTAGTGAGTTTTACCTGTTAACCGACGATTTTTTCTAACAACAAAAATAGAACAAAAATTCATATAAAAAAACCCAAAAAAAAAAAAATAACAATTCACTTTACAAAGTAAAGTGTAAGTTAAAAAATTAAAAATATTGTAATGTTATCGAAAATAATTTTAGATAATTGTGAGGTAGTTATATAACAATCTCATAGTTTTAATGATTGCTCTGAGAGAACCAATATTTTTGAAGCCTCTATATTGTTTTGTTTCTTCTTTTAATACATTCTTAGAAATGTTTAATATCTGCCGTGTACTTAACTTTACTTTCGGCTTCTAATGGAATGTAATTTCCTTCGTCTTCGTCACTTTCATCACCTTCATCATTCTCTACATAATTTTCTTCTGAACTGATCGCATTAGCGTGGTCGACTCATTCATGTAGATCGTTTACAGTTAGTGCATTCTGTAACTGTTAACAAGTGATCCATGAACTAACACTTAAATAAAACGCTAAAAAAAATTCGTTATATTTGGGAAAATTTTTTGGACTAACTAATTCCAATTGAAACTAGATCTACATTAGTCTGTTACAATGGAACATCATCATCCTTATCAAAATGTGGTTGGCTTGGAATAAAAATTTTGCAAGTGAGGTTTCTGTAACAGCTTGAAATTCTGGAGCTATCACAACTTTTTAAAAATATGATTATGTCCTTCTGTCATAAGGCTTTATGCTTTATGCTTAAAGCTTTAGAAGTCTTATTTCGTTTTGGTCCATGGTTTGTATCAATGGTGTAACATTTGGTGCCATATATAGAGTCCATATTTTGCCAGCACTCGATTCTTTGACCCACACTTCTGCTGACGGATGGCAAGGAGCACTGTTCAAAATCAGAAGATTAAAAAGTTAATCTTAATATTAAACGGCGCTTTTTAAATGTAACTTACATCAGGAGCAAACTCGTCGAAAAACCAATTTTTAAAAATCTATCCAGGAATGAGTGTACTCTATAGGCAAGACTTTATTTCGAAAATATCGACGCCTTTTCGATTTCCCTAACATAAGGGGTTTAGTTTTTTTTTAATTCGCTAGCATTTGCGCATAAAAGTATACCTGGTGCAGTCTTTTCACCGGAATCATTTTCAATAAGAACCCTGTTTCATCAGTGCTGAATATAGCAACTTTGCATAAATTATGCTGATCAATCAATTAATAAAATGCTTCACTATCTCTGCATGATTGGACAGTATTTCACCGCTTTCTTTCTTCAGTCAAATTCCATATCATTTTTTAAAACGAGAAAACCAAACATGGCTTGAGTTAAATTGGCCACCATAAAATTGTTTATGTAATTCGATAGCTTTTATCTTTAAAATAGGCCCAGTAATTGGGACATTTTTCTTTTTTTTTCCACTTGGAACCATTTAAATAATTTTGGAAACTTATTTTTGGAAACTCACCCTTCTTTTTTCATATTTAAAAAAAAAATCGGTTTTCATATTTATTGGATAACGCCTGTAAACATTCACCCTTTGCATAATCTTTTACGATTTGAATTTTTCTCTAAATGAAAGTTTTTTCTAGTTGACTTGACTCATCAACTCATATAGAAAAAAAAACTGATGAAAACAAAAGTCAAAGAAAAAACTTTGTTTAAAAATCACTTGTTTTGTAACTTATATATTTTTTTTGTATGCATTTAAGGAATTTTAAAAATTAAAATAGAACAGATATTTTCACAGATTTTTTTCTTAATTGAGCGGAAAAACTCTTCGCCCTTTGTTTAATTTCTCTTAGTTTTACTTATTTTAAGCTAATTTTTCTGTATTATTCGTTATATCGAGCACTAACTCATGATTACATTCGTAATATAAGGTACTCAATGTAAAATATTTGGCTGTTCGTTAAATCGCGAATTCGTTAAACCGAGTATTCGTTAAACCGGGAAACTGCTGTATGTTAGTAATGCATTAAAGTATAGAAAATTAATAATTGATGAATTTGCATAATTTATTGAGCTGCTATTTTTAATTACATATTTCTCAAACATGTTAATGCCTTTATAAATAACTTTTTAATTAATATTTATAACAGACGACTACATGTCATTGTTAAGTATTTCCACTCCGTAATTTATTTTAATTTTATTTTATTTTAATTTTAAAATTTTTAAATAAAGATACATACATACATACTCGTTAGCGGTCCGTAAGGAAGTTTACGCAGTGTTACATTTAATTTTGGAATATAGTTTCTTTTTTACTCCCTTTACACTACTCGTAACTCGTAGTGTCTGCTTGTCGAAAAAACTTTGGATCAAATTTTAACCCTTTTCCCGCGATCCAATCGAGCAGGCAGACTCGTATTGACAGCAAAACTGATATGTCGTTTACAGTCGATCAATTATTTAATTACATGATGGTAAATTAATTTAAAAATAAAGGGAATATAACAAAAACTTGGTTTTTATGGATTAGTTTTTTTTAATAAAATAATTTATTTTTATCTACGTTCAACGGACGTTTCCGCACAAACATAAATTGCAGAGAACACTTTGCCCGCCATGCGGAAATAATACAAATGTTTCAAATTAAAACAAAATATACTGTTCACAAAGGAAAATAATAAAAAAAAAAACGCTTGTGGTTTGTTCTTTTATGTTTGATAGACAAGAAAGCAATGTCATATTCAAATTGTGTTACTTTTATTTTAAATTAACATAATCTAAATTAGTATTTACGGTTATAAATTCGTAGAAAGACAAAGAGCAATTAGTGTTTAACGACAAAAAAGTAATCGCGGATTTCGGTAATTGATTATGATGTGTAAAAAGATTAATTCATGAAATTGGTTATTATCATTTAATTGATATAAAATTTAAATAGTCAAAAGAAATTTTCTAATAGAATCGAATTGTGACCGTCCATTTACTTTTGCAAAATAGTTTTAATATTTACAAAAATAAGAGGTGAATTTAGAATTTTTATCCTAAAGTCACCAGCGGATCTATAAGCTAGAAAAAATTATTGTAAAAACATAAAAAAAATTTTATGAAAGGTTTATGCTTCAAAATAATCTAATGATTTTCATTATTTATACAATATTGGCCATGACGAAGTTTGTCTATACATTTTCTTAACGTTTTAACCTCCGTTTAATAAATAAATGTATTCTCACATTAAACAAAAATCAAATCATTTACTCTAATATTTTTATACCCTCCACAGCACTGTGCAGAAAGTATATATCAGTTTGTCATATCGTGTGTAACGCAATGAAAAAATTATTCGCTACGCCAAAAGTATATACATTATTGATCCTTATAATAACTATAGTCGATATAGCGATATCCGTCTGTCTGTTGAAATCATGGTCATTTATAAAATAAATCGTTTATCTGGGTAAAATAATATTATTTGTCATTATTTCGAGCAGGTTGGTATAAATCTTGGAGCATGATATACGAAAATGAATGATATACGAAAATCTAAAGATACTGCGATAGAATTTCTTATAAAAAACTAAAAATAGTGAAAAGTGGTTATACGTGATAGCACATATGAATACTAGGGTGCCCCTTAATAAAAAAAGTGCTCAAACTGTCGGTCTCACCCCCTAGAAATATGCGAATAGCAAAAAAACTGAGAAATACAAAGTTTTGGGCCAATCAAAAAACGTTTAGTCGTGGCGCAAAGCGATTGAAAATTTCAAGTGTGTTTATATGGGGAAAATATGACTTTTTTCAGATTTTACGAAAATTTCGTTCTATAATTTAATTTTTCCGACAAGCTGTTACATAATTCGGGATCAGTATTAAATTATCCTTTTATTATTCGCGAGCAATAAGCAGATAATTGCACCAGAGATATATCACAATGGATAATTTTGATCTCAAGAGCACTGAAGGGTTAAATAAAAAAAATTAACCAAATTATTTTTCTTAAATTCTACATAGTGGTTTCATCGAGTGTAATAGAAAAACTCGTTTTCGATCATTTTTATTTAAAAATATCTTAAAATCGAAATCTGGCCTTGGCAAATAATGGGTTAACGTTCTCGGATTTATCCCAAATTGTCGGAACGAAACTTCTACACATTTGGTTATTATATTTTAAGCGTCGCATCTAAAAATTGGACAGCACTTATCAAATATTTGAATTTTTTGCATAAATTGTCTTTTATTAGCATGGGGTCATATGTGACCCCAATTCCAAAAGGGTTAATGGAGTCATATTATTTTTTCCGAAAGCCTAGGCTATTAGGATAAAATATAACATTTAAAAGTAGAAAAGTGATGAATTTTTGATACAGAGTATTTAGAAAGAGTACATTTACAGAATATTTCACAAAAATCCAATTTTTTCTCGAAATCCGCAAAAATAAAATCCTTGTCAAAAAAATTCTGGTAGAGGGATTTACTTAAAAATTCATACAGTTAATCTGCAACATGTATTTAATAAAACCTTAAAGTAATATATTAATTTTTTTAAATTCTGTTTAAGAAAATTTTTTCAAACTTGAAAAAGGAGTTTTAAAAATTTTATCAAAAAAATTTCCAATATTCGGTCTCAATGCGCAATAGGTTAACAACGTGGTAATAAAACAATACTTAATATCTGAGTACTTATAAGTATAGAGACCAAAAAAGAATGATGGCTTTAATCAATTTCTCAAAGTTGAAAAAAATGCCATCAAATTTCATGACCTAGTTTTTTTTGCCACAAAAGTGGTCTGGGGAATTTGCTATTTCTTGGCGAGGTTTTATTCGATTTTGAAGTTTTATAGCCTTTTGAAGGGATAATTTAATACTAATCTTGAATTATATAACAGCTTGTCGGAAAAATTATACTATAGAACGAAATATTCGTAAAATCTGAAATAAAGTCATATTTTCCCCATATAAACACACTTGAAATTTTCAATCGCTTTACGCCACGACTAAACGTTTTTTGATTGGCCCAAAACTTTGTATTTCTCAGTTTTTTTGCTATTCGCATATTTCTAGGGGGTGAGACCGACAGTCTGAACACTTTTTTTTCCCTCCATATAACGAAGGGCCACCCTAATGAATACACTCATCTTGAATAGCACACCGTTTATACTGTCAATGCAACTGCTTATCACTCAGAAAGCACTTATCGGGCAATTTATTTTGATTTAGTTTTTTTTTTTTTTTTGTTTTTATTCTGTCACGTGAGATAATTTGTACACTGTAAATGTACCGTTACTTGCTTTTTATTACTGTTCTGTTTTGTTATTCATTCAAACAATGCAAAAATTTTGCGCCACTTGAATAGCACACATGATCGGTTATCTATTAGCATGTGGACTTGTGCACTCAGTTTATCCCAAACATTAGTACACTCAAATCATTTTAATAAAAAAAAAATTGAATGGTTCGAGGAAAGGCATTAACAAAGGCAGAAATGTCTAAAATCAAGTCGTACATACATTGCAAAATTTTCAAAAATATCGAAAAAAGCGAAAAGGTTATATTCGCATTATTATCTAATGTGTCTAGTTATGGAAAAAAAATATGAAAAGCCGTACACATAGTGTAATCTCTAACGCGAACAGACGACTTATTTCGAGAAAAGCATCAAATTCGCACGACTTGTAGCAAATATAAGGTAAAAACTGGTGTTAGTGAAAGACTAACAACTATCCAGCGAGTTATTGTGAAAGCGTCATTTTACAGTAATTTTTTCTACTAATTATCTAAAAAAAATTTATGTCATATTAACCGTTACACGGTGGCTCGACTAGCTATAATTCATGGCAATGTTAATGTTCAAGTCGGAGAAACATAATAACGGCAAAACGCGAAGTGTGCAAATTATGTCTAGACATTTTTCGAAATTTCTTTGAACCGAAAACAACAAAAATGCGTTATTGTACTTAATGCTTTAAAAGAGTTACTTTTCTTTCTAAATCCGTTCTTGTATAGTTTTCACTTTTATAGTTCCATAAATACCCATACTAATGATTTCGCTTTTATTTAATTTAAGTTGCGCCATTTTAAAACACCTAAACGTCAAAATATAATGAAACTTCAAATTAATGGCAGGGTTTATGGCAGAATTTTTGTCGTCTCAAAAAGTTTGATTTTTAAGTCATGACATGAACATTAGTGGTTTCCACTAGCCATTGACTTCAGTTATAGCCACGAATTACAACTAGCCGAGACACCGTGTTATAGACACCTCTACTATTGCATTGGATTCAGAAGTAAAAAGCTTCAATTAAAAAAAAATCGTGTGAGTCCGATCACAGGGGAGATGTGTAAACATCTAGTAATTAAAGATTTTTTTAAGGCACTTTTTAAAATCAAACAGAAAGCGTCATCTATGTATGTATTACTTATAGCAATCAAATGCTAATATAAAAATACTTATTATTATTTATTATTGCAACCGGTTAATTTTTCATTTTTCGTTTTTATTTCTCATTTTTCGTTTTTCATTTTTTATTTTTCATTTTTCATTTTTTATTTTTCGTTTTTCATTTTTTATTTTTAATTTTTCATTTTTCATTTTTAATATTTAATTTTTAATTTTTAATTTTTAATTTTTAATTATTAATTTTTAATTTTTAATTTTTAATTTTTAATTTCTAATTTTTAATTTTTAATTTTTAATTTTTAATTTTTAATTTTTAATTTTTAATTTTTAATTTTTAATTTTTAATTTTTAATTTTTAATTTTTAATTTTTAATTTTTAATTTTTAATTTTTAATTTTTAATTTTTAATTTTTAATTTTTAATTTTTAATTTTTAATTTTTAATTTTTAATTTTTAATTTTTAATTTTTAATTTTTAATTTTTAATTTTTAATTTTTAATTTTTAATTTTTAATTTTTAATTTTTAATTTTTAATTTTTAATTTTTAATTTTTAATTTTTAATTTTTAATTTTTAATTTTTAATTTTTAATTTTTAATTTTTAATTTTTAATTTTTAATTTTTAGTTTTTAATTTTTAATTTTTAATTTTTAATTTTTAATTTTTAATTTTTAATTTTTAATTTTTAATTTTTAATTTTTAATTTTTCATTTTTATACCCTATACCACTATGTGGTTTGGGTATAATGACTTTGTGCTGCTGTTTGTAACTACCAAAAATATTTGACCTAGACCCATCTTTTATTATACCGATTGAATCGGAATCACTATCTGATTCGATTTAACGATATCCGTCCATCCGTCCGTCCGTCTGTGTGTCCATGTAAAGCTTGTAATCAAACTGCAGGTCGCACATATGAATATGTATTGATGAAATTTGGTATATAAGCTTCTATCGGCCATAGGATGAATGCTATTGAAATTGGTGAGAATCGGTTCATGTTTAGACCTAGCCCCCATACAAGTGACCTCTATGAAATCGACATAAATTGCCATAAGATCCAAATTATCATATAAATCTTAGTCAAATTGGGTTTGTGTGTGTTTATTACATCCATTAATCAGTAGTCCAAAAATGATACCTATGGCACAACTCTTAGTCATAGGCCCCATATAGAGCTGCTTCCCGATTTTCACTTAAATCTATCAAAAAACAAAAATATTGCACGGATTCTTTTCAAATTTTGTTTGGATATATTTTTGCAAAATACAAGAGACCTTACCAAACGTGGTCAGGATCGGTCCATTTTTGGGCCTAGTCCCCATATAGATATAGCATCCGATATGAACTTTTTCATATCTGCAGCAAAAAAAAAATTAATAAAAATCCCACTCAAATTTGGTTTATGCTTATTTTCTATATCCAGTTAGTTGGGCCTGAGAGATAGGGTTTCTAGACCGACTATTATTTATTACTTATTCGTTTTTCATTTGTGATTTTTCATTTTTTATACCCTATATCACTATTTTGTTTGGGTATAATGACTTTGTGCTGCTGTTTGCAACTACCAAAAATATTTGACCTAGACCCATCTTTTATTATACCGATCAGCTCAGAATCACTTTCTGAGCCGTTTTAGCGATGTCCGTCCGTCTGTGTGTCCATGTAAACCTTGTAATCGAACTACAGGTTTCAAATATGAATAAAATTTTGATGAAATTTGGTATATAAGCTTTTACCGGCCATAGGATGAACGCTGTTGAAATTGGTGAAAATCGGTCCATGTTCAGACCTAGTCCCCATATAAATGACGCCTATGAAATCGACATAAATTGCCATAAGATCCACGTTATCACATAGATCTTAGACAAATTGTGTTGGTATGTGTTTATTGCACCCATTAATCAGTAGTTCAAAAATATTCCCTAAAGGCCAATTCTTAGTCATAGGCCCCATATAGAGCTGCATCCCGATCTTCACTTAAATCTATCAAAAACCAAAATTATTGCACAGATTTTTCTCAAATTTGGTTTGTATATATTTTTTCAAAATATAAGTGACTTTACCGTACACGGTCATGATCGGTCCATTTTTCGACCTAGTCCCCATATAAATATAACATCCGATATGAACTTTCTCATATCTGCAGCCAAAAACATTAATAACAGTGCCACTCAAATTTAGTTTGTGCTTGTTTCTATATCGAATTAGTTGGACCGAAGAGATGGGGTCTCTAAACCATGGTATAGTGTATCGTATAGCCGCTCTAGACCGACTATAATTTCTTACTTGTTTTTTTGTTGTAAAATACACATTTTTGAATTAAATCTAAAATAATTAAAAACAACTAAATAAATTCGAATTTGAATTCAATAATTATTGTGAAAAAAAAATACAAAAAACACAAAATAAAATTTGCATTAATGAAATAAAAATATTTCCCAAACTGCCATTGAAATATTTTCAAACTTAACAAACTTGTTAGATATTTATAAACATCACAAAAGAATTTAAAGTTATTCATAACAAAAAAAATACAGCTGTCGTTAAAATATTTATGGTTTATTTAATATTAATTTAAACTAGTTAATCAACGGATTTTGATTATTTGCTACACTAATAGTAATAGATTGTTGGATCATAAATCTCTATTGCCGGTAAACTGTTTTAGTGTGATAATAAAACTTAGTTTAGATCTTTTAAATTACACTTGTAGTTTGTTTTTCCACTGTCGTTTTCAGACGAGTGTACCCATAAACTTTTTTCGAGTTTATGTAATAAAACGCAAAAAGAAAGTACATATTTAACAAAACAAAACAAAAAAACAAGTAAGAAAATTATAGTCGGTCTAGACCGACTATACGATACACTATACCATAGTTTAGAGACCCTATCTCTTCGGTCCAACTAAGTGGCTACAGAAAATAAGCATAAACCAAATTTGAGTGGCATTGTTAATATATTTTTTTTTTTTTTGCTGCAGATATGAAAAAATGCATATCGGACGCTATATATATATATGGGGACTAGGTCGAAAAATGGACCAATCCTGACCATATTTGGTAGAGTTAGTTATATTTTGAAAAAATATATACAAACCAAATTTGAGGAAAATCTGTGCAATATTTTTGTTTTTTGATTAAGTGAAAATCGGGAAGCAGCTTTATATGGGGGCTATGACAAAGAATTGCTGATAAATGGGTGTAATAAACACACACAAACCCAATTTGACCGGGATCACACAGAAGGACCGACGGACAGACGGACAGAAGGACGGACGGACATCGCAAAATCGACTCAGAAAGTAATTCTGAGTCGATCGGTATAATAAAAGATGGGTCTAGTTCAAATATTTTTGGTAGTTACAAACAGCAGCACAAAGTCATTATGCCCAAACCACATAGTTGTATAGGGTATAAAAATACTTTACTTACAAATCAGACAAATAAAATGCTCGCTTATGAAATTTCACTTAATTAATGATGATTACGGAATAAGCCCTCATGACGTATAAATAACCTTTTAAGAATTCAAAATGATCATAATCATTGAACGCAGCCATAAACGTCTATTCAGTTATTTATTATTGTATTTTAACTGTTACAAATTTGTATTTACAACCTCATTCAGCAAACAATCAAAAAAACCCATTTAATCACATTGAATCTCCAGATATCCGTGAACAAACCTTACACGAGTACTAAAATCATTGGCATGTAAATCATTTAAATTTTTCAATAAATCAAAACATTAATGATCTCCGTGTTAACTTGTGAACTATTCGTAAATTGTATAAACCAGTTAAATATTTACAATTTGTTAAAAATTATAAACATAATCGATTAACATACAATTATATTTCACTAAACCTATAAACTTTTAGCGAAATATGATTTAAGGCTGCCCAAATCAAAACAATAAAAACTGATTTCAATCACGAAAATAGTTAAAGTATAACATTGATTTTCAAATGTGTACAAAAATTCACATAAAAAACTTTAGTAAAAAATTAATAGATATTTTGACAAGTTTTAATAAAAGTTTTGATTCAAAGCTTTAAAAAGTAAAGAAGATAAAATATAAAGAATATACTTTTTAAACTCTTTCTTTTAACTCAATCTCTCTGTCTGTGGTGGGGCAACCCCATTCCCCCTTGTCCAATTGATGTGAAACTTGGCCTTGTGTGACTACAGATTAATTTTGGGGTAGTCAGGCACAGTCACGCGTGGTCACGCACAGTCACGGAGCGATCTCAATGTCATTTGCCCTCATCCGATCGATCTGAAACGTGGTCCATACACTTGCTGTTGAAAAAGATTAACTTTGACTTAGTCATGCACAGTCACGCACAGCCTCGGAGTGATTTAAAACCCATTTCCCGTTATCCGATCGGCTTGGTCGATAGACTTGCTGTGAAGTTTTACATAGTCACGCACAGTCACGAATAGTCACGCACAGTCACGGAGAGATTAAAACCCCACTTCCCCTCATCCGATGGATCTGAAACTTTATCCATAGACTCGTTGTGTGTAAGGAAAGATAGATTTTTAATAAAAACTTTGGTTTTATGGGTTAGATTATTTATTCAAGTAGGTTAGGTTAGGTTAGGTTGGAAGTGGCTGCTGATCCAAGTACCAGCACACTTAGACTCTGGGGTCCGTTGTGATACCACGGGACGAATGGGTGTTCCCCTCAGTCCCCACCGAAGAACCAGTTCGAGCTTCTAATGAAGCCCCTAAGATGTGAAATTTCCACGTTTGAGAGGTCAGAGAGATCGTGAAGAAACGGCGATCCCAATGTCCGTAGTCTTGTTCTGGATAGCGCCGGGCAGTGGCAGAGGAAGTGTTCTACGCTCTCTACCTCCTCCACATCCAAGCAGCTACGACAGAAATCATTTGACGAGACCTTAAGGCGCTCAGCGTGTCTCCCTATAAGGCAGTGCCCAGTAACAACAGCAACTACCGTTGAGATCTCCCCACGGGGGAGTGATAATAGCGCATTTGGGCGCTTTCGATTCAGAGCAGGCCAGATTTGTCTTGTGATCTTACATGTTAATCCATTAGCCCATCTGCACGATTCCAGGGGTGTACCAACACATTCCAAATCCGCTGGAACCCTGTCTTGCCAGCTCATCCGCTTTGCAGTTTCCCGGTATGTTCCTGTGCCCTGGGACCCATATGAGCCTGATGTCGAACTGCTTGGCCATCTCATTTAAGGATGAGCGGCAGCTAAGGGCGGTTCTCGTTTTCAGGAACATTGATCGCATGGATTTTACCGCGGCTTGACTATCAGAATAGATGTTGACTGCGGTCGTAGACAGAATATTCCGACCCAACCAGTCAGCAACCTCCTTTATTGCCAGTACCTCTGCCTGATATACACTGCAGTGGTCTGGTAACCTTCGAGCCAGATTTAGTCCAAGCTCCCCTGAATGGACTCCAAAACCAACCTGACCGCACAATTTCGATCCGTCAGTATAGAAATTTACGGAACGCCTACTGCCTGGTGTCCTCCCAGAGCAAGATTCCCTGGTCGGTATTAGTGTACAGTAGTGACGTTCAAATACGCTCCTTGGAGTAGTGTAATCCACGTTCAATGGCAAGTTCCTGTCATTCAGGATCACCCCGTGGCCACAATTGTAGCCCCGCCATTGTAGTGTGCTTCTTAATCGAATGGCCGATGAGGCCGCCGACTGCTTCCCTAATATGTCCAGTGGATTGAGGTGTAATAGGATGTTCAAGGCATCCGAAGGTGTAGTACGAAGGGCTCCAGTGATGCACATGGAAGCCATCTCTGTACCCTTGCGAGAAGGTTGTTATTGGTGACCTTTTCCAAAGCAGGCCACCAGACGATGACTCCGTACAGGAGTATAGGACGGACCACCGCTGTATAGATCCAGTGAGCAATTTTCGGACTAAAGCCCCATCGCTTACCAATGGCCTTCTTACAGGAGTATAAAGCTATAGTCGCCTTCTTCACCCGCTCCTCCAAATTCCGTCTGAAGTTCAGCTTCCTGTCCAGGAATACGCCAAGATACTTGGCTCCATCAGAGAAGGCGATTTCAGTGCCGTTGAGAGAAATGGGACCGAAGGTAGGGATCTTATACTTCCTAGTGAAAAGAACAAGTTCCGTTTTGGTCGGATTAACCCCCAGACCGCAACCCCTTGCCCAGATAGATAGCTCTGTGAGAGCCCGTTGCAGGATATCTCTAATTGTAGATAGAAACTTCCCATTTACGGCCATGGCCACGTCGTCAGCATATTATTCAAGTAAGTTAAGTCACATCAAACAATTAAATCCACTACAAAATGATTTAAATAAAATTTTTACTTTTAATGAAAATCGTTTTTCTTTTTCATTTCTGTGTATTTACGTAAAACTAACAAAAAATCTATCGCCTAGATGTCAATATTTGTATAGAAATATATTTTGAAATTGGTTTTTCGATATTTTTTTTTTTTTAATTAACTTGATAAAAATAAAACGCTAAAAATAGCGTTGATATTTGTTTTGATAATAAATTAATCAACTTGACTAAAAACTTATTAGATATTTTCAAAATTTTTAATTAAAACTTTGATTAAATCAATCTTCTCCCTTAAAACTCTAAAAACTAACGGATTTAAAGAAAGTACGATAAGGTAAGTTAAAGCCAATCAAATAATTAATTGAATCCATTACAAGGGTTGCCTATTTTTCTGGATTGAGCAACCCTACTGCTGCCATCTAGCAACTTACGTCCTGTAGTAAATTTTGACATTTTCGTGCGATTATCGATGAACTTAATTCGATTATTGGTGGTGAATCAACATCATAGCTCAGTGTTTATCGAAGGTTTATTGAAATCAATCGTGGCCTTGTTCACTCAACGACGAGTTTCGTGAGAGTCGTCCAAAATCAGTTGTTGTAGCTTATCGAGAGATTGAGGCCATCTTGGACATTAGTGGGACCAACATACATTCTAAATTGCAGGAATATTGGCTGTAAAAAAGATGTGTTCGCGTTGGATCCCACATAATTTGACAATCACTCAAAAAAGGCTATTGGCAATTGATTGCAAGAAAGTACGATCGCGGTGATTCAAAAGATATCTATGACATCGTGACAGGTGAGGAATCGTGGATCTACGCGTATGAGACCGAAAGTAAACAGCAGTCGACTGTATGTATGTTTTTTTGTAAAAACTGAACCTGTTCTCAATCGTTTCATTGGTGTAACGTAGAACGATCAATTCTGAATGGCATACGGCTATTTTTTTGCCTTCGGAAAAGTAAGAAAAGCCAACCGCCGAAGACGGATCGTTCTCTACCAAGCAAGGCAAACTCTCACACAACGGCTCAAACAAGGGACTTTTTGAGTATTCAAAACGTAGATTTGAGGAGTCATCCATCATATATACCCAATTTTATTGACCACAATCCAACAAAAAATTATTCAAAAAAGAGCATAAATAAGTTTAATTTATTTGTGCAAAAACTTTTTGGGAAATAAGAGAATTTGCTTACTACATTTTGGTACAGAACGAATTGTCATGTCATGTGCTGATCTTTAGCAGCACTAATAAATTGTTTATGAGTTAAACAATTATTTAAAAATGTTAAAATTAAAAAAAAAAAATACATATTTCAGATATTCTTGATAAAATGTCCACAATATCAAATCGGCACTGTCGTACCGAAAAGGCCATGAAAAACTATGAAAAATAAGTAAGAAAATTATAGTCGGTCTAGCCCGACTATACGATACCCTATACCATGGTTTAGAGACCCTATCTCTTCGTTCCAACTAATTGGGTATAGAAAATAAGCATAAACCAAATTTGAGTGCCATTATTACACACAGAAAACATATTCGCCAACCAAATTGTTCTAAAGTGGAACAACCATATTTTCGATTTTATCAACAGAAATTTCATAGCATCTGCAAATTTTCTATTATGATAAAATATATACTGTTAAGGCAATAGAATTGTAGTCACAGTGAACGTGAAAATCGGTTACTAGCATTATCACAATTCGGTTGGCAATAAATTCGGTAGCCACAATGAATCAGCTTTCTGTGTGTAATAATTTTTTTGGCTGCAGATATGAAAAAGTTCATATCGGATGCTATATTTATATGGGGACTAGGTCGAAAAATGAAGCAATCCTGACCATATTTAGTAAGGTTACTTATATTTTGAAAAAATATATACAAACCAAATTTGAGAAAAATCTGTGCAATATTTTTGTTTTTTGGGGCCTATGACTAAGAATTGTCCTATGGGGATTATTTTTGAACTACTGGTTAATGAATATAATAAACACATAAAAACCCAATTTGACTGAGATCTATATGATAATTTGGATCTTATGGCAATTTATGTCGATTTCATACGGGTCACTTGTATGGGGACTAGGTCTGAACATGGACCGAATTTCACCAATTTCAATAGCGTTCATCCTATGGCTGATCAAAATATGTTCATATTTGCGACCTGTAGTTTGATTTAAAAGTTTACATGGACACCCAGACGGACAGACGGACGGACGGACGGACATCACTAAATCGACTTAGAAAGTGATTCTGAGTAGATCGGTATAATAAAAGATGGGTCTAGGTCTAATATTTTTGGTAGTTACAAACACCAACACAAAGTCATTATACCGAAACCACATAGTGGTATAGGGTATAAAAATGGTATTACTCTTTCGGTAAAAAAAAATTTCGCTATAAAAAATATAGTTTATTTTTAACATGCCCGTTTAAGGTCATTCTAAGAAAAAATAAAATTAGTGGTAGAGAGTCTGCCTTATCATGCAGAAATATTATAAAATTCTTCTAAAAAATTTTACTTTGCCACAAGTTTATATATTTAAAAAAGCAAGAGATGAATTTAGCATTGTTATTAAAAAACCCGCCCCAACGAGTCTATGAACTGAAAAAATGGTTGAACTTATACAATTTCTTGAATGGGAGGGAGGTTGCCTATGGGAGGTGAACCCTGTTTTCATTATTTGTACAATATTGGTCATCATACGGTACTAGGGCCCAAATTTTGTTTATGGCCCTTATATTCACATAGTTTTGTTACATAATTAAACCATATATACATGTGTAGAGAATCCAAATTACTCGGATTTAAGCATACCCGGGTAGTCGGGTCTTTCAAAGCTTAACTACTCGAGCATTCGTTAAAAAAGTCTTGACAAACAATTTATTTAAAAAACTGAAAGTTTGTTTTTAACGAAATTTCGAATTTTATTTATTACTATCTGTAACCGATCCGCTTCGCTACGAAATAAAAAACTGGAAATATATTTTGTAGAAAACTGCTTCATTTATTTTTGGCGATTTTTGATTTGTCGATTTTTGTGTTTTGCGATTTTAGATTTTGGTGATTTTTGATTTTGGCGATTATTGCTTTATGTGAATTTTGATTTTTGCGATTTCTGTTTTCTGCGATTTTTGATTTTGGATATTTTAGTTATTCGCGATTTTCGGTTATGGCAATTTTCGTCTTTGGCGAGTTTTGTTTTTTGCGATTTTTGTTATGCACAATTTTCGGTTTTGACACTTTTTGATTTAGGCGATTTTTTGATTTTTGCGATTGTTGTCATTTGCGATTTTCGGTTTTGGCGATATTTGATTTTGTCCCATATTTTCAACGACTAATCGCATAGGTAAGTAATGTACTTATGAAAAGTTTCAAGGCTGACATTTTCATAGTACTTCATATTTTTTTGTATGGGAGGTGTCACGCCCATTGGTCCGATTCCACCACATTAATAACTTAAGAACTCAGACAAGGTTCCAAGGCTTTTTTTTATTATAGTACTCTAGTTATATGATATTATATATTAACTTTGTATGGGGGTGACATGCCCAATGTACTGATTCCGCCCATTTTTATCCGACTATTTACTTTAATAACTTATGAACATACGCAAATTCCCAAATCTTTTGAAAATGCAGTACTCCAGATATATGACATTAAATATTTACTTTGTTTGTGGGGTGCCACGCCGATCCCACCCATTTTTGTCCGACTACTTACATTAATATCCCATGTACTTAGACAAAGTTCCAAGGCTTTCACTATATCAGTACTCCCCACATATGACATTAAACATTTATCTAGTATAGGGGTGCCATGCCCACTGATCTGATCCCGCCCATATTTTCCGAGTACTAACATTAATAAGTTATGAAGTCCCATAAAGTCCCAAGGATTTCGTTATTAGAGTACTCCACACATATGACATTAAATATTTACTTTGTATGGGGTGCCACGCCCACTAATCTGATCCCGCCCATTTTTTCCGACTACTCATGAACTTATGAAATTACACAAAGTTTCAAGGCTTTTTCAATTACAGTACTCTAGATATACTCTAGACATTAAATATTTACTTTTTATGGTGGGTAGCAGGCCCATTGGTCCGATCCTGCCTATTTTTTCCGCGACTCTTCAAATTAGTTTAATATGTACATGCACACAGTTTCAGAACTCTTGCTGTCGTAATACTCCAGATCTTATATGTTAAAATTAGATGTTGAAAATTCCCTTTATTTGAGAGGTGTCACGCCCACTTGCAAAATCGAAAAAAGATATAGCCTATTTTTCGCTCCGGATAGGCAGTTGTCTACGGTTAAAATTTCAAGACGGTCGGTCCAGGGGTGTAGCCTCCTATAACCCACAAACATACAAACATACAAAACTCCATTTTTCTAAATAAGATTTTAAAAATACTAGGTCCTAACGAAATACATGTCTGCTCTTAGCGTGTTCATTGTGAGAACTTATTTTTGTCACGCTTTCTGATTTAAAAATAATTGGAATCATTAAAATTTCGAATAAATCAAGTTAATTTTTTTCTCAAAATTGATACTCGATATAATAACAATTCTGGTGTCGTAACAGTAAGTGTTTGATCACAATAGAAAACGGTTAACTGCTATTACACTTCTGTTGATATAATCGAAAATATAGCTGCTGAACTTTAGAACAATTCGGTTTGTGATTTTTATTTTTGTAACTGAGGGAAATAATGCAAAAAAGGTAATTGAATCGATGATAAATTACCTCCGGGTCATGGTACAAATACAAAATCACAGTTGCTCAGTTTAAGTACAGTCCGGCCTTAACAAATATCCTTAAGCAGTGGTTTAATTTCCACATTCGTTATCAAAATGTTTGTTATTTATTAAAATAAAATATTAAGAACAACGTATTCAAGTAATTTGGGCTCAAAATGTGTTCCTACAAAATTTGGAATTTAATTAGTTTTACTCCATATCGATTATTTCAGTACTATTTCGACTTTAAATAGTGATTATCCTAAAGATTTATTACCTAAACAAACTATTTAAAGTTTAATAAAGATTTCGAAAAATAAATCAGCAATTTATTTCGGCTTATAACACTTGAAGTGGCTACACCACTGATATAAAAATAAATTGTGCAAAAATATACGACTAAATGAATACCACTATTCTGTCAACAGGTTAATTATTTATATCTTTTTTATGTAAAATTATAACAACTAAAACAATCTGGGACTGTGTTTTAATGTTGTGGCTTAGTCAGAATTTTGACACAAAGAAAAAACAATATTATGTTGTGTTTATAAAACAACACAAATATTTATACAACCACTGAGACATCACGTGAATTGGGGTTTTTTTTTAATATTCATTTGTTTTTCTTTTTTAATAACAATGTACAGACATATTTAGAAATTTTTGGTTTGTTAATCGAAAAAAATAACCTCTAATTGCCAATTAAAAATTCCAATAAAATAGGGATTAAATGAAATCAAGACTTGAAATTATCATTTGGCCGCTCTAAGTGGTCACATGACTGTTGTTGAATACAGTTTGGTTTACTTTTTGTATGCATTCTGAATAGGTCTCTCTGAAAGTATAACGTATGTATGTATATATTTTTAATATATTTGTATTTCGAATTTAATAAATGGCTTTATATAAAAATGTAAATTGAGTTCAAACTTGATGATTACAAAGTTGTTTATGTACGACTAGTTAGTAAAACCGTGCAGTCAAAATGACGCCTTTTTATAAATTTTTAAAGTTTTCTTATATCACCGATTCAGTTTCTCTCAGCGATGCCAACTTTTTCCAATCAAAACGCACAAAACAATACCGCAAAAAGCGCTGAAATGAGTTAATTCGAATGAAACTAAAAGCGCTAAAAAGCAATAATTTTATGTTTGTAAAACAATAAAATTATTTTTGTTATTTTTCAAATAACTTATATATTACTAGCAGTATAGCCTCTACGTTGTTAGCGCAATTATTATATTACATATTTCAAACATAATAATATTTAAAAAAAAAACAAGATATATGGTATGAGTGACAATACGATAGAAACTTTTAACAAAATATATTTTCGACGACTTGAACGGTCAACACAAAAAAAATTTGACAAAATAATGGAAACCTTTACTATATAATAACACTGTGGAACATATTGATGGTCATGGTCTTGGGAATGCATAATTTTTATACCGAAAGATTGTATTAGGTTATTATAGTAACACCCCCAGAGAGCTCCCATGAGGTCTGGGGGTAAATCCGACTAAAACGGAACTTGTTCTTTTCACGAGGAAGTATAAGATACCTTCCTTCGACCCTATTTCTCTTGACGGTACTGCCATACGGGGTCATGGTTTGGTGGCCTGCTCTAGAGAAGGCCTCCAATACCAACCTCCTTGAAAAGGTGTATCACTGGTGCCCTTCGCACTACACCTTCGGATGCCTTGAACACCCTCTTACACCTAATACCGTTGGACATATTACGAAAGCAGTCGGCGGCCTCATCGGCCATTCGACTAAGAATCACACTACAATGGCGTGGTTATAATTGTGATCATGGAGTTATCCTGACTGACAGGAACTTACAATTGAACGTGGATTACACCACTCCGAGGAGTGTTTTCGAACGACACTCTAATACCCACCAGGGAATCTTGGTCTGGGAGGATTCCAGGTAGCAGGCGTTCCGTTTCTACACTGACGGATGGAAATTGTGTGGCCAAGTTGGTTTCGGAGACTATTCAAAGGAGCGTGGACTAAATCTGGCTCGCAGGTTGCCAGACCACTGCAGTGTATATAAGGCAATAAAGGAATTTGCTGACTGGTTCAGTCGGAAGATTCTATCTACAACCGCAGTCAACATATACTCTGATAGTCAGGCAACGGTAAAATCCTTGGAATTAATGGTCCTGAAAACAAGAACCACCCTTAACTGCCGCTCGTCCTTAAATGAGATGGCCAAGCAGTTTGACATCAGACCCATATGGGTCCCAGGGTACAGGAATATACCGGGAAACTGTAAAGCTGATGACCTGGCAAGATAGGGCACTACCTTACGGGTTCCAGCGGACTTGGAATGTGTTGGTACACCACTGGAATCGTGCAAGCTGGAACTTCGGCTTCACACCGCTGGAATAACGGATAACAGATGGGCTAATGGGTCAACGTGTAGGATCACGAGACAAATCTGGCCGGCTCTGAATCATAAGCGCACTATTACGCTACTATCACTCCCCCGTGGGGAGATTTCAACAGTATTTGCTGTTATCACTGGGCACTGCCTCATAGGGAGACATGCTGAACATCTCAGGGTCTCGTCAAATGACTTCTGTTGTAGCTGCATGGATGTGGAGGAGGTGGAGAGCATAGAACACTTCCTTTGCTATTGCCTGGCGCTCTCCAGAACGAGACTTCGAATATTGGGATCGTCGTTTCTTCACGATCTCTCTGATCTCTCAAATGTGGAAATTTCACATATCAGGGGCTTCATCAAGAGCTCAAACTGGTTCTACGGTGGGGACTGAGGGGAACACCTATTCGTCCGATGGCATCACAATGGACCCCAGAGTCTAAGTGTGCTTTTCCTTTGGATTAGCAGCCAACACTATTCGCCAACAGTATTCTACTTCCAGTTCATGTATTCCTTAGCAAGATTAATGCTAGTTAAACGATTTTTTTCTGATACCAGTGGTTTCTTCACAAGACGATAAAAACCAAGATCAGCCTCAATTGCTCTTTGGGAAACAGTTTGAGCACATAGTTTTATTTTCATATTGTTAATGACCTCTTTGGGTAGCATTTTTGTGATTTTTAAACTCTTTTGCTATTAAATTGTCATTTGGACTATTTTTTGGGGGCCCACACCTAAATGTTGAGTAGTCACGATATTTCACGATATTTCTTGATAACTTTGAAATTATCGATTTATTCACAGAACATTTCTCACACATTTTCTTTTGCTTACGACCAGCAATAAAATTATCTATTACTCTAGTTTTAAGCTCTTCACAAATTTTTATTCTTGCCATTATAATAAACTAGGAGATTCCAGCGCTCGAAGTTCGAGTGCACTTTCTAGACAACTTTATTTTTCAACTTATCCAATTCACAAACCAACACATTTTTGGTTTATTATTATTGTGAATGAAGAAAACAAACTCTTTAACAAACACATAAGCAAATTTAATAAACACACACATAGCATATGTATAGTTTATGTACATATGTGTTAGTAGCAACTTTAAATACAATTTACTTAAAATAAAGAAAAAAAAAATTTTAAAACTGTAAATCTGGTGAACAGCTAAAAAGAAATACCTTTCAAACTATGCGTTTGGTCAAAATCGGAATAAAACAGTAGAAAAAACATCGGTCACAAGAAATTGTCTAGCCTACTAATATTATAGATGAAAGAAAACGTCAGAAACTATAAATATTTTTACACTTTCTTTCACACATTGTTCTATTTTTATTGTTTTAATCAACTCTGGTAAAGAAGTTTAAAAGTTTTTAGTCTTTAGTCCATATTCAATATGTATTATAGAATTTACTGTATTTAAAGACGTTCTATTCCATATTAGCAGATTCCAGCCCTCGAAATTCGAGTGTAAATTCTAGGAAATTTTATTTTTCCATTTAATAAATTATTGACCCTAAAGGTATGCTATGTCCAAAATAATTTTTCAATTCAACACAATTATCATTTTTTTTTTGGCAAACACATTAACAAATTTAATAAACACACACACATCATTGTATAATTTTATGTATGTGTTAGTAGTAACTTTAAATGAGCATAACTCCACAAAAATTTTAAAATTTTAAAATCTGTAAGTCTGGTGGACAGCTAAATAGAAATACCTCTCAAATAAGATACGTTTGGTCAAAATCGGGACACAAGAAATCGCCTTACCAATTAATATTATAGATTTGCTTTTTAGAACAATTCAATTCGAGTACGGAAAATTCAATATATCTGCAACCAATGTTGATAATTAAAAAAACGGGAAGTTATGAACTGCAATCGAAAATAATTCAGTTGTGAATCATTTTTTCAATTTACATAGGTTTAAATTGTCGCGATAATATTCGTACTCTTCTATTTCTTCTTGATCTTTTACAAATTCTTTTATAGAATTCATAACATCTTCACAGTTTTTTGAAAAAATGTCCATGCTGAGTAAAATAATTTTTATACCCTATACCAGTATGTGGTACAACCCCTATGAGATCGACTTAAATTGCCATAATATCCAAGTTATCATATACATAGATCACGGTCAAATTGGTTTTGCGTAAACTGGGGAAATTTGTTGGGGTCATTGTCAAGTCAGAATGAAAGTGCTAGGCCAGTGCTTAATTTTTCAGTTATAAATTTTAAATTTAAAGCAAAAATGGAAGTGTGCAGCTTGGAAGCGGTTATACAGCATAAGACCACTGAAAACCCTTCAGTTCCAATCACGTATAGTACAGAAATGAAAATGTATTAAAGAGGAAAATTTAAAATTTTTGACGACTTCATTCGATAAAATTAGTCCAACTTGAATTTTTACGTGGACATATTAAAGACAAATCATCAATGGTTCTTAAGTTCTAGCTGAAGAACTAAATATATATAAAAGGCCGTAACAAAAAAGTTTGGCCTTAGAATGCTAAGCCCTATGGAAGTTTTACTATACTGACCCAGTACTTTCAACCTAGTTCCTCATACCTGCTCGACAAAACTAGTTTATATGTAAGAAGGTAAGATCTATGATATTAATAGGCTAGGCGATTTCTTGTGACCGATGTTTCGTTCTACCGTTTTATCCCGATTTTGACCAAACGTATATTATTTGAAAGGTATTTCTTTTTAGCGGCTTTGCAGATTTACAGATTTTTAATTTTTTTCCTTAATTTTTTTATTTTGAGTCAATTGCATTTAAAGTTGCTACTAACACATACATAAAATTATACAATGCTATGTGTGTGTTTATTAAATTTGTTAATGTGTTTGTAATAAAAATGAGTTTGTTTTTTTGTGTTGATTTGTGAATTGGCTATAATTGATAAGCACACCTTTAAGGTATTTAGTTAATGAAAAAATAAAATTTCCTAGAATTTGCACTCGAATTTCGAGGGCTGCAACCTGCTAGTATTATTTAATTTCTTTCCCACACACACGTGCTCATTGGAAGACACATTATTTCCCTTATAACTGTGAAAGAATAAAAAAATTATAAATTTGTAAAAATTTGTTTTAAATATGTTTCAATATTTAAAAATAGAAGAACATTTTTTGGGAAGTGTACTTTTGGAGGTGTTCCAATGCAATTAAAATGAGCTAAGGGTTAAAAAAATATTAGCATTATTATAATTATAACCTTAAAGCATGCATCGAGCATCATTATCTCCTTTGTTTTACACTATCTTTGATTAGTTTTTCACGAAAATTCTACTGGAATAAATTAAAAAAGAAAGAGATGAACAGTAAATTATAATCAGAAGTACTGTATTTTTTAAATATCGTGATCAAAGGAAATGGTATCGTTATATTGCTAATGCCCTACCTTGGGCACTGCAAATAATATAATCAATTAAAACATTGTAAAGTTGCCGATTTTTTGTACTCAAGCAAATGCAGTACGATCGAATAGATTTATAAGAAATAATTTCTACTCTGAGGTGGCAATAGGGGTTTCTGTCAAATAAATGTTTTTGAAAGACTGTTTATGTGTCAACAACTATTTTAATATGTTAATTCACAACTGAAAGCTACTGAACTAGCAAGCCGATAAAATAACAGGTAATAAATTATCAATATCAACTGTTACCTCACCACTCTGTCGTTAATTTATAATGAGTCTATGCTGACGTTTGTAACTACTTTAATTATATAGCTGAATTAAGATAAATTTTACTGGAATACTCAAGAACATATTCTACTGAAATTGGATAAAATCGATGCATAGATATCATAAAAATATTTCCTCTTAAATAAACTAAGAACCAGAAAATCATTTTTTTGTGTATCTATAAATGATCAGTCTTTAAAACACTTAACATTTTAGTCGCACCTTCTGAAGTCGAAAATCATAATAAAAACAAGTAAGAGTGTTAAATTCGGCTGTGCCGAATCTTTGATACCCTCCACCTCGGTTTGAGTCTTGATAATAAATGTAAATGAAAAAGTAAACAATTTGTTAAACTTAATACCAAATTATTTCAGCAAATTCTTTGGGTTGGTTTTCGTCTTTTCTATTATTTCGGATTTATTTCGGTGTTTGCTTTTTGGTCATCGTGATTGCTGATCGACATGCATTTAGGTTATATACCTATATGCATGCGTTTCTAATGCGTTTTTGCTAATTAAATAGGTCGCCCTAACCTCCATTGCCAAGGTAATGGTTGTGTAGGGTGGCTATATGCATTAAATCGTGCTAATTGGAGATGGCTGTATAGTTTCTTTTAAGTGGCGAAATATTTTTTCATTGCGGTCATGTAGGTCGGATGGAGTAACAAAATAATAACCAAAAAAAAAAGCTCTCTCAACTTTTTTATTAAAATATTGCCATATTTGGAAAACATAGAGAATAAATTTATAATAATAAATATTCAAATTAGGGATGCCAAACGCAAAAAACCAAATGTCCCAAACATTTTAAATAAAATAATTTGTTCTCTTTACTTTCTGAAAAACTTCAAATTTTCATCCAAAAAAAATTGTGAAAATTTATATATAAAAAATAACATTCTCATCAAATTGCGTTTATTTATGTAACAGTTTTTATGTTCGCAATTCTTAAATATCATTTGACGTTTTCTAAAATTCATTGAATTTAAATTAATGTTTTCTGTAGTGTGATTCTGTAAATTTCAACGATCCGACAATCACAAAATATATCGACAGCTATTGTTGTTTGCACTAAGGATTAAGTGATTCACTAAGTACATACATCTTAACGACAGTCGACAAATCTATTTTTCTATTTATTTAAATTGTAAACGAGTAGCATCTCTGTCAAAATAATCGAAAAACACAAAGAATAGAAAAAAAACAAATTAATTCGTGTTTGACAGGATGATTTTATGTTTATGTTTAATATCTTTATTTTTACTAATATTTCTGTTTATTTATTTGAAAATGAAATAATGAATTGAATATGCTATTTAATTTTTTTATTTATATAAAAAAGTTTTTTAATAAAAGCAAAATATTTTCACTATTTTATGATTTTTATTTATCTATGACGACATTTCAACCTAAAAATTTAAGTTTTTATCGATTGAATAAACAACACAAAAATGGTTGTCGTTTAGATAACAACAACAGCTGACTTTAACAATAGCGAATATCGTTTAAAAATTTTACTGATAATTTTGCAATTTTCTTTTTTTTAACGATTCGACTATCGTTAAAAGAAGTTACTGAATCGCGGTACTGAAAAGCTATTAGTTTCTCTTGAATGTCAATATTTTTTTTAAATGTAAAAATTTTTTAAATGTAAACATAGGTATTTGGTGTTTTTTTTTTTTTTTTTTTGGAATTTCAATTTGTGTTTAACGAATAAAGTTTATATATTAAAGATGCAATTGATGTCTTCTAAATTCAAAATTATAATTTCCGACGTTTTGATATGATTTTCTGAAATTCAATTAATTGTAATTTATAATTGGAAATTTGTAATTCCAGTTTTTAGAATTGATATTTTCTTAAATTTGAATGGAAAATTTAAAAAGTGCAATTTTGTATTTATGTGAATAATAATGCTTTAGTAATTATAAACAATTTTTAAAAATTAGGTGTAATCGCAATCAGATATTTTGTAGGTAAAGCAGAATAATAATTCTATATAACTATGTAGAACTGTTTTGAGAGCAAAAAACTCATTGATGAACTCGGTAGCTCTATTTTGTGAAGACAACAAAAAGTTAATATACCAAACGTATGTTCATATTTGTAAAAGAATAATGAAAATACGTATGAAATAAAAGACCAGCTCGTCTATACTCTTAACATTGTTCTGTATGATATCCAGTTGAAAATATTAACATTCATGTTAAAATAGAAATAACTATTGCAAAGCTAATTAGAACAAACAAAAATTGTGGCGCCATCTACTGTGGCATAGACACGCTGAGCAAAATGAAGTGACACTCTGTTAATGCAAAAGAAATGTATTTTTCCCACAACAAAATATTGCAGAATTTTATGTAAATAAAATAATATACCGACTTATTTCTAACATGCTGTTGTTATGGATATACATATATAATATATGTATATTATTTGTATTATTTAATATGTTTATAAAAATTTATAAATAAATTTATACATAAAATTTTTTTTTGCTATATTTACATTGTTTTTTTTTTTTTTTATTAACAACGAGCTATTTTAGCATTATTTGTCAGCATATGATGTTGGTGAATTTTTACTCCCTTTATATTAACTCGTAGTGTTTGCTTGTCGAAAAAATTTTGGATCGATTTTAACCCCTTTCCCGTGACCCATTCGATCTGAAATTTTGCAGGCCGGCTCGTGGTAATAACAGAAATGATCTAACAAATTTTTAGAGTGATGCCAAAACAATGGAAACTTTTAAATTTTTCTACGAGAGTTAATAAAAAAATGTACAAGGGGTTAGTTTTTATTATATTATTACCACAACGACCACAAAAACAACAAGTCCAGCTATGACAACAACACAACATTTAGAATAACAACAAGAACAATATAGAAACATCATATTTTTCATTTTTTTTTACTTTTTCAGAGATTTTCCTGGACCTGTTCCACCGATTTTAATGATTTTTGAAACAGAAATCTTCCCATGAATTCGGTGAATCATTCTCACTAAAAATGATCACCGTAGCTACACTATTCAGGGCGTGATCGTGACAAGAACAACATAGAAAATTATATTTTTTCAAGACTTTTTTTAGTTCTTCATTCAAATCTCGGGCCCTAATCGACCGATTTGGACGATTTTAAATAGCAAACTTTTCAGGATGTTAATAAATCATTTTTTATGTCAACGAGCACCCTAGCTGCACGATTGATGCCGTCATCGTGATTTCCACAGACGGACTGACGGACAGACGGACATCGCTATATCAACTCCGGTTGTTATAAGGATCACAAACATATATATTTTATGGGGTCCAAAATTTTTTTTTTTAATTATTACAAACGGAATGACAAACTTATATATATACCCTCTGCACACTGGAGTGGAGGGTATAAAAAATTTATAGTCAAGTTTTTTTAATGGGTTTTTTGCTTTTTTTCGGAAGTATTTTGATTTATAGCAGCAGCCCGATAACATTTGACAACAAATAACATCTTCACTTTAAGTACGACTATTTTTTTTAAATATTGCGGCCTGCTAAACTCGGTCGGTCTAGACCGACTATAAAATACCCTATACCATGGCTTAGAGACCCTATCTCTTTGGTCCAAATGAGTGGATATAGAAAATAAGCATAAACCAAATTTGAGATTTAAAATATAACTGACTTAAAATATAACTGAACTCGAACCTGTTTATTGTACATGTTCTGTGTTTTTTTTCACTACACGTACCAGAACATGAACTGCAAATAAAGCAACACTCAAAAATGTGTGCTTTATGTGTGATTGAAACAAAAAGTATGTGATACAAAAATGTTCGTGTAAATAACGAAATATTAAAACGAACATAGTCATGGTTGTGTTGGGCACCGAAGAAAATTTAAAAACAAACATAATTGGTATGAAAATAAAAATATGTGTGCGTTGGTCTAAGTTATGTTTGCTTACATATATGTACGAGTTTTTTATTCAGTGTGTGTTTTTTTCTGAACTCTGATTGTAATTCACCATGCTCTCCATTTCCTTTGAAAGCGCAGAGCAAATTGCAATTGGGCGGTAATTTTCAGGGTTGTTAATCTTGTTGACAATCTTCCAATAAGAGGGAGGGGTACTCGTACGGTACGAAGCGCTAAAAGAGTTTGCCAAATTTAATCAAAATATATTCATATTTGCGACTTACAGTTTGATTACAAGGTTTACATGGGCACACAGACAGACGGACATACATCGCTAAGTCGACTCTGAAAGTGACTCTCAGTCGATCGATATGATAAAAGATGGCTCTAAGTCAAATATTTTTGGTAGTTACAAATATCAGCATAAACTCATTATGCCCTGGCCACTACGTGGGTATATTTGTTGTTGCTAGAAGCTCAATAGGAGTTATGTAATTATATTAACTAGCAGATTCCAGCGCTCGAAATTCGAGTGCAATTTCTAGGCAACTTTATTTCTTAACTTAGCCAATTCACAAACCAACACTTTTTTTGGTTTATTATTATTGTGAATGAAGATAACAAAGTCATTAACAAACACATTAACAAATTTAATAAACACACATAGCATATGTATAATTATACCCTATACCACTATGTGGTTTGGGTATAATGACTTTGTGCTGCTGTTTGTAACTACCAAAAATATTTGACCTAGACCCATCTTTAATTATACCGATCGAATCAGAATCACTAACTGATTCGATTTAACAATGTCTGTGTGTCCATGTAAACCTTGTAATCAAACTGCAGGTCGCAAATATGAATATATTTTGATGAAATTTAGTATATAAGCTTTTAGCGGCTATAGGATGAACGCTATTGAAATTGGTGGAGAGAATCGGTCCATGTTCAGACCTAGCCCCCATACAAATGACCACTATGAAATCGACATAAATTGCCATAAGATCCAAATTGTCATATAGATCTTACTCAAATTGGGTTTGTATGCGTTTATTATATCCATTAATGAGTAGTCCAAAAATGATCCCTATTGGTCAACTCTTTGTCATAGGCCCCATATAGAGCTGCTTCCCGATCTTCACTTAAATCTATCAAAAACAAATATATTGCACTGATTCTTCTCAAATTTTGTTTGTACATATTTTTGCAAAATACAAGAGACTTTACTAAACATAGTCAGGATCCGACCATTTTTGGGCATAGTCCCCATATAGATATAGCATCCGATATGAACTTTTTCATATCTGCAGCCAAAAAAATTAATAAAAATGCCACTCAAATTTGGTTTATGCTTATTTTCTATGTCCAGTTAGTTGGGCCTATGAGATAGGGTCTCTAAACGCATGGTATAGGGTATCATATGGTCGGTCTAGACCGACTATAATTTTCTTACTTGTTTTATGTATGTGTTAGTAGCAACTTTATATGCAATTTACTCAAAATAAAGGAAAAAATCAAAAATCTTTAAATTTGATGAACAGCTAAAAAGAAATACCTTTTGAAATAACAAAATTCACAATTGAAAAAACAATTGAAGGGAACAATTTTATTTGAAATCAAAAAGTTGAATGAAAATATAAACTATGAACAATTGAATGTTTTTGAACAATTTTTCAAAATGAATGTTGGATTAAAATATTTTCAGAAATTAAGAAGTATTTTTATAAACAAGTTACAACATTCCCCCAGACTTAATAAGGATCAAATCTCTTTGGTTTTCTTTTATTACGTTGAGATCGACGTAAAATATTTTCAGATGAAATTAACATCGTATCCATAATTTCTACTGATGTTGTTTGTATTTGTAAATCTGGTAAACTGTTTGCTTCTTAATGTGACATTAGCGGTAAAATGGTTGTTCCAAAATTTGAGTTTTCTGGTAATTGGTTATTCGAATTAAGTGGTAAATCAATATTGACTTCAATGTTATCTTCTGTTTGTTGTTTGTTCTTTGCTGAAACAATTCGATATTTCAGTTGATTTTGATGTCTTCTAATATTTCCAAATTTGGTTTTTATGTCATACATAAACTTTCCATTGACATTAATTACAATTCCTTCCATCCACTTTTTTCCCCCAGAAAAATTTTTAGCATAAACTAAATCATTAATATTGAATTTCGTTTGGTTTTCGACTTTTGAATGTTTTGAAGGAAACAATGCCGATAAAATATTACGGGGCTGACGACCATGAAGAAGTTCTGATGGAGATTTACCAGTTAAACTGAGTGGAGTAGATCTATATGTAGTTAAGAATTTAAAAACAGCTCTTTTTTTGTCAAGCTTGTCAGCCATAATTTTCTTAAAAGATTCTTTAAACGTTCGAACTGTTCGCTCGGCCAATCCATTTGAAGAGGGATGGAATGGTGCACTGGTTAAATGTTCAATTGAGTTAAGCTGACAAAAATCTTTAAACTGTTTAGAAGAAAATTGACTACCATTGTCACTTACAATTGTTATTGGTAGTCCTTCAACCGAAAAGATATCTTGAAGTGCATGAATTGTTATTGATGATGTTGCTGTTGACATTTCAATTACGTACGGAAATCTTGAAAAAGAATCTACTACAATTAACCACATTTGAGAAAAGAACGTACCTGCAAAATCGATATGAATTCTTTCCCATGGCTGAGTTGCTTCCGGCCAAGATGAAAATTCTTGTTTTGGATTATGCTTGATTCTTGACAAGTTGAACAACTATTCGACACACTTTCAATAGCATCATCAATTTTAGGGAACCAAACATATCGACGAGCTATTTGTTTCATACTAGTTTTGCCCCAATGTCCATCGTGAATCATTTCTATTATTTGTTGACGTAATGATGAGGGAATAACTACTCTAATATACTCAGTATGAATTAGAACTATTCCATTTTGTAACGATAAAGATAATTTTCTAGAGAAGAATGGTAAAAAATTTTTTTGAGTTTTAGGAATATGGTCCGGCCATCCTTCTGTAATATATCGACTAACAAGATTTAATGTTGGGTCTTTTTTGGTTTGTTCAGCAAGAATAGCTGCATCAATAGGAAAACTTGTTACTGTTGATTCATAAATATTTTCGATATCGAGCATATTTTTTTCTTGATTATCAAATTCAATGTCTTCACCCATAGGAAGTCTTGAAAGAGCATCTGCATTAGCATGATGACTTGTATTTTTATAACGTATATTATAGTCATATGGTTGAAGAATTATAGCCCATCGTTGAAGACGATGCAAAGTCATAACCAGAAGTTTCTTATGTGGGTGAAATAAAGTAGTTAGAGCTTGATGATCTGTAGTTAACTCAAAATGACGACCGTAAATGTACTGGTGAAAACGAGTTACAACAAAAATTATAGCGAGTGCCTCTTTTTCAATTTGTGAATATCTACACTGACTGCTATTTAGTGTTTTAGATGCAAATGAAATTGGTTTTTCTGTACCATCGGGATACCGATGTGACAATACTGCTCCAATACCACTCTTTAATGCATCAGTCGCTAAAATAATTGGTAACTTTTCATCATAATGAACTAAAATAGAAATTTGAATGATAGCTTCTTTAAGTGCTTGAAATGCGTTCTCCTGATTTGAACCCCAAACAAATTTGACGTTATTTTTTCTTAGTTCATTTAAGGGAGCAGCTTTTGTTGAAAAGTTGGAAATGAATTTATTATAATAGTTCAACTTACCAATGAATGCCTCTACCTCTTTAACATTTTTAGGTTGTGGCATAAGCCGAATTGCATCTAAGCGCTATTCTGAAGGCATAATTCCATTAGAATTTATTATATGTCCAACATATTCTATCTTGCTTTGAGCAAAAATACATTTTTCTTTTTTACATCGCAAACCATGATATACTAATCGCTCAAAAATTGCATTTAAATTTTTAATGTGATCTTCATTACTACGACCAGTAACAATAATGTCATCTAAATAGACTGCACACCCAGGAATGCCTGAAATTGCTTCTTCCATAAACCTTTGAGCACTTGAAATTCCGAAAGGCATTCTTTGGTATTCAAATAATCCAAATGGTGTATTAATAACCATTAATTTTTTCGAAGATTCTGTTAATTCAATTTGAAGATAGGCTTCACTTAAATCAACTTTACTATAAAGTTGCCCACCTTGAAGTTTGTGGAAAAGTTCCTCAATTCTAGGAATTGGATATCTTTCGATTTCAATTTGTGAATTTAATGTTACCTTAAAGTCTGCACAAATTCTTAATCGGCCATCAGGCTTCTTAACAACTACAATAGGAGCAGCCCATTCACTCGATTGAATAGGTTTGAGAATCCCTATTGATACAAGACGATCCAATTCAACACGAACAGCTTCATGTTGACCAAAAGGAATATTATATGGCTTGAAAAACTTTGGTTGAGCATTAGATTTGAGCTTGATTTCAGCTTTGAATGTTGTACACTGACCAAGAGTTGGTGAAAACAAAATATATATGAGCATTCGTAATGCTGTTCAAAGACTCAGAGAGTTTTTTCTTAATTAAATTGAGATTCGACATATCACACTGGTTTACAAAAAGATTATCTGATGATATTTTAAGTTCAAAGTTTAACTTACGGAACCAATCCAAGCCAAGTATGTTCGTTGCTTTTTCATTGTTGACTAAATATAGAAGTAATTTTTGAGAAAAATTTTTCCAACAAACCTGAACATATATAATTCCTTTGAGTGGGAGAAAATTACCACCATAAAGTCCTTAACTTTTTATTAGTTGGAAAACATTTTGGTTGACCTAATAGCTGATATGTGGATAAACCGATTAATGAACAGGTCGCCCCTGTATCAACTTGAAAAGAACAATTTGTACCGTTGACATTAATAATTACGGTGATTTTATCATTACTTGATATTTCTGAATTATTTATATCTACATATGACGGCTCAAAAATTTCAGCTAAACTTATTGATTCAAACGATTCGTTGTTGTCTAATACTGAGTTGACATTTAATTGACTTTGGAGTTTGTTCGTGCGTTGATTTGAAGAATTATTAGATTGACAAACACTTGAAATATGACCTTGTTTTGAGCAAATATTGCAAACTGATTTCTTTTTGTAATGAAAACAATCTTTTCTTTCGTGGAATTTCCCACAGCCTGGACACGATTTAAGCTTACCATCAAAAAAATTTCTGCTTTGATTTTTATTTTTATTACGCGAATTATTTTCGTGTTTGATTGCAAAAACCTCAGAGCTTTCCTCGCCTTTAATTTCTAAACAAGTATTTACCGTTGATTCATAGATGCTAGCGATTTGTAGAACTTCATCTAAAGATGGATTTGTTTTTTGAAGAGCTGCTGCACGAACTTTATCATGTGGAGTATGTATTACTACCATATCGCGAATTTTATTATCTGTATAAGAGTGATTGCAATCATGTCTTTCACACTGGAATAAGCATCTCTTTGCAGCACCTCTGAGATCAGCCACCCAATCAGCATATGTTTGGTTTGGTTTCATTGTTGTTCTATAAAATTTGAACCTGGCGGCCAGAATATGTTGTTTCTTGATGAAGTGTTCATTTAATTTTGAAATTAAATCTTTATAACTTTGGTTTTGTACATTACCACCAAAAATATTCTGCAGATGTTCAAGCGCCTCACTTCCAATCCAACTAAGCAAACAAGCACGTTTTATTTCATCCTTCTTGACACCATTTGCTAAAAAATGTTGTTCTAGTTGAAGAAAGTATGTAGACCAATTATCTGCTGATTTGGAAAAACTTCGAAAAGAAGTGATGGACGATGTTTGCGATGTATCTGCTTGTAGAAACCTGGACATTCGTTGTTGATTTTCTTCCAATATTTGGTTAAGGAAATGTTGATTTGATATTTGTAGTTGCTGCAGGAATTGTGACAGGGCTTGAGCATCCATTATGCGTGGATTTCGTTCAACTTCCTCGTCGCCAAATGAAATAACAAAATTCACAATTGAAAAAACAATTGAAGGGAACAATTTTATTTGAAATCAAAAAGTTGAACAATTGAATGTTTTTGAACAATTTTTCAAAATGAATGTTGGATTAAAATATTTTCAGAAATTAAGAAGTATTTTTATAAACAAGTTACAACACCTTTCAAATAATATACGCTTGGTCAAAATCGGGATAAAACGGTAGAACAAAACATCGGTAACAAGAAACCGCCTAGCCAATTAATATTATAGATAGATAATAAATAAGGCAACTAAATTTTTAAAAAAAAACATAGTGGTTTAGTGTATGAATAGAGTGGTTTAAAAGTAATAAAAAGAATTGTGTATTAAAACAAAAATCCTCTAAACTATCTTAGTTAAGATCAAATAATAATTTTAGGTTTAAGTTAAACATATTTCTTGAAAAGCATCTGATGAAAAACAATCTTAAAGCATTCAGTATATTTTTTTTATTAATATCTTTTTAAAAAACAGTGTTATAGAAATGGGGATTTCACGTAAATATAGTGTTGTTGGTAGAATATTATCGCATACATAACATAAATCGTTTTTAAGTCGACTTAGGCGGTTATCGGTTGTGACCACAGGAATATCTTGCGTACATGCTCTTTAAAAGATTTAAAATTCATGTCTCCAAAACCTGATACGTGGTATAAAGACCAACATGAGTAAATATCACAAAAGTTTAAATTTTTCTTTTTTATTTTCAAAATATTTAATTATGTTTTTATTATGGAATATGAATTTAAAAAATATTTTTTTTTTAGTTTTAGCTTTATTACTAAAATAATTATAAAAATTCTCATTCATTTTAAATCAATAATTTAACAGGTTTATACCAATTTTAGAACTAATATCCTCTCTTGATGGTTAAGATTATCGTTTTAACAACCTTATCCTTATTTCTTTCTTTATTTATTTTTTATGTTGCTTTGAAAAACAAACATCTGTCAAACAAGTAGAACAAAATATCAAAGCAATTTTCAGTTACATCTAAGTGTAATTTTCATAACTGGTAGTGTAAACACAATAGACTAGAAGTTGTTGAAGCAGTGATAGAATTTGATAGTTAAATGGTGAACTTTCATACATCTTAATTATCGGCCTTTGTCGCTTTCATTAAAATGAGATTAAATTCAAAAGATAATCACACTCTACTTTCGTATCAATAACAAATATATATATATATATATATACATTATATATATACATATTTGATTTAAACTGTCAATAAAATTAAATAAAAGCCACGAGCCACTGATCATACTAAGTAGTTAATGTCTTTTAAGTAACCGAATTGTTAATTGCCCCTTCCGATTTATATGGTAATTGAATTTATTTACAAAAAAAATTAACATTTTTATGATACAAAACTTTAGCATTGCAACAGTATTGTAATACAAATCTTTAAAACGATTGCATTTTTGGCATTTTTACTTTTATTATTATGGGTAAATATGTTAATGAAGGTTTGTTTGGACTTTCCATTAAATTACTGAACATTCTAAGAACGTGGGTAAATACTCGCATTACAAAACGATCAAGATCATTGAATCAAATAAATAGGGGGGAATTCACCCAGTATATGTGAAGATAAATGGTTTAAAAAAAATGTAAAAAAAAAATTAAGAAAAGTTTACAACTTGTGGTTTGGTTTTGCTTATGAGGAAGTTATTATTAAATAATTAAAAAAAAATATATACAAATTATTTTATCTCTACTAATACATATTTATTAACATTTGAATAAATATTTAGATTTTTATTGTGTGAAAACCACAAGTTTTAATTTTCAATAAAACATCTTTAATAGAAAAAAAATCAAACAAACATTAGGGTGGAGCGATTGTTTTTCATTTTTTGGGAAGTTGTTGTTTTTTTGTTTAACATTTCCACTATTCTTATTCACGTAAGAATTATCATATTCTTAGAAAGAAACAAGTAAGAGTGTTAAATTCGGCTGTGCCGAATATTTGATAGCATCAGAGTTCAGAAAAGAACACACACTGAATAAAAAACTCGTACATATATCGCACATGTACCTCTAAAGTGAGTCAACTCAAAATTTACAAATTTTCAGTAGAGGCAAAAAAAGTTTTTTTTTAATATTTTCTATAAAATTTAAAAACAGTTATTTCATTGTAAAGAATTGCGAATAATAAGTATACAACAGTAGTTGTGTTTGCGATTTTTCCAGTGATCATCAAAAATAACAAGTTTTTTGGATGGAACTCAAAATATGTATTTTTAGTGGATTCTAAAGAAGCTACTCTTATAACACAAAGAGGGTTACAACTTTATTTTTTTTTTTTTTGCGAAAGCCTAGAAAAATCGATGTAAATTTTTACAGTGGATAGATATGACCACTGTGTATTGTTTTCTTGCAAAAAGTGAATATTGAAAAACTTTGAGTTGACTAACACATATTTTTATTTTCATATCAATTATGTGTGTTTCTAAATTTTGCACGGTGACGAACACAATCATGAATGTGTTTCGTTTTAATATTTGGTTCTGTACACGAACATGTTTCCATCACGTATTTTTTATTTCGAACACACATAAACAACACAGGTTCGAGTGTAGCTTTATTTTAAGTTCGTGTTCTTGCACGTGTACTGCTTAAAAACAGAACATGAACAATAAACAATAAACAGGTTCGGGTAAAGTTTTATTTTCAGTTCATATTATTGAACGCGAACTGCTAAAAATTAAAACATTATCCACTCGCAATCTGAAAAATCTGATACACCTCTATAAAAACGACAACAATTGTTTCAACCAAATTTATTACAAAAATCTAAAATAATTTATTAGCAGTTATAAAACAAATAAAAATAAAAAGATAAAAAATAGAAAACAGAGAAATTTTATATCTTGTTTATGAATTAATTTGGTTTTTATATAATTTTTTAATTTTTATTATTTTTTTATTTTTATTATTATCTTTTTATTTTTATTTTTTTATAACTGCTAATGAATTATTTTAGATTTTTTAATAAATTTGGTTGTCGTTTTTATAGGGGTGTATCAGATTTTTCCGATCGCGAGTGTATTCATGATTGTGTTCGGCACCGTACAAAATTAAGAAACACACATAATTGATAGGAAAATAAATACATGTGTTGGCTTCTTTAGAACAGAACATTGTGTGTTTGATGTGTGTATTTTCTGAACCTTGAAAATTAGTAAAATTTAATCTTAATGTTCATGATTTTTTATTATTATTTTGGAATATAAATTTTATTTCTATTAATTTTTTTTTTTTTTTTTTGTCAAAATCTATTTTTTCTAGTCTATAAAAATATTAAAAAGCCACCTTTATTTAAAAAAACTATTTTTTTAAACAATTTTTTTACCTTTGTATTTCTTCGATAAAAATAACTTGCCTCTCTATTACTTTGGAATCGAAAAAGATAAATTAAGAAGTCAAACTAAATTAAAGTTTGTGACGGTGATCTTTTTTTGCTCTGCACTGTAACAAAAGAATTTCTGTTACAAGCAGAATAAGAAAGAAGAAAAAAAATAATAACCTTGATCTTGAAATTATTTTCAAGTTCAAGTATGTACATATAAACAACACCTTATATGGTAATAGGTTGATGGCATTTTTTTTTATTATGGCGTATTTTTTCTCTTCATTGTGTTGAAGTAAATCATGAACACATTCATATGCAATCATGCTGGTCAAACCACGTATTTTCTTGTATTGATCTCACTTGCTCTCATAGTCATATATGAGTGTGAGTGTTATAAATACTAGAGAATATTATGAATGCATATGAATGTTCTCATTGAATTGGTGGTGATTTTGTTTTTTTTAATAAACAGGTTTTTATCTAGAGATAATGAATGAAGGAAAAAGATTAGCTTGAATAAAAAGTCATTTTTATAATGAGGGGGAGTTGAATTTTGAATGTCGCAGAAAGAGGTTGAGGAAAAACCCTTAATTAAAAAAATTAAAAATATATATTTATAATTTAAAATAAGTAAAGTTTAAAATAAATTTTATAAGTGAAGTTTAAATGGAAAATAAAAGTAAAGTTAAATAAATAAAAATTGCATATTGTAGAAAAAAAAAATTTGTTTTGCATATAAGAACTTAAAAAAAAAAAGAAAGAAAAAATTTAAAGATTAAGAAAATTAAAAATAAGTGTAAGAAAAATCCAAGTTTAAAATAAAGACATAAAATTAAAATTAAAAAGTGTTAAAAAATTAAGAAATAATAAATAATTTAAAAGTCGCAATATAACAACTATCTACTTGATGCTGTTAACTAAGTTGCTGCCGTTGTTAATCCAATACAACAACATATGTATATGAACATAAAAACTTACAATCAACACTACAGTAAGAAGAACTTTATCAAAAACAACAATAAATAAATAACCATAAACTAGAAAAAGATCAACCCAATCAAGGTGAACATATTTTAAGCTATAATGTCGTCTGTTTCGTACAGTATAGTTCAGTCGCTAAATATTAATTATTTTTATATATTAATATAATATTATCAACTAATTAATAACTAATTATAAAGAGATCTTAAAACAAAATTATGAAACAATATATATCTGAAACTCGTCAAAGAGAAACAAATTTATATACATACTTTATATAAATAAAAGACGAAAAAGGAAAGAACCTACATACATAAATATGTACATATTCTACGATATTACTTTAAAACAACAGTTGGAAAACGGAGATTGATTTCAAATAAACCTTAATTTAAAATATTAACAATACGAAAGAAACAATACCAAATTAGGTATTTATTATGTAAACCAACTACTAAAAAAAAAAAATAATTTGCTAAGTTAAAATTTTCTAAACATAAATTTTTTTTAAATATAAAAATTTTCTGAATGTAAATTTTTTTATATATAAAATTTTTTCTAAATATAAAATTTTTTAAATATATAAATTTTCTAAATATAACATTTCGCTAAAATTTTCCTTAACTTCAAATTCTTTTCTGTAAATATCAAATTAAGCTAATATGTTTCTAATTATAAAATTAAACAAAAAAAAAAATTTACTACCATAAGAAATATAGAATTTTACTGAGTATAAAATTTGCGAAATATAAAATTTTTCCAAATAAAAAAAAAAAAAAAAAAAAAATTTTTTTATTATAAAATTTTCATAAATATAAATTGTGCTAAAATTAAATAGTGCTAAATTCAAATTGATAAAGTTAAAATTTTGTTTAAATTAAAATTTTCCTATACTAAAATTATCTTCCTAAATATGTATAAAATTTTGCTAGAATTTAAAGTTTTCCTAAACATTAAAATTTCTCTAAAAAAATAAAATTTTGCGAAAATTTAAAAATATCCTAAAATTAAAATTTTTCTTAAACATAGAGTGTTTAAAGTTACCATAAAAATGTTGATAAATTTAATTTAAAATTAAAACCCTTAAAATGAAGGGTAAATAAAAATTTTGTTAAACCCAAAGTAGAAAACCAAACCAAACCAAAATCTTATCATTGCAGTGGGTTACCTCCAAGTAAGATGGAGTCGAGGTAACATGGTTGGGAGGGCAAAAAGGGGCATAACATCTAGTCCCCACCGGAAGGTAAGTATGCCATCCATCCATCCATTTAGTATCCGTTTTTTTTTGAGTTTTTTTTATAAATCGCACGTGAAAATCTGTAGTGCGGTTTCCCTGGGCCTGAGCAAGACCCCACCCATCCGGCGAGCTAGGCCCCTACGCCAGCACGTGCGACCAGCAAAGGCTCAGGGAAACGGAAGCGGATCTTCCACCAATGCCGCACCATTACAAGTTGTAATGCACTATTAAAAAATACAAAAAAAAATTTGTATGTATGTATGTACGAGTAAATCAGAAGAAATTGAATTTAAGACCCGTATTTTGTTTTGTTTTACCAAAATTCTATAAATGTTAAAATTTATATCAGAGATATGCCGGAGATTAATAATTTAATTTGGTGCTTAAACACACAAAACGAAACCAAAATCTGTTATTCCAAATTAGATAAGTCACGGGGACTTTATTCTATAAAACGAAATGTAATAAAAAGAAATAAAATGTATGAAAAAAAAATTTTTTCATACAAATTTTAAACGTTTCGCTACGTTACGTTTTATAGAATGAGCCCATTAATTAAAATTTTGACGTCAAAAAATTATTTTCGACTTATGTATATAGTATATTTCAATTCATGCGTGAACATGAATAGCATTTTTTATTACCCAAAAATTTTAATGTAGGCTACAAGTACGCAACAAAAATTTAGTCAGGTTCGTGACACGCTTTTGATATAGACTTGAATGGTAATTAGTTCAACGATCCTAAATTTAATGTAATTTGAATAAGAAAGCAGTGCTAATTTATTTTAAATTAATTATAATAACAGTCACAAACATTTTCTGAATCGCGTTCACTCACGACTCCGGTTAAGCTGCGTTCACACTACGTGTTTTGCTCGTGTTTTTCCTATTTTTTCAGCACGTGTAATTTGTACACATAGTGTGAACCCTTTCAAACATTGTTTATGTACAACACATTTTGCAAGACATATGTAAATTTTTCAATTAGAGCAGGTTCTATTTTGGCAAGATAAACATATGAAAATACAACACTGTTTGTGGCGAAAGAAAAACAGAGTAAATTATAAAGATTAATATTGAGAGAAAAATAAATTGTTTAATATTAATTAACAATTAAAAAATATATAAAATATATAACTTTATTTTTAACAATAATTTTTTGTAAATTCACAAATTAAATCAGCTGTTGTTTACATTTAGAGGTTATGTCATACGGAAATACATATGCACGTTTGAACGCAAAAATTATGAATCGTATGTAAAACGGCAATTTTGACACACACACGGAATTACGTATGGATCGTAAAACTGAATTTACACATGGAAAATACACATAGTGTAAACACACCTTTAGTAATTTCAGTTTTTCCTAATAAATATATAGGAACAAAGAAATTTTTCAAAAATAGAACTGGAATGACTTGTGACTTGTGACAACTCACGCACGTTCACCATTCACGTGAGATAAAAAAGGTAACCACATTTTATGGACACATTGAATCAAAAAAATTTCGTGAAATATATAAGGAGGGAGATCGAATAAATCTTAAAATACATAATTTGTCTAAGCTTTGTAGTTGTAATCACTACTTATTAACTTATGAACTTTTTTCGACACCCTTTTTGTGCTTTTCAACTCAATTTTCACAGGAACCCAATTTCTCTCCGCTGGCCTCAGCTACGAACAGTTTGGAGAATTTGCTGCCCTTGGTACAAGAACCAAGTTATTGTTCCTGTACCACTGAAAAGCTTTCTAACCGTAGTTACAGAATGCCACATCGGGCTAGAAATATGTGGACACCTTGTGTTGGCTTATGGAAGGAAGGAGTTTTTTTTGCACACACTACTTAATATAAATTTCGGTATATGTAGAGGACGTTGTAAAAAATGATTTGTTTCTTTTGCCGCAGTTACATATTGCTGCTTTTGGGTTCTAAACTTATATTCAACATTTCCTAGAGCATTTGCAACATAAAAATTTTGACACAGAAGTTGCATAAAATCTTAAAATACATACGTCGCACTGTGGACCATATTTTGAGAAGGCCGCCAAAAATAATTTTTTTATGGTTACCGATTTTAAAGATATGTTATTTATTCATTTCAAAGTAAATACCAATGAACCTCGGGAGCCAAAAAATTCCGACTCTATTTCAACTATATCACAGCGAACAGGGTCTTCAAAAATGGACTTTCCCAGTATTTTGCTAAAATTAAAAATTTCTTTGTAAATTTTAATTTTTAAACGACTGAAACTTTTTTGTTTTAAAAAGTAAATTTTGTATAATTTTGTAACTTCTAAGCTATTAATGTTAGAAATATAAAGTCACTGGGTCATTTAGAAACTAAAAAAAAGGTCAAAATTTCCTAAACATCTCCTACTTAATAGAGCATAACTCCTGCACATAAAAACCCATCAGAAAAAATCTTACACTCTTCTGTAGTCCGAACCATTCCCCAACACTCCTATACCCTATTGTATACCCGGCAGTTTCCGCCCGTGCGCATCACCCAATTTCAGATATTTTGTGCAAAATTTATGAATACAAAAGTTTTCCACTATGTGGTTAGGGTATAATGACTTTGCCGTGATGTTTGTAACTACCAAAAATATTGCACGGCTCGACTCAAAATGACATTCTAAGTCGATTTAACGATGTCCACCCGTCCGTCTTTGTGTTATGAATACAAAAGTTGGTCGTACCAGTGTATTTTTTTTTTGCGTGAGTTTATTTGGTTTTTTATACTGACAGAGAAAGGAAACGGTAGAGTTGTCCTTATGTTCATAAAATTTTGCACCATGGGGAACAAATAATTCAAAAAATATGCTACCAATAGTAGATCTATCTGAAGAAGCGCAAGAAAAAAGGAACAAAGACTACAGATTTCTGACAAAATTTAACTTAGAAAATTTTTAAAAAGTATTATTTGTAAAATTAATTGAAAAAAAAAAAGAAAAAAACTTTTGTTAACTTTTCAACACTTCACTTTTGTACTAAAATTCAACTAAAAATGAAAATGTATTTTAAACCCTCCATAATTTTTTTTATTAGAGGTCGATATTTACATTTTATATAAAAAAATTAAGGCTAAAGTCCCACCTACCAAACAAAAAAACGCATATCAAAATTCCAATCCAATCAAAAGTATGGATTTTTGGCCGCCTTCTCGTGGAATGGTCCTCTGTGCGTCGCATCGTTCATCATGCAGCAGGATTATTTCTTTATGAAACATTATTTCAATTTCCATGCTGTTTATGTTCCTGACTGAAAAATTTTGGACTTTTCCGAACACTGAGCTAACCGGATGTTTTGGGACCTCATTTTAACATGCTTTTTATTGTGGGGATCTTTATTTCTTCCCGAAACAGGTTTCCTACGTTTAAATTTTCCTGATACTTTTTGATAATATAGGAAACAGTTTGACGGCAGACCTTTGATTCTTTGTCCAACTTTTTGTAGGACCAAGTTTGATTTTAATGAAAATTTTTGATAATTTTAGCACGTACTTTTATTTCGTCACTCATTTGAATCAAATTAACAACATATGAACCGGGTTGTCGCTAAACATAATAACTGACAAATGTGTCAAAGATCATTTGACCAAAACAAATCAAATAATGTTGCGCAAAAAGCTAAGAGGAAAAACGTGTGTTAAGATCACTTACGCACCCACCTCCGTAAAAAACTAAACACTGGAATAACAGCAACAACAGCAGCAACAACTAGAATATGGAAAATAAAGATCAAAACAAAATTCCCAGCTAGTAAGCTGGTGTTGTTATTATGTTTATGTTTGTTTACCCTACACACCACAGTGCAGAGGGTATAATCAGTTTGTCGTTCCATTTGTAATGCATTGGAAAATGAATTTGCCATCCCATAAATAACATATATTCTTGATCCTTATAACTAATCGTATCGGTATAGTGATGTCCGTCCGTCTGCCTGTCTGTTAAAATCACGCTCTTTCACAAAATAAAACATTTACCTTTGTAAACTTAGTATAATATTATTTGCCATTATTTTGAACAGGTTGTTATCGAAATTGAGGTAAATCGGCCGTAATTGTGCCAAGATATGACGTAAAATATGGAGACGCCTCAAAAAAATTTGAAAAATTCAATGTGTTTGTTGTAATAACTTGAAATTAAGTTTATCAAATTTTCTATCTTTCAAATATTTTGTTTACATTTTTTATAAAAAATATAATAAGTCCAGATGTGATTGTCAACGTAATACCAAAGTAGAGAGTATCAAAGATTCGGCATAGTCCAAGATAACACTCATATTTATTTTCTCTTGAATTTTTTTCAAAAACATTTTATTTTTGTTGTCTTAAATATATGTATGCCCAAATTTATTCTGAGTTTCTAAAGGAGTATCGAATATACCTTATTTTTTATTTTAAAATGCTTGAGGTTGAGAGTTCTATTATAGAAAAATAAAATACAAAAATATTAACTTGAAATCAGATGATTCATTTAATCAACAGTTTTGATATATTTCAATCCAAGTTGTGTAAGGTTAGTTATAAGGATATTAAGAGATAAAAATATAATTTTACACCTTAAACAATATCGTTCCACCCTAAACAAACATACATGAGAATATTTACATTAACTAGGTGTTTAAGTATTGTCAGTAATCGGTTGTATTAGTTTCCATAATTTATAATTATTTAGTTGTTGTATAATTGTTTCAATACACGATTTCAGTACACTCGTACTATAATTATTGATTGTACTCTTATGTCTACTGACACAAATTTTTCATTCTCCAAAGTTTTGAGATTACTAATCTCTTATACACTGGTATTAATATACCAGATGCCTGCACAGACATGATGTAAGCAAATATTAAGATTTCAGAATTCTATTTAATTACATATTTAATATTTTATTATTCTGCGAAACGTAAAACAAAGTAAATAAATTTACATAAATAGTTCTTGGTAAGGTAGACGCCAGAAGCGCAAACCATTTGAACGACGTCATAAAAGAAACTTGTTCAATATAAAAGTGGGATTTAACCATGCAAAAAATCTGTACGATGATTACATGTCATATGTTTATATTAATTCCATTTTATGTAAAACCCAATAGGTACACTCAAAAAAATTTGATCGTAACGATATGTACTCGCATAACTAAAATATTTAAATGTCATTTTTAACATCAACAATAAAAATATAAAATTTTATTTAAAATTAACAAATGATGAATGTGTCGTTGGGCACAAAGATTCGAAAGATTAAAATATTTAATTGCCATAAATTATTTAGCAATCTAAATTTCGAAAGCTTTCATACGTAGTGACTAAATTATCTCATAAATCATTAAATTTTTTTTATTAAGTCCAAGAAATTTTGTCGAGAGATTCGAATATGAAATGGAAAAAATCAGCGTGTAGATTAGACAAGATATCACGTGCCTTGGTTAATTAACTGAGTGGCAAAATATAATATTTTCTAACGAAACAATGCATGGCCCGGATGGGCACAAGATATGAAGAAGTCAAAAGCTCATCAGCGGCTCCAAACAAAAAAAGGGGTAATAAATATACAATTTCTAAAGTAATGCTCAGATTGCACAAAAGTGTATGGTCAAACGAACTCAGCAATAAACAAGTAAGATAATTATGGTCGGATACGTTACCCTATAACATACGTTTCGAGAATTGATCTTAGATCCAACTAATTGGTTATAAAAAATAAATATACACCAAATCTGAGTGTAATTTTTATTAATTTTTTTGCCTGCAGATTTGAGAAAGTTCGTATCGGATGCTATATTTATATGGGGACTAGGCCGAAAAATGGACCGATCCTGATCATATTTGGTAGGATCAATAATTTTTTGAAAAAACTTGTACGAACCAAATTTGAGAAAAATCTGGGCAATACTTTCTGTTTTTTGATAGATTAAAGTGAAGATCGGGAACCAGCTCTATATGGGGCCTATGATTAAGAATTGTCCTATAGGGTTTATTTTTGGACTACTCATATATGTATAGAAGTAATGCACATACACAACCCCAATTTGACCGAGATCTATTTGATAATTTGGATATTATGGCAATTTAAGTCGATCTCATGGGGGCCGTTTGTATGGGGACTAGGTCTGAACATGAACTGATTTTCACCAATTTCAATAGTATTCATCCTATGCCCGACAGAAGCTAACATACTAAATTTCATCAAAATATATTCATATTTGCGACCTGTAGTTTGATTACAAGGTTTTCATGGACACACAGACGGACGGACATCGCTAAATCGACTCAGAAAGTGATTCCGAGTCGATCGGTATAATAAAAGATGGGTCTAGGTCAAATATTTTTGGTAGTTACAAACATCAGCACAAAGTCATTATACCCTAACTACATAGTGAATGACCATTTTATATGGAAAAATAGGAAATCAGCACAATTTTGATCTAAGGCTTGTAATTTTGGAAATTAATTCGGGATGTTGCAACATATTCGGTAGACAAGTATATATATATATATGAATCGTTGAATAGATAAAGATGTCTTCTTTTAGAAAAAGTATCCGTACACTTGAAGATGAAAATTTTAAATATAAATACAAATTTTCATAAAATATTGTGAATTACGAACTTTTTACCAGTGACTTGGGAACTTTACTTGTTTTTGAAAAAAAATTAACGGAACATTCCTACTTAAATTCATTCTGCTTACAACGCAAAAAACGCCGTAAAGCAACTGTAAATGCCAGAAAAATTATTCATACATTTTATTTTAGTTTAAAAGAAACTTGTTTCTATAAAGTACGGGTACGTTCGTAAATGTAAATTTGTGCATTACTACGGCAGTTATGCCAAGTTTTGTTGCTGATGCATGATCACTTGTTGCAGATGCTTTGTAACTGCTCAACAATTGCATAAAAAACTTTTGACGGAAATCAATGCTGCCAAGTGATGCTTTTTTGATCGTTTTACTTTTATTATGCTGCAGTGATGCATAACTATTGCATTTACGAACGTACCCTACATTTGACTTAATAATATTTCTTTCAGAAACTAATATTTTAAGATGAGTCCAAGATCAAAGAAAGTGATGCGGACTACAGAAATATTTTCCTGAAGCTTAGAAATGAGGGTAAATCTCTTCGCATTACGTCGTTTAAAACTACAATTTCAGCAATTAAATTTTGTCAAAACCTCGTTCTGGTCCCCCCTTCAAACAAACTGAGCGCGAAAAGCGAACTACTTTGGCATGAGTATAACAGAATTTCAGAATTAATGCTTTAAAAATTTGTTTTAAACTCAAGGATGTCAATAGAAAACAAGTAAGAAAATTATCTTCCTCTTAGGTCCAACTAATTGGATATAGAAAATAAGCATAAACTAAATTTGAGGGCATTGGAAATATTTTTTTTGCCTTCGGATAGGAAAAAGTTCATATCGGATGCTATGGGGACTAAGTCGAAAAATGGACCTATCCTGACCACATTTTGTAGGGTCTCTTATTTTTTGCACATATTTGCAACATATACAAACCAAATTTAAGAAAAATGTTTTTTTTATAGATTTAAGTGAAAATCGGAAAGCAGCTTTATAAGAATTATCCCATAGGGTTTATTTTTAGAGTATACTGATAAATGAATTGAATAAACACACACACACAAACCTAATTTTAAAGGGTTCTATATGATAATTTGGATCTTATGGCATTTTTATGGGGACTAGGTCTGAACATGTACCGATTTTTTACCAATTTCAAAAACGTTCGTCCTATGTCCGATAAAAACTTACATGCCAAATTTCGTCAAAATATGTTTATACTACAAAGTTTAATTGGACACACAGACGGACATATGGACGGACATAAAAACGTATGGACTTTGCAAATGATTAAATAAATAAGGCTCCACAATTTTGGGAACGTGTGTTATTTTCAGATGAAACCAAGTTTTGGATTTTTGGCATTAAAGAAAAAATAGTTTGGCGAAAAATTTAAAGAAAAACGTTTTTCACCTCTACCTCACTGTGGGACGTAGTTTCGCGCAAACAGTTTTTTAGTATTTATCGCAGCGAAGATTCTCAGTTGAAATTTTTTTTTTAATTTCTTGGGCTCCGTAGGGTCACATTTACGCCGAAAATATTTTTTTTTTTATAAACAACTTTTTGGAAACAAATTCCAGAAAAATGTGAGCCGAAATTAAAAATCCCAAAAGAGGGGCAAATTCAAGACGTGCATTTAAAAAAACCCCAACTCAAACAGTTGAACCTATGAAGTGTAGAGTAATTTGCTATTCGTTCCACTGTGCACCGTGTTGGAGGTGGCATTATAGTTTGAGGTTGAATGGCAGCCGACGCGGTTGGTAAACTCGTATTTATTGAGTTTATAATGGATCAAATTCGATACATAAACATTTTTGAAACAAAATTTAAAGCAAAGCGCACAAGATCTGGTTTTTGGAGAAAATTTTTGGATCGAACAGGGTAATGATGGAAGGCACAATGTCCAGCTGTATCAAGCACAATGTTGCCCTACAATACTAAAAATCAATTGAAATTACCAGCCCTATTATTCGATCATAATAATATAGAGCATTTGTAGAAAGAGCTGGACCACAGAATCCGTCAGCAGAAATAGCCTCAAATGAATAGTAAACAAGTAAGAAAATTATAGTCGGTCTAGCCCGACTATACGATACCCTATACCATGGTTTAGGGACCCTATATCTTCGGTCCTACTAATTGGATATAGCAAATAAGCATAAACCAAATTTGACTGGCATTTTTATACCCTATACCACTATGTGGTTTGGGTATAATGACTTTGTGCTGCTGGTTGTAACAATCAAAAATATTTGAACTACACCCATCTTTAATTATACCGATCGAATCAGAATCACTATCTGATTCGATTTAACGATGTCCGTCCGTCTGTGTGTCCATGTAAAGCTTGTAATCAAACTGCAGGTTGCAAATATGAATATATTTTGACGAAATTTGGTATTTAATCTTTTATCGGCCATGGGATGAACACTATTGAAATTGGTGAGAATCGGTCCATGTTCAGACCTAGCCCCCATACAAATGACCCCTATGAAATCAACATATATTGCAATAAGATCCAAATTATCATACAAATCTTAGTCAAATTGGGTTTGTATGTAAATATTACATCCTTTAATCAGTAGTCCAAAAATGATCCCTATTGGACAACTCTTAGTCATAGGCCCCATATGGAGCTGCTTCCCGATCTTCACTTAAATCGATCAAAAAACAAAAATATTGCACTGATTCTTCTCAAATTTTGTTTGTATATATTTTTGCAAAATACAAGAGACTTTACCAAACATGGTCAGGATCGGTCCATTTTTGGGCCTAGCCCCATATAGATATAGCATCCGATATAAACTTTTTCATATCTGCAGCCGAAAAAATTAATAACAATCCCACTCAAATTTGGTTTATGCGTATTTTCTATATCCAGTTAGTTGGACCTGAGAGATAGGGTCTCTAAACGCATGGTATAGGGTATCGTATAGTCGGTGTACACCGACTATAATTTTCTTACTTGTTATTAATTTTTTATGTCAATTTCATAGGGGTCATTTGTATGGGGACATGGACCGATTCCCACCAATTTCAATAGCGTTCATTCCATGGCCGATGAAAGCTTATATACCAAATTTCATCAAAATATATTCATATTTGCGACCTGTAGTTTGATTACAAGGTTTACGTGGACACACAGACGGACGGATGGACGGACGGACATTGCTATTTCGACTCCAAAAGTGATTCTGAGTCGATCGGTATAATTAAAGATGGATCTAGGACAAATATTTTTGGTTGTTACAAACAGCAGCACAAAGTCATTATACCCAAACCACATAGTGGTATGAGTGGGGTGAAACAAGTAAAAAGGATACTTTAAGTCGAGGAAAAATGGCTCATAAACGTCCTAAAGTGCAAAGGATATCCTACAGCTTTTTAATTTAAGCAATATTTAATGTTAATTTAGTTTTTTTTTTTTGTATCAAATGTACGAATATTTTTTCTTATTACTTGCATAAAATTTGTTAAAGGCAATAAACCTTAAATAAATTTAAAAAACTTATAAATAGCTTAATTAAAAATAATAATAATTCAGATTAGTTAAGGTTTTCTTATTGTTTTCGTAGTTTTAATTTTAGGTGTACGGATACTTGTTCTAGCGAAAATGAAAGCACAGTTTTTATAATTTTTCATTCAATATCTTCAGGTGCTATAATGTCTCAGTAACTATAAAAGTTATAGAAATGATTTGTGAGATAATAAACAATAAACATAATAAAGAAAAAAATAATTTGAATATTTATTTTATATAAATAAAAAATGCACACGTTTTTGTGATGGCGGAGAATTTGATTGAGTCAAACTAATTAATTTACTTGGGCTTTTAACACAGTGTTTCAAAATATAAAGAAATCGAAATATAAAGAAATCACTTTTTTGTATTAATTTCTAAAACTCAAAATATATATTTTTTTAATTTAAAAATTTCGAGCAACACTGGACATAGGGTTCCTCTCCAAAAATAATCAAAATTTAGCTAACAACCATTCTTGAAGCGCATCCTTTGAGAATATGTGAAAATATATTTCCATAGTTTTGAGGAACAAAATTAAAAAGTGAAGATTATTTTTTGAGGAAAATTATTTTTATGTTTGATTGCTTAGTTTTCAAATATAACTCGAGAACTATTTATATTTTATCATTTTATTCTTTAGCAAATTATTTCAGCAAATCAACTTGGACTAATTTTATCGAATGAAATCTTAAAAAATTTTAATTTTTCCCCCTTTCTTAAATCAATTTTTTTAATAACTTAACAAATTTAGGGCGTATGATTATTATTTATTAGTAGAGCAGAAGATATGCATACGTATTTTAATATTAAAGGAAACATACATCAGTATTTTATTATATTTTTTACATGGATATAAATATTAATACAAATTATTTAAAATTATTTATTTTAATGTACCCCAAAATAAATTAAAATAAAATTCTTAATAAATGCGAAATTAACCCTAAGCTCTCTTTTGTTGTGTATTATTTCTGAATTTCTCGTTGAATTTTCCGTTTTGGTGTATTCAGGGACTTATAGCAAAATTTCACGGTGAATATTTTTGCGGAACATTTTAACCCCTTAAATCTCTGTTTTAATTAATGTTCCAGAATGTGCCAGAGCTGGTCTATCGACCAAGTTTCAGATCGATCGGATAAGGGGAAATGGGTTTTAGATCAATACGTGACTGTTCGTGGCCATGCGTGACTGTGCGTGACTTAGTCAAAGTTAATCTTTTTTCACAGCAAGTGTATGGACCAAGTTTCAGATCGATCTGATGAGGGGAAATGACATTTAGGTCACTCCGTGAATGCGCGTGACCATGCGTGACCATGCGTGACTGCGCGTGACTAAGTCAAAGTTAATCTTTTTTTCACAGCAAGTGTATGGACCAAGTTGGAGATCGATCGGATGAGGGGAAATGATATTTAGATCACTCCGTGACTGTGCGTGACCATGCGTGACCACGCGTGACCGTGCGTGACTACCCCAAAATTAAGACAAGACTATGGGCCAAGTTTCAGATCAATTGGATAAGGGGGAATGGGGTCCACCCATGGCAGACAGATAGACAGAGAGTATGAGTTAAAAGAAAGAGTTTAAAAATATATAAAATATATGACTTTATTTTTAACAACAATTTTTTTTAAATTCACAAATTAAATCAGCTGTTGTTTACATTTAGAGGTTATGTCATACGGATATACATAGGCACATGTAAGAGCAAAAATCATGAACCGTATGTAAAATTATGAACCGTATGAACCGATTGTGGTCGAATTAACTGATCGAACGAATTTTCATTTGGTATTATGGCGCACATTCGATAAAATAGCGCTATTGTGAATTTCACTCAATTGGATTATTCACAATAGTACATATTTATCAGCTGGCGCTATAAATAAACATTGTTTGTTTACAAATTTATTTTAAAAAAAATAATTATTTATTAACATGAAATTATGGTTCTATGATCGTCTGATGAAAATGAATGCTGCGTTATGAGAGATGCTTCCAACATTTTGCAAATGGATTCCACTGAGTATGCTAGGTTTTAAGAAGGATACCATTTGTTTACAGATTTATAGCAAATTTTCGACTGCAAGGAGGCTTTTATGGAATTGCTATGTACTATAGATGAACTGCTGCGGCAATGCACACAAGGCAGATCAATCTCATGCAATTAAAATAATTTACAACTTATATTTTCAATAAGTTTTACAGACTGCCATCCAGCATCGAAAGCAAAATTGTGTTCGATTGGAAATTCGTTGTACAACGAAATTTCGACCGTGCTGCCAGCTCATAATATGAATTTGGCATTCGATGGTAGATGTTCGATAGCCAGTGAAGATCGAATGCAACTCATAAGGGCGTAAATGTTTCTTCTTTACTATTAATTTAAATTACAAAATAATACCCTTTAACTTCCAACTGCTTCAGAAAATATAAAATGGAACCGTTATTTAAAGAAGTGAAAGATTTATTAGTAAGGGACCCTTATAAAAATGGTATTGTACTAGAAGTAAGAAATTTCTTGGTCAGGGCAAGAAAATAGTGCAAATGTATGACAAACGAAATTCAAACGAAAGTTTTAACATACTTTGTGGCAAAACGCCATGACCATCATATCAATGTTTTGTTTTAAAAAATAACATTTTCTTCATCCAGTGATAAAAGATGAATTCAAATTAAGCGAGTCATTCCGACCCATGTGCAGAAGAACTCCTTTGCAAAGAAAAAGCCACTTTCACGTCCATCAAATATTAGAAAGCGATTGAACTTCGCCAAAAAGTATATTTACATGCAAACAATTTGATAAAGTTATCTGGTCAGAATTCAAAATTTGAATTGAAAATGGAGAAACGACGAAAGCGTGTTTGGTGTGAGCCTTCTTAAAGGCTAAACTCTAAAAACGTAACCCATACTGTTTAGCACGGTGGAGGATTTGAACCGTATGAACCATTATCGATGACAAAATTCCAATAGAATCACGTACCAATATTTCAGCATTTTGGAAGAAAATGCAATCCGAAAGGAGAATTTCTGAAAATATTTTTAAAACCCTGTCGTCAAGTATGCCCAACACACTTAGAGGAGTCATTATCAATAAGCGAGGAGCAACAAATTATTATTATAATTAATTTTATCTTTTTTATAAAAATATTTTGAATTATCACTCTATTTAAAAAAATTTCTGTATAATATTTACGTTTTTTTTTTTTGTATCTATAGTAAATTAAATTAAAAATTTTTTTTTCATCAAGAGGAATTATAATTTGAGTTGGCAGTTTATTTTGTTCAATAGTGTAATATACGCATTTTATTTGTTTTTCGGTTATCCAAAAAGTTACATGTTCTGAAAGCCTTTCCATGTTGAGGTGGTCAACTTTGCTCTATATGAAACTCACCATGTGTTGTAACAGGGTGTCTACAAATCTAATATTTTCAAAACCTATAATGTTTGCTACCATCGCCCGACACATAGGGTTCTAATCTGATTAAAAGTTTAGAGGTTGTATATTTATTACCACTTTTTCTTTTTGTTTGGAACGTCTTGAAATGAGCAGAAAGCTTAAGCTCAATTTATGATACATTTCCTTAAAAATAATTAAGAGACTTAGCTAGAAATGTTAGAGGACGTATTTGTCTATTACTTTGAGGAACACGTGGCGAAGGTCAAAATCATAAACACCTTTCTTTCATCGGCTTCAATCTTCAATTTTAGGCTGGCTCGCTTGAAGCTAGGACTTGAATACCATTGGAAATGTGTGTGACTATTGTCAAGAAGAATTTATGGAATCGGAAAGAATTCCAAACCAAGTGTTCGATCTCGGACAAAATAGATGAGAATTGAATAAATATTAGCAATGAAATGAAATAATTTTATTTATTTACTCTTTTTTAAGTGCGTTTAAATACACTAGCAGATTCCAGCCCTCGAAATTCGAGTGCAGATTTTAGGAAATTTTATTTTTTCATTTAATTAATTATTTTGCCAGACAATTCACAATTCAACACTTTTTAAATATCGATTGCGTTATTGGTTTATGACCAAAATAATTTTTCAATTCAACACAATTGTTATTATGAATGAAGAAAACAAACTAATTTTTTTTTCAAACACATTAACAAATTTAATAAACACACACACAGCACTGTATAATTATACCCCATACCACTATGTGCTCAGGGTATAATGACTTTGTGCTGATGTTTGTAACTAACAAAAATATTTGACCTAGAAACACCTTTTATTATACCGATCGACACAGAATCACTTTCTGAGTCTATTTAGCGATGTCCGTCCGTCCGTCTGTCCGTCTGTGTGTCCATGTAAACTTTGTAATCAAACTACATGTCGCAAATATATATGTTGATGAAAGTTAGTATATAAGAACGCTATTGAAATTGGTGAAAGTCGGTGCATGTTCAAAAATAGTCCCCATACAAATGACACCTATGAAATCGACTTAAATTTCCATATGATCCAAATTATCTTACAGATCTCGGTCAAATTGGGTTAGTGTGTGCTTATTACACCCAGTAATCAGTAGTCTAAAAATAAACCTTATAGGATAATTCTTAGTCATAGCCCCCATATGAAGCTAAAAACCCGATCCTCACTTAAATCTATCAAAAAACAAAAATATAGCACAGATTTTTCTCAAATTTGGGTTGTTATGTTTTTACAAAAAATAAGTGACCTTAACAAATATGGTCAGGATCGGTCCACTTTTCGACCTAGTCCCCATATAAATATTGTATCTGATATGATCTTTTATTATATTCAAAGGCAACAAAATTAATAATGCCACTCAAATTTGGTTTATACTTTCCTATATCCAATTAGTTGGGCGATAGGGTCTCAAAATGCATGGTATCTGGTATCGTATAGTCGGTCTATTTTATTTATTTTTTTATTTTTTAATGTCCGTCTGTTCGTCATCCGTCTGTTTGTCCTTCTGTCTATTGAAATCACACTCTTTCACAAAATACACTTAGGATAATATTGTTTCTCATTATTTCGAGCTGGTTAGTATTTAAAATGGTGTTAATCTTTAATATTAGTAGGCTAGGCGGTTTCTTGTGACCGATGTTTTCTTCTACCGTTTAATCCCGATTTTCACAAAAGGTATTTTTCTTGAAAGGTATTTCTTTTTAGCTGTTCACCAGACTTACAGATTTTTAAATTTGTACCTTTATTTTGAGTAAATTGCATTTAAAGTTGCTACTAATACATACATAAAATTGTACGATACTATGTGTGTGTTTTCTTAATTTGTTCATGTGTATGTTACTGAGTTTGCTTTATGTTAACTCAAATTTCGATAGGGTGTTCCTGGTTCGTGAATTGGCTAAGTTGAAAAAATTTGAAGTTGCCTGGAATTTGCACTCGAATTTCGAGCGCTGGAATTTGTTAGTCAGACATTATTGTGCCAAGATATGACCTAAAATTTGGAGACACCTTTAAAATATGCAAAAAAAAAAAATCAGCGTGTTTGTTATAATAATTAAGTGTTAAGTTTACCAAATTGTTTACTTTTTCAAATATTTTGTTTACATTTGTTATAAATAGTGCAATAACCTGGATATTAATATAAAAAAAACCCCAGGTGGTGAATAAACCATTTTGTAACAGGAAAAAACTATACAAATATTCTCAAACTGTAGATGCGTCTATTAAAATTTCGCTTACTGTATTTTTAATTTACGAGTTTTCTTAGAACGTGCAAATTATATAATCGTTAAAGAGTCTTAAATTCTGAGTGCTTTAGGAAATTTATGAGCTGGCATATTTTTTATATAATAACTTTTTATTGTCCTTAGATTTATTTTAGATTATGAAGATTTTTTCCCATAACAGACAGATTCTGTTTTTTACGTAAACAGTTCTTTTAATGGAATTCTATAACTTCATCGGTCGTTTTGGAAATTTATACGAAAAACAATTATGCCGTTTTCTTTTATGACAAAAAATGTCGCATTTCATTTGCACTTTTTTCGAAAAGTGTATTTTTTATATATTCTAAATTAAGAGTAACCTTATCTTATATATCAATCGAAAAGTCTCAAAAAGCTGTGTTCATACAATGCAAAAAAATTTTATTATTATGGGGAACAATGGGGAAACATTCTCACAGTGTGACCTGAAAGAAGAAAATGGCTGCAATTTTTTGCGATTTACGAGGGCTTGAGTTCGAAACATTTCGATTAATGTATAAGATAAGGTTGCTCTTAATTCAGAATATATAAAAAAATACACTTTTCGAAAAAAGTGCAAATAAAGTGCGAAACTTTTTGTCAGAATAGAAAACGGCATTAGTTTATATATACCCATACAAATTTTAAAGACGCACGTAAAGTTTAAGTTAGAATTGCATGAACAAAGTACCATAGTACGGAAGCTTTTTTGTTTTTTTAATTTTTTTTCTTTTGGAAAAACCACAATATTAAAATCTATGGGCATATGACCACTTAATGCCTTTGATTAATTTACAACTTTTTGAGCCATAATTTAAAATATTTTTTATAGATATTTTATTGCTTTAAGCAATAAATTTCATAAATGAAATAAATCTGAATTAATGAAACAGTGATTATTGGTTTTTTTATTTTTTATATTTGTTTTAACATAATCTTATCAAAAATGAAACGTCAAAAGGGAAACATATTTCTTTCGAAATCATAAGCCTTAGCTTTAAACAAAATGGTGACAAATAATTTTAAATTAATTAAATAATAAATTCTTGTCAATTTTTGGTAATAAATTCAAGCATAAGCCAAGAAGTTCAAGCTTTTCAAATAACGATAATGACTAATAAATTATAATTCTTATAAAATCACTTCGAGTTTCTATTACAATTCTATCGTCAGTCACCATCGTTTTTATTGAAATACTTATTTATCACTTGTCGTCGCAATTGTGTTTGTTATAAAGTATTCACTCACGTTTTAGTTTTTTTAGGCACACTTTGTGTTATTAATTTTTTTGTTGCTAATTGACAACCAATACATTTAATTATTTATCATTTCACAGCAATAAATTTGTTAAATGATGTGCTAAATAATATTTAATGATTTTTAGTTGTTGGAATGTGTGTGTTTTTTTTTTTTTTTTTGTAATTCCGTTTTATTGAAAGAATCTGCACAAAGAAATTGTAAAAATTTTATTGACATCTTAGGAATGTTTCCATTAATTATAAGGGTTTGGTTCTTGGTTTCTATAGAAATATTTTTTTTTTGTTTATGATAGGAAACTGGTATCTTCCGGCCGTCACACCATGTGAAGCAACATTTTTTCATTTAAATGTCTTTATTCTTAAGTGTTTACATCATTCTCTCATCGTAATATTTAACAAGGTTCATTTTCGAAATGCACGTAGATAAACCATTTAGATAAAATATGAAGGTTTAAAATGATAAGCAAGTGTTTGTTTTGATGATATTCATCATTTAAATATGTAAATATGTGTACTTAAATTAAGATATCACTTTATAATTACAAAAAAAAAAGCAATTCAGTGCTTAAAGTAAAGTGCAAAGTAGATTATTAGGAAAAACTGTCAAATGTTTGGCAAAAAATCTTTTAAAGAAAAGTTGAGATTACACTGTGGTACACGAGGTCATTGTCTGGGGGGGGGGGAGTGGGGGGGTGAAAAATCAGAATGAAAGTACTAGGCAGGTATAGTAAAACCCCAGGGGCCCTAAAACCCTAGGGGGTTTGGTGTTCTCTTGTCAAACCATTCTCCTTCTAGTGATGTTTGTTTGCTTAGTTTTTCAGCTATAACTCAAGAACCATTGGCTTAAATAAATAATTTTTATTAATACACTATCCATGTAAAAAATAGAATACTGATGTATATTTGATTTAATAATAAAAATATCAGTCATACGTATCTACCTCTTCTACTCTAGTACTAAATAATAGTACTAAATAATACTGAATAATGTTACGTTGTTAAAAAAATTAATTTAAAAAAGGAGAAAAATATAAATTTTATGAAGATTTCATTTCATAAAATTAGTCCATAAAATTAGTCCAACTTGATTTGCTGAAGCTATCTGCTGAAGACTGAAATGAGAAATCATGAGTGGTTCTTGAGTTTTAGCTGAAAAACTAAGCAAATAAACACCAAGATAAGCAAAAAATATAAAAGGTAACAAAAAGTTTGGCCTTAAAACGCCATACCAGCCTAATACTTTCATCTCGACTTGCAATTTCTCAAAGAAAGAGAACTCCAAATCCTGACTTGAAAGTCCTCACCCCCCAGAATGGGTCTTGTATAGTGCTGTTTGAGGAAATAAATATATAAAGAATCAGCCCAATTCTAAACAAAAATTCCGCATGAAATTTCTCATTTCTCCCTTTTCCTCTATTATGAATAAAAATTCCTTCGGAAAAAAATTCGATGGGAAAAAGTAGTTATTCTCAATGCACTTGAATTTGGTTTTTTCCCTCAAAAAATTTCCCTTGCAAAACAGACGGGAGTTAAAATAAAAATGTAAGAAGTATTTTGATCATACAAAATTTAAATAAAAAAATTTATATTTTATTAATCTTGTAGGCAGAAGACCACAAATAAAGCCAAACTTCAACTTTTGTTAACTTTAATGAGAGGCAATTCAGGCATTGATTGCGTTTTCCATATATTCAGCCCGCAATTGACCTCTATCAATCCTTTTTAGCTATTTCGTTGTTGTTGTTCTACAACACCAATTTCCTTCAAGATTGCTCGCATCATAGCTATGCTATTCATTTTTATATACACCCCTGTTCTTGAAACCACTATCACAAACAAAAACTCGTAACTGAAAAAATTCTTAAATCTACGAGTTTTTGCTGTTCTCTAATTTCAATAAGAATATTTTTTCTCGTGTTAATTCACATAGAAAAGGCTTTGTGAAATCAAAACAAATGCCCATTTTTTCTACTAAGCAGGTCTTAAGAGATAAAAAAAACTAATTGATATTTAAACTCTAACATGTTTTTTATTGAACCTTGTCATTATTTTAAAAAATTAGACATTAATTTTATGAAAACAAACGATTTTAAAAAACGTCTACATTTTGCGCTGATTTAAAAAAAAAACTCGTAATAAGTGGTTGATGTTAATAAAACACACTTTTTGCGATGATGCTGTTCTATAACTATAATAAAAACTTTTTATTTACACAATCTATTTCCATTATAATTTTTTCAATTATAACATAGATTCTTTAAGCACTAATTATTGCAAATAAAGGAATTAAAAAAAATTTTTCCATCAAATCACATATTTTTATTTATTTGCATATGTTCGAAACAGTAGCGATGCCAGTCAAATCCAATTTATTTGAATATCGAAATTTTTTTTGGTGATGCCTAACTTTTTAAATATAGAAAAGTCATTTTTAATTGAATGAAATTGAAGAACAAAAACAATTAAATGAACAAATAAGTTGTTATTTTAACAGAAAATATTTTTCTTTATACTTTTTCTATAAACTGAAGAAAAGACATGCACAAAATACTTAAAAGTTTTTTTGTGAAACTGAATAGAGAATCATATGGCACCTCGGTTTCTAGATAACATATGTTCTTAACTCAAACATATGGTTCTTAACTCAAACATATGTTTCCATTAAATAAATAAAAAAAGTGGTTTCAAGAAACCCAAAATGTGATTTTAAATTCACTCTTATTCAAATAACAACGTTTCAAGAACAGGGCTGATAATTTTTCTTTAAAATAAATTTATTTTCGTTTTCACACACAAAAAAAAACAGAAAATTAATTGTCAATAAGCAAAACAACTGGCTTCGAAAGTCGATGATGCCACTTATTCATTTTTTTGTTCACGCGGAATTTATTTATTTATTTATTTAGGATTTTTTTTTATCGAGAAAAGTAATTTCCGTGAGAAAGAAATTCCTTGAGAATATTCGTAATTGGGCTATACGCCCTATACGTAATTGAATATACACCCCTGTTCTTGAAACCACTATCACAAAAAAAAAACTCGTAAATGAAAAAATTCTTAAATCTACGAGTTTTTTGCTGTTCTCTAATTTCAATAAGAATATTTTTTTTCGTTTTAATTCACATAGAAAAGGCTTTGTGAAATCAAAACAAATGCCTTTTTTCTACTAAGCAAGTCTTAAGGGATAAAAAACTAATTGATATTTAAACTCTAACATGTTTTTTATTGAACCTTGTCATTATTTTAAAAAAATAGACATTAATTTTATGAAAAAAAAAACGATTTTAAGAAACGTCTACATTTTGCGCTGATTTAAAAACAAAAAACTCGTAATAAGTGGTCAATGTTAATAAAACACACTTTTTGCGATGATGCTACAATAACTACAATAAAATAACTATAATAAAAACTTTTTATTTACACAATCTATTTCCATTATAATTTTTTCAATTATAACTTTATGCACTAATTATTGCAAATAAAGGAATTAAAAAAAAAATTTTTTTTTCATCAAATCACATATTTTTATTTTTTTGCATATGTGCGAAACAGTAGTGATGCCAGTCAAATCCAATTTATTTGAATATCGAAATTTTTTTTGGTGATGCCTAACTTTTTAAATATAGAAAAGTAATTTTTAATTGAATGAAATTGAAGAACAAAAACAATTAAATGAACAAATAAGTTGTTATTTTAACAGAAAATATTTTTCTTTACACTTTTTCTATAAACTTAAGAAAAGACATGCACAAAATACCTACAAGTTTTTTGTGAAACTGAATAAAGAACCATATGACACCTCGGTTTCTAGATAACATATGTTCTTAACTCAAACATATGGTTCTTAACTCAAACATATGTTTCCAGTAAATAAATAAAAAAAAGTGGTTTCAAGAAACCCAAAATTTCAATTTCATGTGATTTTAAATTCACTCTTATTCAAATAACAACGTTTCAAGAACAGGGCTGATAATCATGACCTCCATACTTGCATTCAATTGATCAGTCCCTCGGTCAAACTCAACAAGTAAAGATATGCGGTAATATCGATAAGTTTTTTTTTTTGTTTACAATGCAGCAAACATCAAATTTGGGTGTGAGGGGGAAGACAAAATTCCTATTCTCGTCGAAAGGGAATTTTTATGGAAATTACATCTTATTGTATATTTTCATCAAAATGTTCACTTATTGAAACTAGTATAGCTCAGCTCTCGAAATTCGAGTGCAAATTCTAGGAAATATTATTTTTTCATAACATTTTTTTCTTTCATGGTTTTTTAATCTATATATATATAAAATTTATGAATATTTAAATGAGCCTAAAGGTATGCTAAACAATTTTAGCAATTCACAATTCAAAACAAGGCATTAACTGGGTGTAACGAAGTGTAATAAATATTTTATTTTATTTAATTTAATATATTTTTAAGGCAGATTAAAAATAAATTTTATCATTCTCAACTTCTCCTTCATATTAACTATAATTACGCCAATTTTCACACTCCTCCGTGCCCGCATATTGCTTAAAAAGGGAACTAAAATTTACCTTCACGTATTAATATATAGATTGTTTCATATTAATCTGAGTCCCCAAAATAAATAAGAAGGATTTAAAAATTTAAGGAAATTTCCATGGATTTGTTTATATAAAGTGAAATCGAAAAAATGACATACGATTTTACTCTTAACTTGTTTTGCAAGCATGATTTGATTAATATCCAATAGGAACGCTGTAAAATATTTAGAGGCTAAAAACAGAACACGGAAATTAAAACCATGTGCTCCTGTTGCATAATGAACGACGAAACGTATGTCAACATTGTTATGTTTCTATAAATACCGAAATTTATATTAAGGAATAATTCCAAAAAAGACTTCTTCCTTTCCACATATTTTTGGCTCAACTTTGGAGAGTTATTGGGTTATTGGAGAGATATAGGATTCTTGCGAAAAGGGACTTGAAGAGCACAAAAATGGCGTCCCAGATTTTAAACGAAGATGGACTACCTGTTCCAAAAATGACAGTAACCAATAAAAAAATCCCTATTGGAAGGGTTTCCGTAAAAACGTCCATAAGATCATAAGTAGTGATTAGAAATATAAGAATTATATTTTTTGTAAGCTTTAATATAATTTCAATTAAATTTAAAATGATTTCCTTGTTACTACATTTTATGTTTGTTAAGATTTTTTCGATTTCACTCGCTAAATAATAGTTTTGCCAAGTTTTTTACATTTTGGAATCAGTTTAAAAGAGGTGACCACGACAGAAACAGTTTAGAAAATCCACAAAATGGTACTTGATGATCGACATGTTTCGCGATGTTTCACTGCAATAAAGCCGAGTTTTTGTGTCTGTTCGAAACCGTGTCTGAAACGTTAATCTACAACTTCGCACCTGAGACAAAGGAACAGTCAAAACAGTGTACTAAAATGGGTGAAACGTGTCAAAAGAAGGCGACGACAGTTCCATCTGCACGCTACATCAAACGTCTGTTTTTTTGGGATGCGTGTATTATGCTAATGCAGCGTTTAAGTGATGAAATTAAGGGAAAGAAGTCATGAAGACAAAGCACCAGTTCACACATCCACTATTACGATGGTCAAAATCCATGAATTAGTTCAAATTACTTCAACATGCAACTTATTCGCGAAATTTATCTCCCCCGGATTAATTTAAATTTCAAAACTTAAAAATGTATCAGTGGTAAGAGATTAGTCAACAACATAAATGTGGAGACTGCTTTTGATGGCTATTTTAAGGAGCTAGACAGTTCTTACTATAAGCTGGGTATCGAAGCTATTGAACATCGCTGGGAAAAGTGTATCGAGCTAAAAGATTATGTTGAGAAAAAAAAAAAATTTTTAAGTATCGCATACTTTTAAGCTCTTAAAACATTGCACAGTTGATTACTTACTTTAACTTTGGATATTCAAAGTAACGCGCCGGCTGCGTTAAAAAAAGAATTTCTCGTCGGTCTCTTATGAAGGGATTTTAATAGCTTTTCTAATAGAAAAATCGTGCAATTTTTCAGATAGAAGTTAATTCTCTTTCCAAAAAAGCATTATTTTTTTTATAAAAAAGAAAAAAACAATAAATAAGAAATATAATAAATACTGTTCAAAAAAGAAAAACAGGGTCTCAGACTAGGACACATTTTGAGTACCCAACGGGTAAATTTCAGAAAATAAGTTCAGAATATTATTTTCTAGAATTACTAAAATATTATCAACAAGTTTTATCGAAATCCTTCCACAAATATATATTATTTCGATATTTTGTTTTAAAAAATGGAAATCTCTTTAAATTTGACTTTTGACCTTAAAGACGGACTGTTTATAGTGTTTCGATTTAATCTTAATTTACAAGGTTGATAACTTATATCAAGTAGTACTTTATTTTGATAAAAGATATTTGAAATATGAAATCACCAAAAAGATGTAGCCTAACAGTTGAAAAAGTATGAAAAATCAAATTTTTCTTCAAATCCGCTTAAATAAAAACGCTGCCCTCGCCAAATTAAGAACAGGATGCCTACAATATTTGACATTTTTAATCAGATATATTTTGTTTTGACATTAATTTGGAAAGGCATAACAATAGACGAGATGCAAAATACTTTACATAAGATCATTTTGCGATCAGGAGAATGCAAAAATATTGTTATTGTAAATTATTTCAATGTTCTTAAAAATGTGAGCTCGATTATTTTAAACAAGTGGTCTGCGGCGCATTTATTGCCTGGGGAACTTGATATAACTTGGCTGTTTTTCAACCGATAATAGATTTTGTTGTTTTATTAGGAAGATAATTTACTCTAGATTATGGTTTATAATTAATTTTATTGAAATTCAATTATTAATATCAAAAATTTTTTTTTTACATATTAATTCATATTTGAACTTTGAACTCAATGCGCGTTCAGAAAGCATTGTCTGATTTGGCTCAACTTTTGCGCACTAATTTTTTTCATAGAAATCGCTGTCACCCCTACTAGTAGATTCCAGCCCTCGAAATTCGAGTGCAAATTCTAGGAAATTTTATTTTTTCATTAAATAAAGACCCTAAAGGTATGGTAATCAATTATAGCCAATTCACAAATCAACACAAAAAAACAAACTCATTTGTATTACAAACACACAAATTTAATAAACACACACATAGCATTGTATAATTTTATGTATGTGTTAGTAGCAACTTTAAATGCAATTTACTCTAAATAGAGGAAAACATTTAGAAATCTGTAAATCTGCCGCGTAAAAAACCGCTAAAAAGAAATACCTTTCAAATAATATAAGTTTGGTCAAAATCGGGATAAAACGATAGAACAAAACATCATTCACAAGAAATCGCCTAGCCTATTAATATTATAGATATAGTTTCAACTTGGCAACTCCCTAAAACTATTACATGGCATTATACAATTTATCAACAATAAATACTAAGGCAACTCTTTTTCAGAAATTAGTTAGTTAGTTTTTTATTTTAATACTAAGTTAACATTAAAACCACACGTGTGAACAATATTGACCCTGAGTTAATTTTTTATAAATAATTTAATAAAATTTGAAGATTTAAGGTGGAAACACAACTGGGACGAACCACAAATTTCGCACAGCTCGAAAATTTGTCGGCAACAATTCGTTGCGTAAATTCGTCGAATGAAATACAATTACGACGAATTTACATAACAGCTGTAACGTTGTTTGTAATTTATATAAATAAATATTGGAAAAATCGAATAATAGAATTTTTAAGTTGTACGAGTTATTACAATTGTAAACATCATGTTCACGATGGTAAAAGCCTTTATTTTTGTACTGCAGTGTTTAGTTTTTTAATTCTGAAAAAATTACATAAATTTTCATTAATAAATTATTTTTATGTCATTTTTGTTTACATGTTGTAGCTGATAGTGTGATCATATCTAAAAAAAAAAGAAGCACTAAACGAAAAAGAATAAATATTAACAAAAAAACTATGTAAAATAAAATTAAAAAATTAAAAATAGATTTTATTTAACTTATAAGTTATAAATAAAATATAAAACAATTCTTAAAGACAAAAATAACTTTATTTACTAAAACATTTGAAAAACTGAAATAAAATACAGCCACTCTACACCAATTTATTCGTCATTCGTCGGCGTAAGAACTACGCACTACGTATTTCGTTCGACGCACTGATTGTGTGCTTTTTTATATACACAAATGTGTTTTATTTCTGACGACGAATATTCGGAACGAAAAATTCGTCGTTCGTCCCAGTTGTGTTTCCAACTTTATTTGTGGGTTTTCCCTTTAAATTGAATAAATTAGTTGCTTAAAAATAAAATTTGAAAACACGTGAAAAAATAGAATAAATTCATTTTCGTAAATTTATTTTTTCGTGAGGACAAGGCTAAAGCAACACTTTTAAAACAAAACGCTATAAATAATTTACAAGAAGGAGTCTCATAACGCTAAAATACTGAATGAAGAGTATAGTTTAGATGTTAGCACCAAAACAATTCAAAGAAGTTTGAGATCCAGTAGATTAGCAGCCAGAACAATGATCAAAAAACACTTTTAAGCGAAAATACCCGTAAAAAACGGTTAGAGTTTGCAAAGAAAGACAACAAATTCTCTTTCGAAGATTGGATGCGAGTAATATGGTCAGATTAGACAAAAATTGATAGAATCGGGTTAGACGGACGGCAGTGGACATGGGTCGGTAAAAGTATTGGAGTAAAAGAACGAAATATTTGCAAGAAGTTTGTAAGGGCTCATTGATGGCTTGGGGTTATTTTCGCTGAAACCAGCTTGGTGTACTCCGCCGAATCAAAGGCTAAATGTGTACCAAGGACTGCATAACCAACCTTGAAGGCTCATACATTCCAAGTTTAGACATATTCGTCTTAGACCCAGATTAGGATACCATCTTTATGCAGGACAGCGATCCTAAGCATACCGCGAAAATAACTAAACTTTGGTTTGAAGAAAATGGGATCAAGATTTTGGAATGGCCTCCCCAGTCGCCAGACGTGAAACCAATAGAACACCTTTAGTCCATTTAAATAAGAAAGATTTAAGCCGAAAGAGAAGCGCTAACACCGTAGATGACCTTTGGGAGTAAATATGATCCGGAAATGCTTGTTAGAAATATGTCAAAAGAATAAAGGCAGTTAAAAAAGCAAATAGAGGATACACCAAATACTAGGACTCAAAAACTACTCCAAATTGCGGTCATAAATGTACACACTTGGGACGCTAAATTAATAGCTTAGCTCTTTATCTATAACTACACTTTTTTTCATTGTCTGACTTTTTGAAGTTATATACTTCAATCCAAAAGAAATCAGTTACGTTTCGAATTTTTCCTTTACGTAGTTTTAAATTTTTAAGACAATTTTCGTACTCTTCGATTTTTTTTTTCATTTTAAAAATTCTTTTATCTATAATATTAATAGGCTATGCGATTTCTTGTGACCGATGTTTTGTTCTACCGTTTTATCCCGATTTTGACCAAACGCATATTATTTGAAAGGTAATTTCTTTTTAGCCGTTTGCAGATTTACAGATTTTTAAATTTTTTCTTTTGTTTTGAGTAAATTGCATTTAAAGTTGCATAAAATTATACAATGCTATGTGTGTGTTTATTAAAAATGAGTTTGTTTTTTGTGTTGATTTGTGAATTGGCTATAATTGATTAGCATACCTTTAGGGTCTTTGTTTAATGAAAAAATAAAATTTCCTAGAATTTGCACTCGAATTTCGAGTTAATTTTTTTTTTTTGTGTTTGTAATAAAAATGAGTTTGTTTTTTGTGTTGATTTGTGAATTGGCTGTAATTGATTAGCATACCTTTAGGGTCTTTATTTAATGAAAAAATAAAATTTCCTAGAATTTGCACTCGAATTTCGAGGGCTTGAATCTGCTAGTTTTTTATAAATGGGTAAGGAATTTTTTTGTAATTAATTTAAAATTGGATAAAAATTTGGCTCTCATCTGATAAATAACAACGCAATTAACTCTTGTTTGATTATTTGTTGAAAAAAGGTTGGCATCACTGAGTACTGTCAAGATCACTTTTTTTTGCGCTTATAAATTTTTGATATTTTTTTAATTTTATTGAAATTGAATACGAAAATCTCAAAGGAGCAACATTTTTTGAGTACGGGATAATTATTATTCGTTGGAAATATGGATAATCGATTACCTGGTTCGGTTGACCCGATATCTAACACAGTAAAATTGTCACCAGATAAGGACAACCCGGCGGGTAACAATGTTATTGGTGAATTAATGTTACGAAGTGGAATTCCCACTCAACAAGAGAATAACCTCATGGATGTCGCCTCTAGTAATAGTGACAATGATGAGGATTTCAAGGAAATCAACTCAAAGCGTCATAAAAGAAATGTAAAAGGGGAAAATATTGCTCCAATTCAGATTAGGAATGCTGTAAGGGCAAATGTTGACGTTTCCAGTTTTGGGTCAACTGAAATCTCACAAAATCGTTTTGATATATTGGGGATGCTGAATATAGAAGTAAATGATGGTCCATCTACAAGCAGACAAGCAGCTAAGAATGCAAACAAAAGCAAGAATGGTGAGGAGAACTCTGGTAGGCCGGTTAGGAAAAAATTTTGTCCGCCAATTATTTTACATAACGTTAATGTAAAGAAACTGGTTGACCAATTAAATGAAAGAACGCCAAAAGTAGTATACAAAATTATTAATTCATCTAGAAATAAAAGTAAAATTTATTTCGAAGATTTGACAGCACATTTGGAAATGATGGTGATAAAGTCTTACTCTTTTACTCCGTCAGAATTAAAACAAGTAAGAAAATTATAGTCGGTCTAGACCGACTATACGATACCCTATACCATGCGTTTAGAGACCCTATCTCTTAGGCCCAACTAACTGGACATAGAAAATAAGCAAAAACTAAATTTGAGTGGGATTTTTATTAATTTTTTGGCTGCAGATATGAAAAAGTTCATATCGGATGCTATATCTATATAGGGACTTGGTCCAAAAATGATCATGTTTGGTAAAGTCTCTTGTATTTTGCAAAAATATATACAAACAAAATTTGAGAAGAATCAGTGCAATATTTTAGTTTTTTAATAGATTTAAGTGAAGATCGGGAAGCAGCTCTATATGGGGTCAAAGGGATCATTTTTGGACTACTCATTAATGGATGTAATGAACGCATACAAACCCAATTTGAGTAAGATCTATATGACAATTTGGATCTTATGGCAATTTATGTCGATTTCATATGGGTAATTTGTATGGGGGCTAGGTCTGAACATGGACCGATTCTCACCAATTTCAATAGCGTTCATCCCATGGCCGATAAAAGCTTATATACCAAATTTCATCAAAATATATTCATATTTGCGACCTGCAGTTTGATTACAAGGTTTACATGGACACACAGACGGACGGACGGACGGACGGACATTGTTAAATCAACTCAGAAAGTGATTCTGATTCGATCGGTATAATTAAAGATGGGTCTAGGTCAAATATTTTTGGTTGTTACAAACAGCAGCACAAAGTCATTATGCCCAAACCACATAGTGGTATAGGGTATAAAGAGTAACAATTATTTTAAGGGGCTTGTACCATTTAACTGAAGTGGCTGAAATTGAATCTGCCCTTAAAACTGAATTGCCAAATACAATTGAAAAGGTTAGTAAACTAGTCACGCAGTATTCTGCAAAAAATGATTACGATACTGGTTTATTTATTGTTACTCTAGCACAAGGGAAGAAAATAAACAAGTAAGAAAATTATAGTCGGTCTAGACCGACTATACGATACCCTATACCATGCGTTTAGAGACCCTATCTCTCAGGCCCAACTAACTGGATATAGAAAATAAGCATAAACCAAATTTGAGTGGGATTTTTATTAATTTTTTCGGCTGCAGATATGAAAAAGTCCATATCGGATGGTATCTCTATATGGGGACTAGGCCCAAAATGGACCGATCCTGACCATGTTTGGTGAAGTCTCTTGTATTTTGCAAAAATATATACAAACAAAATTTGAGAAGAATCAGTGCAATATTTTTCTTTTTTGATAGATTTAAGTGAAGATCGGGAAGCAGCTCTATATTGGGCCTATGACTAAGAGTTGTCCAATAGGGATCATTTTTGGACTACTGATTAATGGATGTAATATATACATACAAACCTAATTTGACTAAGATTTGTATGATAATTTGGATGTTATGGCAATATATGTCGATTTCATAGGGGTCATTTGTATGGGGGCTAGGTCTAAACATGGACCGATTCTCACCAATTTCAATAGCGTTCATCCCATGGCCGATAAAAGATCAAATACCAAATTTCGTCAAAATATATTCATATTTGCGACCTGCAGTTTGATTACAAGGTTTACATGGACACACAGACGGACGGACGGACGGACGGACGGACGGACGGACATCGTTAAATCGAATCAGATAGTGATTCTGATTCGATCGGTATAATTAAAGATGGGTGTAGGTCAAATATTTTTGGTTGTTACAAACAGCAGCACAAAGTCATTATACCCAAACCACATAGTGGTATAGGGTATAATGATGTGAGTAGATTACGTTATATTTTAAACCAATATATTACTTGGGAGTCACCCAAGTCAAAGAAAAGGGAGATTGAATGTTTTAGGTGTCAGTCGTGGGGACATACAGCCCGATACTGTAATTCTATTTTTAAATGTGTAAAATGTACTTTGGAGCATGAACCTGGTAAATGTACCGTTAAAAAGGGAGAATCTTCTCCAACTTGTGTCAATTGTAACGAAAGCGGTCATGCTGCAAGTTACAGAGGCTGCCCATCCTACAAAACCTATTTGAAAAATAAGAAAGAATTACTTGACAAGGTTAAGAACAGAAGACAGACAATTAAGGATAATATTAATTCTGCAATAAGTAGTAGTCAAGCGGTTAATGAAAGAACCTCTTTCGCTAGTCTTTTTTATTCCGATAATAGTAATCAAACTGTACGTAATCAAGCTGTTAATAATCAAGCTGTTAATAATCAAAATCTACCCCCAATTGTGGCGGAATTCATAAAGCTCGGGGAATATTTTAGAGAGTATAAACCTCAATCGTTAGAATCCAAAATTTTGAATTTTCTTAATTCTTATAAATTAGTGTCATTAAGTTTGGCCAAGCAAGAATATGGCAATTTAATGAATGAAGTTATGTCCCATTATGGCCCGAAATAATTTAATATTTGTTACAATGAATGTAAGGTCGTTAGTCGAATTAAGTAGACGTATCGAATTAGTTAAGGTTCTTAACTTTCATAAAGTTGATGTGTGTTTCTTACAGGAAACACGCTTTCGAGTAAACTCAAAAGTTACTTTTGATAATTATAATGTAATTAGAGATTATTCCAGTCTTGGTACTGCCATACTCATCAATAAGAGTATTAATTTTTCTTCTCTTAATATAACAAATTTTAAATTTCCAAACAGTTTCATTGAATTAAATGTTTCTTTTGGGAGTCAAGTTAAAAAATTTATGTTGGGCAGTGTTTACTTTCCAACTAATCTTCCACGTAATGATTTCAGTTCTAGTCTTGATGCTATTAATAACTTTTCAATGGGTTATGATGGGGTATTTATTGGAGGGGATTTTAACTCCCGAAATACTCATTGGGGTGATTCTATAGACAATTTGAATGGACAAAGCTTCTTTGATTGGTTAAGCTATTCGAATAGTAATTTTACGAGACTGTGTGATGTAAATCCAACTTTTCCTGGGGGGCCATCTTTTCTGGATCATTTCCTGATCAGTACAGTTCTTATAGACTCGGTAAATCGTAATTTTCAGATAAATAGTCTACCGACTTTCTCTGATCACTACCCTTTAAAATTGGTGTTTAAATTTTCGGATTTTGATTTAATTATGTCTCCGCCGAAATTTTTTAAATCATTCGAAAATACCAACTGGGAAGAATTTCGTAAGGATGTTCACCACGATATTTTAAGTATTTCTCCTCCAGTTGACAGAAACTTGAGTAATGAGGAAATTGATTTAAATATTTCACAGTTTAATGATTATATTAGCGGAGAAGTGGATAGACACTCAAAGAAAATCGAGTTAAAAAACAAACGTTTTATAATCCCGGAAAATATAAAAAAAACTTTTTGAAGTCAAATACAACTGGCAAAAAGGCCTAAAAAATTTTTTCACAGGAAAGGACAAATTCAACTTCTTAAAACAATAATTAAGGAACAGGTTGAAGTACATCAAGCAAGGGAGTTTAATAAGAGAATTGAGACAATTAAACCAGGCCCAAAGGCCTTTAGGGAAGTTTTTAGTATTATTGGCAATAGAAAATCGAAAGGTTTTGAAAAACTTATATTAAATGATAACGTTTACCATGATGATGTTGATAAGGTAGAGAAGTTCAAACGTCATTTTCAAGATATTTATGAATTTACTGCTCCAGACTGTGCTAATGTCGTAGAAGTTCCAAACACAGTGAACTCCTACATAAATAGTTGTTCTGAAACTGTTTGTCAATTTACGGGTTCTTATGGTGCATTAAACGCGTTGAACCTTAACCATTTTACTAGCTCATCAGAAGTTTTTGATATAATTAAGTCCATAAATGCCAAAAGATCTGCAGGCTTAGATAATTTGTCAAATTTTCTAATTAAAAGGCTACCGTTTTCGGCAATAAAGTTTTTAGTCATTATTTTCAACAATTGCCTAAATAATGGTTATTTCCCCAAGGTCTGGAAAATGGCCAAAATTTACCCATTATTGAAAAAACCAAATGACTTTCAAATCAACAACTCCCGCCCAATATCTATGTTGTCAAACATTGGAAAGTTATTTGAGAGGGTTATTAAGAAAATGTTGGAGATTTCTTTAGCAATGGATTTACTGCCCCCATATCAATTCGGCTTCAAACGTGGTCACTCGTCTGTGGATGCTTTGTTATATTTACATAACGAAGTAATTTGTAATTTAAGGGATAAGCAATGTAATGTAGCCGTTTCGTTAGACATCGAAAAGGCGTTTGATCGAGCGTATCATTTAGGTATTATCTTTAAACTGATGAAGCTAAGATGTGACTCAGTCTTTGTAAAGTTGTTTAAAAGCTATTTTTAGGATCGAACATTTTTGGTGGAAATGAACGACGTAAAATCGGATTTGGGGAGCATTTACTGTGGTGTTCCGCAAGGAGCCATTTTGGCGCCAATGTTATATAACATTCTGGTTTATGACTTTCCCCATATAAGTAATGGTTCTAAAAGTATTTTATATGCGGACGACTCATTAATATATGCACACGATAGTAATCCTGAGATCGCGTTAAGTAAGGTTCAACACACAAAAATCAGAGGCTATTTGTTTTCGAAATGCTTCAGGAAAAGGTCCACGGAATGTAGTAAGACTAACTAAAACATTGAATCTCTCCTTGCACGGTTCGGTTATTCCCTTTAAAGACCAAATAAAGTACCTTGGGTTAACTTTCAATAAACTATTTAAGTTTAACTAACATGGAAGGATTTCCAAAAGTAAGGGATTGCGTATTAAGGGCATGTTTATGAAGTTGCTTGTTAATAGGCACTTGGGCCAGAGAGCCAAGCTTTTAATTTACAAAGTATGTATTCGTTCTGCGATGCTATATGGATTTCCCATATGGTTTTCGATTTCTCCAACAGTAATGATGGAGTTGGAGATTTTAGAACGTAGCTGTTTGAGACTTTGTATTAACGCGAACTATGAAAGTTTAGTCAAAAGATTTTCAAATTCTGTTATTTATAGAAGAGCAGATGTAAAACCACTCTCTTCGTATGCTCTGGTCCAACTTGGTAATTTCATTAATCGGCTTGAAAATCACGAGAACAATTTAATGACAACGGTTCTTAATTCACAATCTGGATTTAGTTGGTCAAATAGTCTTTACATGTCCCCAATTGGAATTTTACATGAGGATTCTAACTCCTTTGCTAACTTAAATGAATACCGTCTACCAGAGTTCTATTCTCATGCAATTACAGGCTCCAACAGGGGTAAAAGTTTGTTTTCCTTTGTATCTATGTTGTATTAGTTTAAGTCCTAGTTTTAAGTTAACCATAAGATCTCACACTTGACTATCAACAGTCTTTGTAAACTTTTATTATATTTTGACCAATATAATTTTAATGTTTATTCTTTGTTGTAAAACGTATCCGTCCAGTTTAACTGAGCATGTAGCGTTATTTTAAATCATAATGTCTTAAATGTTTATTAAAACAATACTTTATAGTTTTAAGTTTTTTGCATTCAATGTTATCTTTATACAGCTGCTTTTGTGATCTAAACTTTTAAGTCTCAATAAAAATTTAAATTAAATTAAAAATTGATTATTTGTTTTTCCGATTCATCATAATACTGTCAGTACAGGCCATTCCAAAACTATAAATTAAAAAGCAACTTTCATTAAGTGCAGAGTAGTTATAATTCTCAATATAATAAAATTTTTTCGTAGGTAATATCGTCCTGCTTGTTAATCTTTTCTCTATTAGTATATCTGATAAAAAATAAGGTCAACCCAAGAACATTGTATAAATGCTAGCAGAAATTTGAGTGCAAATTCTAGGAAATTTTATTTTTTCATTAAATTTTTTCTGTCACTGTTTTTTCAATCTAATTAGAGTGCGTCATCGCAATTCTGGTACTATAGCCATAACAAGTATTTTTGTCCAAGAACCATACCTCTAAAATCTTTTTGTTGAACACACAGAAGATATATAACTGGGTTTGTAAATAAATAATTTTATAAGAGATTAATCAATTTTAGCCAATTCACAATTCATAACAAATTTAATAAACACACAAACTGCATTTGTATTGCTTTTTATTTGAAGCTTAAATATGTGTTTTATGTATGTGTTAGTAGCAACTTTATATGATTGTTACTCCAAAAAAGTGTACCAGATGGTGCATATCTGTAAATATGGTGGACATCTGCAAAGAAATACCTTTCAGATGGTGTATTTTTTGTCAAAATCGGTTGGTAACTAAAAGTGTAGAAGAGGTCACAAAAAATCGACTTGCCTATTAAAATTATTGATATTTCAAATATATGAAATTTTGTTTAACGTGAAACTTGTTTAAAAGGCGCTAAAGTTACTTAAAAAATAAAACGGAGAGCACCATCTGAGCGCGTTATTACAAAAGGCGCTAAATGGAAAAACCTCGCTTTTTGGATCAGTAGAAATCGCTAAATTAAGAGCGAAAAGCTCCAAGTTGGCATCGATGGTTATCAAAGATTTGGCACAGCCGAATTTAATACCCTTACTTATTGAGAACAATTTGCCGTTAAATAATAAAAAAAAAAATATTGGCCAAAAATTAATATTTCTATGCTTAAAATCAATTATAATAATCAGGGCCATTAATTGGATCATATTCACAATTACGTCAAATATAGATAAAGATACGTTAAACATTCATTTATCTTGTATCAGTTTGATAAAAAAATGTATATTTTTTATTCAATTAATTTTTCTATATTGAATATTCAAGTTCACAAAAGAAAAACGTTTTATTTGAGGGACATTCCATTCTAGTTGATTTAAAAAAAATTTTGTATGGTTCAAAATTTTTAACTCACCACTAATGTAATTTTCTATTATCCCTGAATTTTATTTCCTTAAATATATATATGTATACATATATATATATATATATATATATTTTTTTTAATTTAAAATATATTTTAAATTATAAAATATATTTTAAATTATAGACTTTAGTTTCATTTAGCACATCACACAACTTTACGGGTTTATATTAAAATATTAACTGCTTTCAAAATCACTGCAAAATTTTGCGACACATCTAGAGTGAACCAACCCTTTTATTTAGTCACTGGCTGAAATGGTTCAAAACTGACAATCTAATGTCTTTAACAAACACGAATCAACGAGGTAGATTGTCTTTCCTGTGCGACACGAGATAAAAATCGTGATGATAAGGAATAAAAATCATTTGTATTTGTGTAAATATTTTTATTTTTGTTTGTTTTATTATATAGTCATAATAACATCATAAATAGTGTACTAGTCAGATAATGTTTGTTTCTAGAGGTACCGATATACATACGTTATCATCGTTATAAACGATATAAAATAATTTTGGATTTTAATACTTTAATGTGAGTTAATCCGAGAATAAATCATTGCTGGCGCTTTTGATGTTTAAACTGATATAATCAATAATTAATATTAAAAATATTTGGTAAATGTTGTAGTAAGTCGTATATATTTCAATTGCTCTAAATGCAATTTATATTTTAATTAATTTTGTGTTTTGTTATTAAAAAAAACACATGCGCACTAAATTTAATAAAACGGCAGACCTGGGACTAGAGTAAAGTTTTTGAAGCTCCCTGAATACAAATGGCCACATAAATAAATTACAATAACTTTTAAACGAAATAACCGATTTTAACAAAAATTACAACTAATTGAACAACATATATATTATTTTCAAAATCAATTGTTTTGCATGAAATATCTCTCATAAGTGTTTTTGTAGTAATATCAGTGCAAGAGCCTAGTTTCTTTCTATGGGCCTTAGTTCTGTGCAATTGGGTGAATTCGGATCTCTTAGTATGAAATAGATATTATTTTTTCTAGTATTATTCAACGGCCGATTTACCGTAAAAACATGATGCAAGATCAGAACAAAACAATGTAGATACCGCATGGTGCTTTAGGAAAGAAAGCCATCTATTTTGCAAGCATTCTTTAATGTACTAATCGGTATTAAGCTCACCCGTTGTCACATACGAACTTTGTCTTAAATTCTTCTAGAACATTCCCTCTAGTATCGGCTATGTAAAAATCTATCTCTGATAGCTGTGAGAAGTTGCCAAGGTCGTATGTTTTATCGTCCATAATGCAACATTCATATTTATTGAAAAAATGTCGTCCTGTGTATTCATTAACTTGTGATCAACTTCAACTTTTTAAATTATTATGCATTAAATTGTTATCATTTGACGCATGTATATATTTTTTTAATTTTCTAATCATAAACTAGGTAATAGCTTGCCCGTTATAAAGATTTCTAAAGAAATATTAAACAATATGTTTCAATGATGACAAACAAACAATAACAAAATCTAGCGAAATCTTCGCAAAAACTCCTCATTATACATAACTATATTGAGTCTTCAAATTCGTGTAGGTGGGTGTGGGTATGTGTATGTGTAAACATAAATGGAAGTGTGTGTGTTGTTATCTTTATGCGTTATTGCAAATTTTTTTAAATTAATTAAATTTTAAAATTTTTGCACTTCTCTGAGAGCACGTAACGCTCTACTAATAGGATGAAAATTTATGAAAAAGATTCACCACTGTTCAGAGGGTATATGTAAATCAGTTTGTCGTTCCATTTTTAACGCATTGAAAAACGAATTATTCTTGCACCTTATAACAACCCTAGTCGATATAGCGATGTCTGTCTGTCCGTCCGTCCCACTGTGGACCATAATTTGAGAAAGCGGCCAAAAAATTTTTTTTTCATGGTTACCGATTTTAAAGTTATGTATGTTATTCATTTAAAAGTAAATACCAGTGAACCTATATCACAGCGAACAAGGTCTTCGAAAATGGACTTTCTCAGTATCTTGCTAATATTAAAAATTTCTTTGTTAATTTTAATTTTTAAATGACTGTAACTTTTTTGTTTTAAAAGATTTTAACCACGCACCATTTAAACAAAATTAAAATTGCATATTAATTACAGTAGTAATTGCAATATGTCTGAAAAATGACGATAAATCTAACAAACAAAAAATTTCTTCGCTTCAAAGTGTCACCTCAAATATATGTAAAGTGCATATGTAGGTATGTACAAAAACCGTACATCACATATGACAACTCTTACGAAAACTGAGAATAGTAGAAATTAGAAGTATAAATGCAAAAAATATTCAAAAATTTAAAAATAACGATTGTTTGTTTGGACAGAGTTGTATCTTCTGAAATTAATACAAAGTAAAGCTGTATGGTACGAAAACTGAAACTAACCACACTGCTCGTAGGCCTGACTTTAGGTGAGTGTGTTAACCAAAAAGTGCAAGTACGAGTGTATGTGAAGGTTCATGGTTCAAAACCTCACGGCCGCCCTAAGTAGAAAAAATTTTCATATAGAAACAATCTATTCAATTAAAACATAACAATTATCACAATGTTCAATAAATCGCTGATGAAGGCTGAAATGCCAGAAACCGGTCCGATTAAGAATACAGTGCAGTTATGAATTTTTGAAATATATGCTTTCTTCTTCTTTACCACGCACCATTTAAACAAAATTAAAATTGCATATTAATTACAGTAGTAATTGCAATATGTCTGAAAAATGACGATAAATCTAACAAGTAAAATAAATTTTGTATAATTTTGTAACTTCTAAGCTATTAATGGTAGAAATATAAAATCACTGAGTCATTTAGAAATTTGAAATTTATAGTTTCATTCATAAATAATTTTATAAGAGCCTAAAGGTATGCTAATAAATTTTTGGCCAATTCACAATTCAACACAAATTTAATAAAAACACACACATCATTGTAGTTTTTTTTATTTGAAATTTAAATATATATTATATGTATGTGTTAGTGGCAACTTTAAATGAATTTTACTCAAAAAACATATACCAAATGATGCTAATCTTTAAACATGGTGAACATAAGCAAAGATATAAATTTCAAATGGAATACTTTTTGTCAAAATCGGTTGGTAATTGAAGGTATAAAATATGTCACAAGAAATCGCCTTGCCTATTAATATTAAAGATTAGATAAGGGGTTTCCATAACAGCTTTATCTTATATTGTAGACGAGTATATTCGTCCAGCCAAAAATGTGTGCAGCCGAGCGTTATCTGATGAGAGATTACTTTTTTGGGATAAAGAGTATTTTCTTAATTTCGTCGCTTAATTGTCCAATAATGATGAATAATATTCTCCATTTATTGTTTTTAATTTTTTCAAGTAGACAATGTACACGGTGCGCCAGGTTTTATGGCGATATGTGAATATTGAATAACTTAAAGAAACCGATTTCCATATTTGTGCTCTTTTTATTTAAGTCGGTGCATTTATTCATTTAAACTTCTTTTTGAATGCAGCATCAATCAAATAGCCACCTCTATTGGCCATGGCAAAACATGGCCTTTTTGCTGCATTTACCTGACTTTTTCCTGCATCTCCGGCGCTATGACGATGATTTCGGCACGATTATCCGCCCTGAGCCCGTTAATGGTCTGAGGCTTTTTGGCGTACACTTAGCTTCTCAAATAAGCCCACAAAAAGAAATCCGAAGGGGTCAGAACTGCTTATCTGGATGGCCAGTCAATGTCGCCGATATCGCGTCCCATCGATTTTGAGCCTTCTATGAATGGCCCAATGATAGTTTTAGCGCAAACGCCGGCACAAACAGTCACTCTTTGTTCATACCATGGTATTTCCTGGATTTCGTGTGAATTCTTCGTACCCCAACTATGGACATTTTTCTTGTTAACGGCGCCACAAAAAGTCAGGATCCAAATTTCAAGTTCAGGGTCAACCATTGGAGAGACTGTTGCCAGCAATGCGGCCGGTTTGGCAGCAAAAATCTTTGAGCCATTCGCATTTTATGCGAAAACAAATGCAAATTATCCTTCAAAAAGCACTGCAAAGGGGTTCCGCGGAATATAAAATCCTGAGCGCTGTAACGATATAACTCATTTAGGTTATCGGCAACATTCTCTCTTAACGCTTCAACCAGTTTATTGGAATGTCTTGGGCGTTGATGAACGGCATGTGGACGATATCAAACTATCCCTTGCTCAAACTATCCCTTTATCAGGATTGCAAAGGAAAAGTTTTAAAATAGTCACTGAATCAGTCGCACTATTTCGTTTATTCTGATTGCGAGCAAACCTGGCCGGTAAATTTTTCATACACAATTTGTCGTTCGAAATTGAAATCACTGAACCAACTAGTTCATACACTTCAATTCATCGGTAACTTAAAACTATATCGTGGATTTTACTAATAATTTCTAAAGTTACTGTCTCAATTGGACATCCAGAACGAGGTTTATCATTTTTGTATGTACGCTCACGTTTAAATTCATTTGACCAATTGTAGATAATCTTAAACAGTTGAGACTTGTCACGGACTTCATCTGCTCGTCTTCGATTTCTGTAGGTGTTTACCTTTCAAAAAAAAGGGTTTGATTACAGCACGAAAATCATTCTTTTCTTCATTTTTCAATAAAAGTTTGTTAGATTTGACGTCATTTTTCAGACATATTGAAATTAATACTGTAATTAATATGCAAATTTTAACTTAAATTCGAGAGATATGGCGATTTGACTGATTTTTCGCCAACTATAATTTTATTTTATTTTTCTTAGGGCCCAAATTTATTTTTGTTATCGGAAAAACGTCACCAAAAAAATATTAAAAAAATAAAAAAAAATCTTTCAAATCTTCGCGAAAAATCGGTCAAATCGCCATGAGTTTAATTCCAACTAACTGGATATAAAAATAAGCATAATCCAAAACTGAATGGAATTATTATTATTTCTTTTGTCTGCAGTTCATTAGGATGCTATATCTACATGAGACTATGTCGACATCGGACGGACATCGCTTAATCGACTCAGAAAATGATTCTGAGTCGATCGGTTTAATAAAAGATGGGTCTAGGTCAAATATTGTTGGTAGTTACAAACATCAGCATAAAGTCATTATACCCTAACCACATAGCGTATAACAATAGCACAAAACAAGCAGAAAAAAAATCGCAAAAAATTCAATTAAATTTTCGCGAAAATCGTTCAGATCACCATATCTCGAAAATTCCCTTAGGGATTTTTTTTTAACGCGGTGATATAGCGTTATCAAACCCTATACCCACTTTTTGTGAAGTATTTTTTCAACAGTTTGTCAATTTTGCCCATGTATGCGATTGAAATCACGCTCATTCACATATTGAACATTTCACCTGATTAATAGTAGGATAATGGTGTTTGTCATTATATCGAGCAGATTGGTATTGAATTCGGAGCCTCTAGGCCCAATAGCCGATTTTCGGATTAAATTTTATATAAATAACTAAAAATAGGGGATAAAGTTTATAAAGAACATGTGTGTATCGATAATTATAAGCGAAGTATTCACACACATTTTTGTTTAATTGTTTTTCGTCTTTGTTATTTGTGTATTGTACATTTATCGATTGTAAATTATCGATTTATCGTAGACAAATAAATTATTCACTAATTAATAACGTTACATATGCGCCACCTTGTACATACAATTACATTTTTATTTATTCTCTTACCATTCTCTAACCTACCTTCGACCCTATTTCTCTTGACGGTACCGAAATCGCCTTCTCTGATGGAGCCTTGTACCTTGGCGTATTCCTGGACAGAAAGCTGAACTTCTGACGGAACTTGGAGGAAAGGGCGAAGAAGGCGACTATAGCTTTATATTCCTGAAAAAAGGCCATTGGTAAGCGATGGGTTCATATATGACACTTTTTTTGTTTTGTCGATTTTTTTGTCGTCCAACCCGAATATATATTAAGCACAGTGAAAAAATAGCACATGATTTTTTTAAATTTTTTTCATCAATGTTTAGGGGTCGCTACCGGACTCCAAACTTCAGTGGTTTTGAGATAAATTGCTGTCTTTAAAATTTATTCCATGTGTGCGTGTCTTAAAAATAATAAAACAAAACAAATTATGTATACCGTTATTGCATAAGGCATTTTAAATAAATAGAGCACAATTTGTTTTCAGAATCTTTTTCTGAGACGATTTAGAAACTTTTGTCCGTCCGTCCTTCCGTTTGTAAATTTAAATTCAAATTTAAGAAAATATATAATTTTTATACAATAAATTTTAAAATAATAATTTTATTCAAGATCACGCAAGAAATAGCCCCATATAATTTCCCCAAGTAGTAAATATTTTAGATCCCAGACCATTAATAGCTGTTTTTAGCCCTTGTCACGAAATTGTTTGTAATGTTCTTTTTCTAAAAACCAAATTTGATATAAAAATATATATTTAATAATTCATCATTTAAAACCAATATCAAAAGTTTTTTATTTGACTACTACATCAAGCATGCAATTTTCCGTTGTGGTTTGTTTTTTAATGTTAAATAAATAGGCTATACGCAGCTTCCACACGCTGCAGCACGTGGATCGTTACAAATAGTGATTGTGTCTTCAAACATTTTGTTTATACACGGTTATAGTTTACTATTAAAATATTGTACGCTGTTCGATAAAATCGTTTTTTAATGGAGTGTTGTGAAATAAGCATTATGTTATGTGCATTGTAATAAGTTTAATTAGGTACATTATATATATATAATATTTTTTAAATCGGTGACACAAATAAGTTGGTTTAACGAATCTTACAATTGATTTTAATCCTAAGCTGGTGAGTTATAAAAAAACATATATTTAAAACAATATATAAAATAGTGTAACAACATATACTTCTACTTTATTAGACCAGCTTGTGGATAATTTTTTATAATGGCTTCAAGTTCAACAGCATCGGCTACGCGCAATAGAACCTGTCCGATAAGCCGGACAGGTATCACCACAGATATGCAAGAACTAAGTTCCTACAAAAAAAGAGGTATTAAGTGTATTTTTTTACTACAAAATATATGTCAAATTAACCATAAGAGGCTTTTGCTCTTCAACTGCAAACGATGTCTTAGCGATTTGGGAAATGGCCGCAATACCGACACAAACAAAAAAGCGCGTAATAGATAAAATTGATATAAATTTTCATTCTTGGCAAAAATTAAAGAAAAATAAGGAAAACAAAGCAAAGCGCTCAGGAGGCTTGAACAGAAAAGAACAAGACTGGTCAACTAGTTTGGAAGGTTTTTTCGATATTGCTCACGCTAATGCCTTAAACATGATTGTAATACAGGAGGATAAAAATTTTTTAAATGCTCAGCGAAAGGTCAGTCGGCATGGAAAAATAGGTAATGTAGACTCAATAATTTTAAGAAGGAATGCTAAATACGAAAAATGATTCCATATAAAAGAGATTCCCCAAAAAAATGCTGGAGTGTGAGAGCAAGTCTATCGATCGTATTCATAAGAGGGGTCGAATTGAACTATTGTCTTCGTCAAGTGCTGATGACCAAACTTTATCTACTTTAAAAGCTTCTGAACCAGCGGAAAAGAAAAAGATATACACAGGCAGAAAGAAAATTTTAAATGAAAATTTAGCTGTGAGTCTTGACGTTGCAAAGCTAAGTAACCGAAAGGCAGCTATAGTTTTGACAGAAACAGTTAAACACATTGGTGGCGATCCTTCCTATAATATAAGCACTTCTTCTATTCGTCAACAGCGAACTGACTTCCGAGAAATCATGGCCGAGTCATAAAAAAGTAAGTTTAACCCTGACGTTCCATTCACAATTCAATGGGATGGAAAAATGATAGAAGATATCAGCGGAAATAAAATCGTTGAACGTCGTCCAATCCTGGTATCTGGAATGGGAATTGATAAGCTGCTTGCAGTCCCAAAATTATCTGCTGGAACAGGTGTTGCAGCTGCGTCGGCAGTTTTTGACACCTTACTAGAATGGAACCTAAGCGAAAAAATCAAATGCATGAGCTTTGACACAACTGCAACAAATACTGGAAGAAGAAATGGTGCATGCTTTTTGTTAGAACAAAAGATGAATAAAGATATGCTTTGGCTGGCATGTCGTCATCACGTTCTGGAAATAATGCTTGAAGCTGTGTTTCGCCAGGCACTTGGGGCCTGAAACATTGATCTTTAAAAAATTTAGTTGGCCTGGAGCAAAATTAATCGGAAAAACTTTCAATCGGGAATTTCTGATCTTTTTGTTTTAAAACAAGTGACATATATTACAGATGAGATAATTTCTTTCGTTCAAATTCAGTTAAAACAGTTTCAGCCTCGAGACGACTATAAAGAGTAAATGAAGCTAACTCTAATATTTCTAGATGTTCCCGAAAATGGAATTGCTTTCAGAGCACCTGGAGGTCTTCACTGAGCAAGATGGATGGCTAAAGCCATTTATTGTTTGAAGAGTTATTTATTTAGAAATGAATTCAGGCTTAATGAAAGTGAAGCAGAATCAATAAGAGATGTTTGTATATTTGTTGTTACAATTTACGTCAAGTATTGGTTTGTAGCCCCTTCAGCGACTTATGCTCCAAGAAATGATCTACAGCTATTAAAGGACCTATAAAATTATGATTTAGCAAATGCGTTAATTGGTACTGTAGCCATAAAAAATTCCTTGGTCATCTTTGTTATTTATCAGAAGAGCTCGTCGCACTCGCTTTTTTGACGACCAAGTTTCTGTTGATACAAAAAAGAAAATGGTGGACGCTTTAGATGTTGAAGGACCTGAGAACCCGTCGAAAAGAATAACATTAGACGCCAGTCTAATAAATAAGAAACAACTAGAAGGAAGACTTTGTTCCCAAAAATACTTTAAGATTTTTTTGCAAAACCGGCATTTCAACCAATTTCATAACGAAAAACGTTGAAGCGTGGGAATAAGATGAGGATTACATAAATGGTAGACGCGTAGCTCGTGAGCAGAACGAGGAGTGGCACTGATGGAAGAATATAATAAACTACATACCAACAATGAAGAGTAAAAGCAGGATTTATTGTTATTGGTGAAAGAATATAGACAAAATTACCCAGACTCAAATAAATCAACTTTGCTCAAATAATTATTTAAAATAGCTTAATATGCTTAATATTTAAAGGCAAAATATAAATATTTTATGTCTATCAGAATAAGTTTCATAAATTGACTGCATTTTTTTTTTTTTATTAAAAACTTTTTTTAATTAATATTTGTTTTTACTTTCCTTATACATTTGTAATGAATAAATACAACTTAAGATTTTGAATATAGGTTTTCTAAACTTTTATTCGAGGGGTTTTAGTACCATTGTATAAATAGAGACCGAAAAACATATATACAAAACTTAAAGGATGGTTGGGGAGGGGATTGGGGGATTGGGAAGGGGATGCGTTTGCGGCATTTTTTTTTTTAATAATTTTCTTAATTTAAAAGACAAATGTAAACAGATATCTTAGTATTCAATATTTTAAAATTTTCATCAAGTTTCCTGTAAGAACAGACGGACGGACGGACAAGAGTTGCTAAATCGTTTCAGAAAACGATTCAGAAAAAAATTGTATACGTTCTGTTTTACAAATATCATTCAATAAAAGTGATCATAAAAATATATAAATATATATATATTTTTTTATACATACATATGAAAAAAGGTATGTTTTGGATCCGGTAGCGACCCCTAAATCTTTCTTAAAAATTTTGAAAAAAATTATGTGTTATTTTTTCACGGTGGTTAATATAAATTCCGGTTGGCCCATTACAAAATCCAATTTATTATTTTATGAACCGCCCTAGCGATGGGGCTTCAGCCCGAAAATTGCTCACTGGATCTACACAGCGGTGGTTCGCCCAATACTGCTGTACGGGGTCATCGTTTGGTGGCCTTCTTTAGAGCAGGCCTCCAATACCAACCTTCTTGCAAGGGTACAGAGAATGGCTTCCATGTGTATCACTGTTGCCCTACGTACTACACCACTTCCTTTGCTATTGCCCGGCGCTCTCCAGAACAAGACTTCGATCATTGCGATCGCCGTGTCTTCACGATCTCTCTGATCTCTCAAATGTGGAAATTTCACATATCAGGGGCTTCATCAAGAGCTCAAACTGGTTCTACGGTGGGGACTGAGGGGAACACCTATTCGTCCGATGGCATCACAATGGACCCCAGAGTCTAAGTGTGCTTTTCCTTTGGATTAGTAGCCACTTCCAACCTAACCTAACCTACCATTCTCTAACCATCTTGGTTATTCTCTTATAGCATGTTCAGACGGCAAAATGAACCACTTGATTCGCTCTCTGAATCACGATTGCGAACCTTGGTGTTCAGACGAGTGTTCTTGTTTCATTTTGACGTTAATATTTTTTGTGCAAATATTTGAAGACATCCTTCTACACTTTACGTTTCACTATTTAATTTTTTCCATTTTTAATTGAATATATATATACATATGTATATGTAAATATATACTTTTTATTTGTAACATGTTTCCATTTATTTTATTGCACACATTAATTTTTAGTTTTTACTTTGTTTATATATTTTTGAGAGCTAGTTCAGATAAACTAGCGATAATTTTTTATCAAAATTGGAGATGACAGTACATTTTTCGTAATTAGATTCAAAATGAACCAAGAAGGTTCGCTCTCAAAATTTTGTATGGAGAAACATGTTGATTCAATCATGATTGGGGCGCGAACCGTGAATGGAAGAGCGAACCTCGAATTTTGCTGTCCGTCTGAACATAGCATTACACGGATTTTCCTCACAAATTTTACAAATTATTTTACGACGCTCTAATTCAATAAATAATATTTTGAATACTAAATGATGAGACAATAATGTGCTTTTGTGTTGGAAATTACAACTAGATACCTACAGCCACATTTTCAAAAAGAAGAAATGTTGTTAACAATGCGTTTTTCTTTATAAAACTTATACTTTTCCATATTTGAGTGCCAATATGTTACACCCGTAATTTAGTCAAACAATTAAAATTTTTCATTAATTTATTCTACAGATGTTATCTTCACACTTATTTAAGCAAATGACCATTTAATTTAATCAACCGTCTGTCGAAATTAAATTTTGTTTACTTAATTTTGACATGAATCATTAGTAAGTATAACAAAATTTAATACTCAATATGTTAATGATATCATATTAATAAACTGCAAAATAATAGTGGAATGATGATGAGAAATGTGTGATAAAAAAAAAGAGAAATTCGTGTTTTTATAAGAGAACTTAAAATAATAAAAATTTAAAAAAACACTTCACAAAACTCACATCAAATATTTGATTTGGAGAAATGCTTGCACAATTAATAAAATATATAAAACGGCCATAATATCGTAAAACGATACAATAAGATAAAGTGGAAGATTAAAACATTATATATTTCTTATAGCTGATATAGAATAGCTTTGTTTATTGTCGAATAGAGAAATTTTCCATCTGATTATTCTTGAATTTCTGAAATTCATTTACAACAAAGAATAGTAAATATTATTCATAAAAATTAAGGCAAACTTAATCCAGGTTTGTAAAACAATTTTTAATATAAAATTTGTTGATAAAACCTATTTGAGGTAGATATTATCTTTTGTGGCTCCACCCCCAAATTATTAATCATTACGGAATGTTGATTACGAGTTATGTTAATAGTTGCTATCTGAGAGCAAAATTGCTCACATTTTTTAGTATATTTATAAAATAAAAAATCTTTACTCTTTCAAATTAATTCCATCGCCTTCAAAGAAATCACCCTCCTATACAATACACAAAATATATTTCTAATCGATTTTCGAAATGGTCTTCAAAGTGCCCGTGATTCTGCTTTTATCTCCTCGCTAGGTTCAAAACGGTATTCACGGATTGTCCTTTCGGCTTAATTGAATAGCCAAAAGTAACACTGTACTACATCAGTTGATGGTTGTAGAACGATATGAGTTGACTTTTCTCCGAAATGGTCTCGAAAAATCCATACAGTGTGAGACAGTGCATTAATGTGAAGTAAACCAAATTCTCTGCCAATAATTCTGAGAGCAAATCGTCGCGGTCGATATCGAGTAAAATCAATTGAATTTCCATATTTTGGTTTATTATTTAAAAAAGACGGACAATTGTCAGACCTCGTTTCACTTTTACTATTAACTATGGTAAAATAACTCTTAGTATTTTATAATAAAAAAAATAATAATATAATTTCGATCGAAAAAATTCGATAACGAAGTTGGTTTCCTTTCTATATTAACAGTTAGGCCTGGCGAAAAAAATTTATAATGCACTTCATCACGAAAAGGTTGGCATGACCTTGATTTTTGAACGACATTGACGTAATATTTTCGGTCTTGCTTCACCTTTTTTTTTGGTTGGTTGGGGGTTGGGGGGGGGTAGTATCATAGGCATAGATCCAAGTCCCATAATGATGCATTTCCGTTCGTTCTGGAATTCAGAAAGCATGGTTTCAGAGATAATAATGAGACACTATGTATTAAATGGACTAAAAAATCAATGAAAGCTTATTCGATTTTAAATTATGTTAATTCTTCAACACAATCTCCATGTAAAACAATGTAACAATTTGGCTTAAGTCGATCGGGTCATGAAACCAGAATACGACCAATGTTATTCTTAACCTTTATTTTTTCATAATTTTTGTACCCAATGCCACTATGTGATGTTTGTAACTACCAAAAATATTTGATTATACCGATCGGTTCAAAATCACTTTCTGAGTCGATTTAGCGTCCGTCTGTTTGTGCATGTAAACATTGTAATAAAAGTACAGGTCGCATATATATGTATATATATATTGTGATGAAATTTTGTATTAAGCTTTTATCGTCGATAGGACGTACGCTATTGAAATTGGTGAAAATCGGTGCATGTTCAAAAATAGTTCCCTTACAAATGACCCCTATGAGATCGACTTAAATTGCCATAAGATCCAAATTATCATATAGATCTCGTTCAAATTCTTCTTAAATCTATTAACCAGTAGTCCAAAAATAAACCCTGTAGGATAATTCTTATTCCCATATAAAGCTGCTTCTCGATCTTCACTTAAATTTATCAAAAAAGAAAAATATTGGATAGTTTTTCTAAAATTTGGTTTGTATAAGTTTTTGAAAAAAATAGAGACTTTACCAAATATGGTCAGGATTGGTCCAATTGTCGAGCCAGTCCTCATATAAATATAGCATCCGATAAGAACTTTTTCATATAATTCTTATATATATTTATATATATATATATTAAAATAATAACACAAACGGCAGTAATTCTTCGTCTCCACTTGGATCTGTATCGGTGTCGGTAACATCGGTAGTTCGGGTACGTTAGTCGGCAGTTTTCGATGGTCGATAACATATCGATAGGAGATTTGATACCTCACCACACCAACTTTGTTTACTTATCCCATTTTATATATAAACTAGTTGAGAATTCTAAGTGATGTTTTTACATTGTTATCTAAATAATATAGATTCCATATATGTGTCGGTATGTATGTGTACTCACAAGGTAGGGTGAAAAGCGGTATTTTTAGAACTATCGATTAGTAATGAGCAATGTTTTCGAGCATATTTTACACGAACAAATTTTTAAGTATTTCAAAGACAACAACTGAAATACAGAGCGTCAATCTGGTTTTACACCCCAACATAGCTGTATAACAGCTTTATCTGATATAGTTGAGAAGATAAGAAGCAACATGGACGATGGAAAAAAATATTTGTTTTTAGTTTTATTGGACCACTCAATAAACCATTAAATTTTATGTCTCAAACTGACGAAGTTTTTTAACTGGCACTAGCAGTTAGACTCATGTCGTCGTATCTCACAAATAGATCCTTATATGTTGCTAATGGTAGTTCCATCTCAAATTGCTTGCAAGTTATAAAAGGGCTCAATGCTGGGACCATTACTATATTCGATATACATATATGGTCTAACACAACAAATTCAGTTCCCAAAAATTCAGACGTACGCTGATGACATTTGGCTCTATTTCTATTGTAACAGCAAATGATCTACGACTTAATCCAAATAAATCAAAGTGCATTTATTATAACTAGCAGATTCCAGCCCTCGAAATTCGAGTGCAATTTCTAGGCAACTTCATTTTTCAACTTAACCAATTCACAAACCAACAGTTTATTGGTTTATTATTATTGTGTGTGAATAAAACAAACTCATTACCAACACATTAACAAATTTCATAAACATATACATAGCATATTCATAATTTTATGTATGTGTCAGTAGCAACTTTTAATGCAATTTGCTCAAAATAAAGGAAAAAATTTAAAAATATGTAAATCTGGTGAACAGCTAAAAAGAAAACCTTTCAAATAATATATGTTTGGTCAAAATCGGGATAAAACGGTAGAACAAAACATCGGTCACAAGAAATCGCCTAGCCTATTCATATTATAGATAAGGAAGAAAATGTTGCATTTCGAGAATGATATAAATGTCTTGCTTGGGTGCTCTACAATTGACATCGTGGACTCTGTTACAATTCTCCGTGTTGTGTTTAATGTAACTCTAACTCGGTCAGATCATGTTAATCAATTCTGTGGCAGAATTTATGGTATGTTTAATTCACCAAAAATAAGATTACAACTGTAAAGATAACAGGAAACTAAACGTAACACTTTCAACAATATTATACGCTATATCTTTGGTCGAAGAAAATTTGATCATGTATCCCAATACTCGTACCGTGTGTCTTTTTGAGCGATTAAGGTTCGCAAGATCTTCCAGAGGAAAACGAATTATACACCGGCACCATGCCTCCAAATGCAAATTTTTTATTATAATTATTCGTCTCTGGAACCAACTTCCTAATGTTATCCAAAATACAAGCAACGCAATTGGGCGTATAAAATTACTATACCAATACTTATCTTGACTAAGATAAGAGTTAGTGATGTTATATGTGATGAATAACTAATCCAATTCCGTTATTGTAATTTATAAGATACTGTGTCTTGTTGTAATGGAAAATCAAATTTAACAAATAAATACAAATACAAATGGTGTATTTGGTGAATGAACGTGATTTCAAGAGACAGATAAACATCGCTATATCGACTCGAGTTGTTATAAGAATCAAGAATATATAAACTTTATGAAGTCGCAAATTCATGTACACCTGATTATACCCTATACCACTATGTGGTTTGGGTATAATGACTTTGTGCTGCTGTTTGTAACAACCAAAAATATTTGACCTAGACCCATCTTTAATTATACCGATCGAATCAGAATCACTTTCTGAGTTGATTTAACAATGTCCGTCCGTCCGTCCGTCCGTCCGTCCGTCTGTGTGTCCATGTAAACCTTGTAATCAAACTGCAGGTCGCAAATATGAATATATTTTGATGAAATTTGGTATATAAGCTTTTATCGGCCATGGGATGAACGCTATTGAAATTGGTGAGAATCGGTCCATGTTCAGACCTAGCCCCCATACAAATTACCCATATGAAATCGACATAAATTGCCATAAGATCCAAATTGTCATATAGATCTTACTCAAATTGGGTTTGTATGCGTTCATTACATCCATTAATGAGTAGTCCAAAAATGATCCCTTTGACCCCATATAGAGCTGCTTCCCGATCTTCACTTAAATCTATTAAAAAACAAAAATATTGCAGTGATTCTTCTCAAATTTTGTTTGTATATATTTTTGCAAAATACAAGAGACTTTACCAAACATGATCAGGATCGGTCCATTTTTGAACCAAGTCCCTATATAGATATAGCATCCGATATGAACTTTTCATATCTGCAGCCAAAAAAATTAATAAAAATCCCACTCAAATTTGGTTTTTGCTTATTTTCTATGTCCAGTTAGTTGGGCCTAAGAGATAGGGTCTCTAAACGCATGGTATAGGGTATCGTATAGTCGGTCTAGACCGACTATAATTTTCTTACTTGTTTTTTCATACAAAATAGGGATGATTGTATAAAATTAATGATATTTCCCTTAAGCACATTTAAATTAACATTTAAAAAAAATTTATATTAATAACTTTTCAATCATCGGCATGGAATTCCTACGTTTTCTTCTTTATTGATAATAGTTTATTAAACTTTCAAGTCAAATTAATTCCTACTCAAACACCAATTCAAATATTTCCAGTTTTATTTATTCAATTAACTTGTCATAGTCATTATAAACTATGTATATATCATACATATATATAGACGAGTATATGACCCACAACATTGCTATGAAGTGGTAGAAACCAGAATTATTATTTCTCCATTAATTTTTATTGAATAAATGCGATTTCGTAATTTATTGCAATTTCCATAATGTAACAAAAACAACAACAACAAAAACACAAACAATGTAATCAAAATATTTTAAAGGAATTTGAAACTATTGTAATTTATCTGGAAGATAAGAATTTGTTTGTCATATAAAACAAATTCTGTTGCAGTTTTATTTGAAATTTACTCGTGTATACGAGTATGAAAATTGAGCGCCAACTTAAAAAATATTTTTCTTTTATTTAAAAACTAAAACCAAACATTTAGAATAACGTTGTTTATAAAGATGACTTAAGTAGCAAATTCTAGATTCTTTGAGAATTATCAAATTAGCACTATATAAACCGAGTGGTCCTTTTGACTGGACGAAATAGCCTACATACATATGTGCAAAATGCTTTCTATCGTACCAGAATTAATAATAACAATTAACAATTAAAATAAGTAAGAAAATTAAGGTCGCTCTACACCGACTTTGCGATACCCTATACCATGCATTTAGAGAATTTGTCTTAGGTCCAACTAATTGGGTATAAAAAATAAGTTATCGGATGCTCTATTTGATAAATATGCAATATTTTTTGTTTTTGATAGGTTTAAGTGAAGATCGGATAGAAGCTTTACATGGGGGCTATGACTAAAAATTGGCCTATAGGGTTTATTTTTGGTTTAAACCACATAGTATAGGGTATAAAAATATATATATATGCGAGTACATAGAATACCGATGACGATTACTAATGTCATTCAATAACAAATAAAAAGCACGATTAAATACACCATTAATTCAAAAAGTATTCACGATTTCTAAACATTATTGGTGAGTTATCAGTCAGTTTAAAATTAATCTAATACACTTGTTAGTTACTAATTAATTCTGATTTATTGTTTCATAGTGTTGCCGCTGAAAGTTGAAGTGTCTTGACGGTAACACACTTATTTGTTTTGAAATGTTTCATATTTTTCTTTCTTTGGCGACCCCCAGCTGAATATATTCACGGAATATCTTAACCCTTAAAAGGCAGTTTTAGTGGGTTAATATTTCTGTTAATATTTAAAAAAAGGAAAATGGTAAAGGGCTAAAATGTTGTACAAAAATTTATCGTGAAATTTCATAGACGCTATCCAAACAAAAAATTTTGATCGAGTATTTGGCTAACACTGCCAATGTGAAAATATTAAAAGGCTATAAAATGTCACGTACGATTTGCACTAACTTTATACAACCGTCGGGCCAAGGAATCACCCACCCACAATATTAGTGTTGCACAGTGTTATTTTAAAAATTTCAACCAAACCAAATTTTAAAAAATCTAATATTTATTTTATTTTTTGATAGATTTAAGTGAAGATCGGGAATCAGCTTTATATGGGGACTATAACTACAAGTTTGACTTTTTAATACTGATTAGTGATATAATGGACACATATACACCAAATTTTATCGATGTATATGTGATAATCTGGATCTAACGACCATTTCAATCGGTCTGATAGGGATTATTTAAATGGGGGCTAGGTCTGAGTATGCACACATTTTTACCAATTCCAATAGCGTTCGCCATATGGCCATAAAAGCTTATATACCAAATTTCATCATTATATTTGCGACCTGCAGTTTGATTACAAGGTTTGCATCGACTCACACACGGATGGACGGATGGACAGACAGGCAGACATACAGAGAAACAGACCGATACAAACGGACAGACAGAGAATTATTACGGTCTACATCCATCGTTGGATACAGTAATAGAGAGGGTAGCCGATACCAAGACCTTGGCAATAATAATGCACCGGACCTGAATGGAATATCATATTAAACACTAAAATGGCATTAAGGACCAGACCGCACCAGTTCGTAGAGGTAAGAGGTACTTAACAAGTGTCTAGAAAATGGTGTATTTCCACAATTCTGGAAAAACAGAAGCTTGTTCTAATTCCAAAACTAAACAAACGCCTTGGCAACCATCTTCCTAGCGACCGATATGCTTAATAGATCGGAAAAGTATTAGTTAGACTTCTAGCAGCTGTAGGAAGTGCATGGGGACTATCAATATGAATGACAATATGAATTCAGAAAATACCGATCAACAATAGATGCTATTAAGTAGGTAAACGGACGGACGGACGGACGGACATCGCTAAATATACTCAGAAATTGTGTCTGAGTCAATCAGTATAATAAAATGTTGGTCTGGATCAAATATTTTTAGTAGTTACAAAAAATGAGATTTTGACATTTAGTTACGCTTGTAAGTAAAATTATAATTGATAGCGATCGATTATGAATCATTTTCAGAGTTGAATACGCGATAGTAGTCTGCCTTTTTGTCATTAAAACTTTGTGGTGATCAAATCATGCAAAAACAAAGTTATTTGGGTAATATTTGGAAAATGAGTTATTCTCGGCTTAAAGAGTAATCATATTAATTTCGGTCCATGTTACTTCTAGCCCCCAAAATTTGAAGCACAATGTCATTACTCGCATGCAGTTCATATTTGGTTTTTGAATTAACATTTTATCCAGAAATCGTTACTTGAAGTAAAAAATTGATCCAGTCTTCATATTTAATAACCTCCCCGGGTATACACCTAAATCTGTCTTTAAGACGTCAAAACAAAAATATGGGACTTTTATTTAAAGTGAAAAACGAGTTACCTTCACCCCATGAGAATTCATTAAGAACTACTATAAATGAAGCACTGAACTAATAACTTTTTAAAAAGTTGAACCTCTGGCTATTATGGTTCCCGAAATATGGCGGCTTGAAAAGTGAAAATTTAAAAAAAAAAGTCCTTAATATGCGTCCAATAATTACTGTTACCTCTAAGAATAGTATGCCACAAGTTCAGTTGAGATGTTATTGGAAAGGTATTAGAATAGTCTTTAATATGAAAAATTGTTATTTTTTTAATGTCAATGGTCATAATCAGGGCTGCGTTTCATGCACTATAACTGAAAATATGCACTAAAGACAAAGAAATATACACTTAAAAAATCGTAAATTTTTTTTTAAATTATACAAATAAAAATCAAAAATATTAAAAATCAAGTAACACTCATAATTATGAGTCGGGCACTGCATTTGTCGGAACGCTTTAGTAGTTTAAAAATTTGGAGTCCCTTCAAGTTATGCTGAAAAAAGTGAAAAAAAAAAGATTTTTTTTAAAAATAAATTCAGAAAAATCTGAGAATTGATAAAAATCTATTTTAAAAAAATTTGACGTGATACAGACATTTCCAAGAGTCTGCCTGCAAAAATTAAGCTCGATTGGATCACGGAAAATGGGTTAAAAATCTATCCACAATCTTTCACACAGGCGGACAGACGGACACGACGAGCTTTATACTTTATACATAAAAAAAAACATTCTGACGTGTACATGAAAATCGCCGATACACGTGTATTTTTATTTTTTCTCCCCCTTTCCGAAAAAGTATATTTGGTTCATAGGACAGAATGTGTGTAACGCGGTGTAATATCTAATAAGATATACATACAAAGAAATTTAAAAACCAAATATATAATAAAAACAAGTAAGAAGAAGTAAGAAAATTATAGTCGGTATAGACCGACTATACGATACCCTATACCATGCGTTTAGAAACCCTATCTCTTAGGCCCAACTAACTGGACATAGAAAATAAGCATAAACCAAATTTGAGTGGGATTTTTATTAATTTTTTTGGCTGCAGATATGAAAAAGTTCATATCGGATGCTATATCTATATGGGGACTAGGCCCAAAAATGGACCGATCCTGACCATGTTTAGTAAAGTCTCTTGTATTTTGCACAAATATATACAAACAAAATTTGAGAAGAATCAGTGCAATATTTTTGTTTTTTGATAGATTTAAGTGAAGATCGGGAAGCAGCTCTATATGGGGCCAAAGGGATCATTTTTGGACTACTCATTAAGGGATGTAATGAACGCATACAAACCCAATTTGAGTAAGATCTATATGACAATTTGGAGCTTATGGCAATTTATGTCGATTTCATAGGGGTCATTTATATGGGGGCTAGGTCTTAACATGAACCGATTTTAATAGCGTTCATCCTATGGGCGATAAAAGCTTATATACCAAATTTCATCAAAATATATTCATATTTGCGACCTGCAGTTTTATTACAAGCTTTACATGGACACACAGACGGACGGACATCGTTAAATCGAATCGGATAATGATTCTGATGCGATCGGTATAATAAAAGATGGGTCTAGGTCAAATATTTTTGGTAGTTCCAAACAGCAGCACAAAGTCATTATACCCAAACCACATAGTGGCATAGGGTATAAAAATATAGTCTTGGATCCAACTTTGCTGACGCAATAACTGGATATCAAAAATAAGCATAAACCAAATTTTAATATTGTTATTAATTTGTAGCGTGCAGATATGCATAGGACGAACGCTATTGAAATTGGTAAAAATCGGCACATGTTCAAACCTAGTTCCCATAGAAATGACCACTAAGAGATCGACTTAAATTGATATAAGACCCAAATTATCATATAGATCTTGGTGAAATTTGGTATGTTTGTGTTTATTACACCCATTAATCAGTAGTCCAAAAATAAACCCTGTTAGAGATTTATTCGTTATAGCCCCCATATAAAGCTGTTTCCCGACCTTCACTTAAATCTATAAAAAAGACAAAATTATTGCACAGATTTTTCCTATATTTGGTTTGTATATGTTTTTGCAAAAAATAAGTTGATTTACCAAATATGGTCACGATCGGTCCATTTTTTGAACTAGTCCCCATTTAAATTTGGCATCCGATATGAAATCTGCAGGCAAAAAAATTAATAACAATGCCACTCAAATTTGGTTTATGCTTATTTACTATATTTAATTAGTTGGACCTGAGACCCCCCACTCTAAACGCATGGTATAGGATATAGTGTAATCGGCCGAGACCGACTATAATTTTCTTACTTGTTTATTTATAACTCAGGAATCAGTAAAATTGGCTCAATAAATTTAGCACAAATAACATATTCCATAACAATATCTGATCGTGTGATAATAACCTTTTGCAAATCATAATTGTTATTTAAATGAGTCTAGATTAGAATGATAGGTTAAAAAGTTTTATTCTGGACCACCTCAGTTGAGTTTTTATTAGAATTTCAGAAACTGGTAGAGGTAAAAGTTTTAAATTATTTCTTAGATTAGTAAAATAGAAAATTTATGCCAAATTTTATTAAATTTTAAATGTGTGAGGTCTAAAAATCCGTTTTCCTTTGTTTTTTTAAACCAGAAGTACAAATATTATGTTGGTAAGTTGTCGGCCAGCAACAAAATGTATATAAACAAAATTTCATCAAAATATATTCATACCATATTTGATTATAAGGTTTACATGGACACACAGGAGGGACGGACATCGCTGAATCTATTCAGAAAATGATTGTATAATAATAGATGGTAGTTACCAACATCTGCACAGACTCGTTATATCCTGATTACATTGCTATAAGGTATTTATAATTAACCAAAAAATTGTATTCAAACTGAAGTTCGAATCCATTCCTCTAGTCCAATTTTGTTTAACTACTCTGAAACGGTAAACGTAAATCTAGTGTTAATTGTTTTTTAAACACAATGACGCTGTCATCCATCGTCAACACAATGACTGATAAACTGGAGTTTATATAAAGGGTGTACCAAAATCTTCGCAAGATTTGAATTAAACAGAAAACTTTTTGATATGTAAACATCTATACGCGCAGTGGGGTAAATTTATAATTCACAATACAATCACAAAAACAGCGTAATATGTGAGCGTAAGATCTTACGCGTAACATGTAAGCATTAAGACAAATCGGTGTGACATGATTGTTTGGTGAAAAAATTATGATATGTAATAACCTTTTTGTCGCTATTTTCTGCATTTTATTTATTACCAGATGTTTACACATCTCCCCTGTGATCGGACTCACGATTTTTTTTCTACATTTTAATTTTTTTATTTATATATGGAATATCACATCAAGAAAATTACCTGAGCGGCTTTGCTGGCATATACGCATTCTTTTGTCGAATTTATTCATAACCATTTTGCATAAATGTGGGTGAATTTCGTTGTTGCAGTGTTGAATTTCCACCTTCAGTGCACCGTTTGTTGTGAGCTTGTTGGCATAGACATTCGAAATAAAAGAGCCCCATAAAACGAAATACAATGGTGTTAAATAACACTGTACCCCGACACGGAAAAATACCTTTTGTAGTAATTGAATTGTGCGACAGGCTGTATGGCATGTGTCATCGTCTTGTTGAAACCACATGTGATACACATCAATATCATGCAATTTAGGCAGAAAGAACTCTGTTTTTCATGACGCGATATCGAGCAGCAGTAACAGTCACTGCTTAAGCAATGATGCTTCCAGCCCAAAATGCGCCCCAAACACTTACACATTAGGACGGATTTGTTTTTAGACAAATAGATGTTGGTCTCTGAACTCCAAATGCGGCAATTTTGACGATTAACGAAGCCATCAAGGTGAAAATGTGCTGCATCGATTTGTTTGATTTTGTTCGAAAAATCAGCTTCCACTTGGGCATGGTCATTGGGCTTCAGTTATTTTATCAATTGAACTTCAGTAAGTATACGCTGTAGTGCTTCTGAAAATTTGCAATTCTTGTCCAAGACACAGAATTGATGTTCCTGGACTTTCACCAACACTATCACGCATTGCTTCGATATTGATATTAGCACCATCAGTTTGCCTGATTTTTTCAATTACACTCTTCACAGTTAACGAAGTTAGATCAATATTCCGACTATATTTTGTACGAAATATTTGAAATATTGTTCAACAATGAAAGCGCGTTATCCTATCGTGTTGTGTTCCATTTTTACTAACCCAAAACTATCAGATGGTAAACTGTCTTTTTCTTTTGGTTGGCAACACTTAACTGCAAAAATGGCGTCAAATTAAAATCTTGTGTAATTTTTGGAACACCCTTTACGAGTTTCAAACAGCTATGACAACAAAACTAAGTTAACAAATTTCAACATGGAACTTAACACTCAATGTAAATATTTTTTTTTTTTTTTTTTGATACACCAAAACATGCAAATATTTATAAATATAAATTCAATATTTACTTAAGTTTTAACGTAATTAGACTTAGGCATATAAAAACCGTTTAAAACCCAGATTATAAATATTTAATATTAACAATATAAAAGACTTAAGTTCCATGCTAGATAAAAACAAGTAGGAGTGTTAAATTCGGCTATGCCGAATCTTTGATACCCTCCACCTCGGTTTGAGTCATGATAATAAATGTAAATGAAAAAGTAAACAATTTGTTAAACTTAATACCAAATTATTTCAGCAAATTCTTTGGGTTGGTTTTCGTCTTTTCTATTATTTCGTATTTATTTCGGTGTTTGCTTTTTGGTCATCGTGGTTGCTGATCGGCATACATTTAGGTTATATACCTATATGCATGCGTTTCCGGTTATATGACATAACTTCTCGTTTAATTTAGTTTTTGCTAATTAAATAGGTCGCCCTAACCTCCATTGCAAAGGTAATGGTTGTGTAGGGTGGCTATATGCATTAAATCGTGCTAATTGGAGATGGCTGTATAGTTTCTTTTAACTGGCCAAATATTTCTTCCTTGCGGCCATATAGGTCGGATGGAGTAACAAAATAATAACCAAAAAAAAACTCTCAAAACTTTTTTATTAAAATATTGCAATATTTGGAAAACATAGAGAATAAATTTATAACAATAAATATTCAAATTAGGGATGCCAAACACAAAAAACCAAATGTCCCAAACATTTTAAATAAAATAATTTGTTCTCTTTATTTTCTGAAAAACTTCAAATTTTCATAAAAAAAAAAAATTGTGAAAATTTATATATAAATAACATTCTCATCAAATTGCGTTTATTTATGTAACAGTTTTTATGTTCGCAATTCTTAAATATTATTTGACGTTTTCTAAAATTCATTGAATTTAAATTAATGTTTTCTGTAGTGTGATTCTGTAAATTTCAGCGATCTGACAATCGCAAAATATATCGACAGCTATTGTTGTTTGCACTAAGGATTAAGTGATTCACTAAGTACATACATCTTAACGACAGTCGACAAATCTATTTTTCTATTTATTTAAATTGTAAACGAGTGGCATCTCTGTCAAAATAAGCGAAAAACACAAAGAAGAATAGAAAAAACAAATTACTTCGTATTTGACAGGATGATTTTATGTTTATGTTTAATATCTCTATTTTTTTACTAATATTTCTGTTTATTTATTTGAAAATGAAATAATGAATTGAATATGCTATTTAATTTTTTTATTTATATAAAAATGTTTTTTAATAGAAGCAAAATATTTTCCTTATTTTATGATTTTTATTTATGTATGACGACATTTCAACCTAAAAATTTAAGTTTTTATCGATTGAATAAACAACACAAAAATGGTTGTCGTTTAGATAACAACAACAGCTGACTTTAACAATAGCGAATATCGTTTAAAAATTTTACTGATAATTTTGCTATTTTCTTTTTTTTAACGATTCGACTATCGTTAAAAGAAGTTACTGAATCGCAGTACTGAAAAGCTATTAATTTCTCCTGAATGGCAATATTGTTTTTAAATGTAAACATATTTGGTGTTTTTTTTTTTTGGACTTTCAATTTGTGTTTAACGAATAAAATTTATATATTAAAGATGCATTTGATGTCTTCTAAATTTAAAATTATTATTTCCGACATTTTGATATGATTTTCTGAAATTGATATTTTCGAATTTATAATTGGAAATATTATTTCCAATTTTTAGAATTGATATTTTCTTAAATTTGAATGGAAAATTTAAAAAGTGCAATTTTGTATTTTTGTGAATAATAATCTTTAGTAATTATAAACAATTTTTAAAAATTAGATGTAATCGCAATCAGATATTTTGTAGGTAAAGCAGAATAATAGTTCTATATAACTATGTAGAACTGATTTGAAAGCAAAAAACTCATTGATGAACTCGGTAACTATATTTTGTAAAGACAACAAAAAGTTAATATGCCAAACTTATGTTCATATTTGTAAAAGAATAATGAAAAAACGTATGAAATAAAAGACCAGCCCGTGTATACTCTTAACATTGTTCTGTATAATATCTAGTTGAAAATATTGACATTCATGTTAAAATAGAAATAACTATTGCAAAGCTAATTAGAACAAAAATTGTGGCGCCATCTACTGTGGCATAGTCACGCTGAGCAAAATGAAGTGACACTCTGTTATTGCAAAAGAAATGTATTTTCCCCCACAACAAAATATTGCAGAATTTTATGTAAATAAAATAATATACCGATTTATTTCTAACATGCAGTTGTTATGGATATACATATATATTTATAATATATGTATATTATTTGTATTACTTAATATGTTTATGTATGTATATGTAAATATTACACACAAAAAAAACAACATCAAACGTTTATTATTGTGTTATTTGGCTAATATCCTTTTGTTTGTTTTATTTCAAAATAAGCTAATACGGCCTAAGATTTTTAATGTAAATAAAACTGCATTTAAATTACATTTCTTTCCGACGTTTCGTCAATTCTTTGTTGACTTTCTCAAGGAAATTCTATTTAATTATAAAAAACATCACGTTAAAACAATTCTAAAATACACTATATATATAACAATAACTTACAATAACATGAGTATTATTTATCACATTTAAAAATGAATTTAATTTACACCCAACTTAACAACAAAAATTATATTGAACATATATTAATAACAAGTACTCAGCTTAAAATAATATCAGTGTAAAGTTATTGTATTGCAACCCTGTAACTAGCATTAATTTTGTCAGTATCCTCTTTTCAATTCATCGTATATTCCTTTTTCTGTTGGATTCGTAAACTTTCTATGGTGTACCTTTTCTTTTCAACGTTCTTTTTGTGTTTTTCTCTTTAAATGAAATTATACATAAAATTTTTTTCTGCTAAATTTACATTGCTTTTTTTTATTAACAACTAGGTATTTTAGCATTGTTTGCTTTAGATGTTGGTGAATTTTTACTACCTTTATATTAACTCGAAGTGTCTGCTTGTCGAAAAAATTTTGGATCTATTTTAACCAATTTCCCGTGACCCATTCGATCTGAAATTTTGCAGGCAGGCTCGTGGTAATAACAGAAATGATCTAACAAATTTTTTTAGTGATGCCAAAACAATGGAAACTTTTAAATTTTTCTACCAGAGTTAATAAAAAAATGTACAAAGGGTTAGTTTTTATTATAGTATTACCACAACGACCACAAAAACAACAAGTCCATCTATGACAACAACATAACATTTAGAATAATATTTTTTTTTTTTACTTTTTTAGTTTGGTGAATCATTCTCACTAAAAATGATCACTGTAGCTGCACTATTGAGGGCGTGATCGTGACAAGAACAACATAGAAAATTATATTTTTTCAAGACTTTTTTTAGTTCTTCATTCAAATCTCTGGCCCTAATCAACCGATTTGGACGATTGTAAATAGCAAACTTTTCAGGATGTCAATGAATCATTTTTTATATCAACGAGCACCCTAGCTGCCCGATTGATGCCGTCATCGTGATTTCCACAGACGGACAGACGGACAGAAAGACAGACGGACAGACGGGCAGACGAACATCGCTATATCAACTCCGGTTGTTATAAGGATCACAAATATATATATTTAATGGGATCCAAAATTTTTTTCTAATTATTACAAACGGAATGACAAACGTATATATACCCTCTGCACACTGGAGTGGAGGGTATAAAAAACATGGTGAATTGAGCAACATAATTACTAAATCATAATAGCCAGACCAACAAAGTATTGTAGGGTAAAAAGACAGTTGTTCAAACTGTCATTTTCTAGGTAAAATACGAAATTCTTCTAAAAAAAAAATAAAGAACAAATCCGATATTTCATTTTAAATAAACTTTCTTTGAGTGTATTAAATGACTTTCCTACAAAAATTTATGCATTTCTTTTCATACCTAGATATATTTTTATTTTTTTTTTTTTATATAACGACGATCAATTAATTTCAATTTGTAGCAAATTTATTTTGTACGGAATTTTACAAAAGTATTTGTCAATATGCTGTAATAAAAATTGTTTTTTAATTTTATTGTTGATCATAAATCAATCATAAATTAACCATATGAAAAATTAAAAAAATTGTTGTTTTGCAAAAGATGTTCTTAGAAAGCTTTATCAAAATAAAAAGTAACATTACTGTTTTTTAAGCTTTTAAATTGTGTGTCATTTTGTTAAGTTTTTTCTAAATTTGTTTATTTTATTATTGTTATTGGTTATTATGATCTTAATAAATATTTCATGTAATTACCAAGAATCCTTGACCTAGACGAACTTTCAAGTGGACTGATAGACTCAGAATCGCATTGTTTTATCGAACATTCCGGTTACAAATGAGAAGATATGTATATACATAAATAAAATTTGCCAGATAAGTTTACCACGTGGCTTAAGAAGAAACCATATTGAAATTGTTGGAATCTGTTCTTATAATGGTATTTAAATTTGTGAATGAAAATTATAGTCTTATGGGCATATTTTTTGTTCCAATTGTATTTCAGAAAATATCAATGATTTTCAGAAAAGATTACTTGTATTTCAGAAAACATCAATTGATGTTCAGAGAGTATGAATTGCATTTCAGAAAGTATCAAATGTTTTCAGAAATTATCAAATGTTTTTCAAAAAGTATCATATGTATTTCAGAAATTATTAACTGAAATTCAGAATCTAAAAGCAGTTTCCCCTTCAGTACTGACAATTCGTTATCGTTTCTATAAGTAATTTGAAGTCAAATCACTTAAGGGGGTGTAAGGTTTTAAAGGCGAAAAAATGTGTATTTTCATGATTTTTTTTTTTTTTTTTTGTGAAGATATGAATATTGTCTTATTATTTATTTGATATATACAGTGACTCACAGCTTATTTCGTTTGAGACAATATTTTTACTTCTTATGGAAAAAAAACAAGCAACAATGCAATTTAACAAAAAATTTTTTGCATTTTATTCTTTGTTCTCTTCTTCGTGTAACAAGACAAAAACAATGCTTAAAAAAAAAATTTTCAATTATATATTATACATATCGTAGATATTGCAACAAATAGTATATAGCAGGCACGAACAAATTTTGTGTGGCCCCATATAAATTTAAAACAAAATAAAAAATTTTTTTGTTAATTAAAAAAAAAGAATTTTAAGCACGTAAGAAAGTTATAGTTGGTCTAGCCCGACCATACGATACCCCATACCATGGTTTAGAGAACCTATCTCTTATGTCCAACTAGATATAGAAAATAAGCATAAACCAACTTTAGTTGACATTGTTATTAATTTTTTTGGCTGCAGATATGAAAAAGTTCATATCGGGTGCTATTTATATGGGAACTAGGTCGAAAAATGGACCGATCCTGACCATATTTGGTAAAGTCACTTATATTTTGAAAAAATATATACAAATCAAATTTGAAAAAAATCTGTGCAATATTTTTGTTTTTTGATAGATTTAAGTGAAGATCGGGAAGCAGCTCTTTATGGGGCCTATGACTAAGAATTGTCCTACAGGGATTATTTTTGGAAAGGCGGACGGACAGACGGACGGACGGACGGACATCGCTAAATCGACTCAGAAAGTGATTCTGAGTCGATCGGTATAACAAAAGATGGGTCCAGGGAAAATATTTTTGATATTTACAGACAGCAGCACAAAGTCATTATACCCAAACCGCATAGTGGTATAGAGTATAAAAATTTCAAAATATTTTTTTAAATTTTATTAAGAATTTAACTAAAAATCACTAAAATCTCTATTATTTTACCTTCTTAATAAATGCGAAATTAACCCTAAGCTCTCTTTTGATGTGTCTTATTTCTGACTTTCTGGTTGAATTTTCCGTTTTGGTGTATTCAGAGACTTATAGTTAAATTTCACGGCGAATATTTGTGCGTCACATTTTAACCGCTTAAAGCCCTGTTTTAATGGCGTTTTTGCTCTTTTTAAAAGAAGGACAAAAATGACCCATAACTTGAGGAGTTAAAGGGTTAACATATTATACAAAAAATTTTCTCCTAACATCAGTATTTTTTTTTGCTATTTTGTTTGAAAGTGGATATTTGTACAGAAATATAATAGTGCGGCCCGCCGTTAGTAGGTGAAATTCCAAATTTGGCCCAACAAGCCATTTACGTGCCCACAGGGGTGGGAGGAAAAAAACCTTTATATGATTTAATAGATTCAAATAATATCTGGAAATATTTATGTGCTTAAGGAGGTTTATTATTTTCAATTTGGTAATTTCTTTTTAATTTAACGTTACATGTCTACAATCTCTTATCAGTGGGTAAGAAGAATTTTCAATTTTGGCAAAGTAATCTATAATATTAATAGGCTAGGAGATTTCTTGTGACCGATGTTTTGTTCTACCGTTTTATCCCGATTTTGACCCGATTATTTGAAAGGTATTTCTTTTTAGCCATTTTGCAGATTTACCGATTTTTAAATTTTTTCCTTTATTTTGAGTAAATTGCATTTAAAATTGCTACTAACACATACATAAAATTATACAAATTCTATGTATGTTTTATTAAATTTATCAATGTGTTTGTTAATGAGTTTGTTATCTTCATTCACAATAATAATAAACCATAAAAGTGTTGGTTTGGCTAAGTTGAAAAATAAAGATACCTAGAAATTGCACTCGAATTTCGAGCTCTGGAATCTGCTAGTTGTTATTAATCCTTGTTATGAAATTGATAATTTTTTCATAACCTGTTTTTTCATGAAGAAGATTTGTAAGATATCTCCAGGGCTTTTTATTTATCATTTTAAGACATTTGTTTTGTATAATTTGTAAGCGTTTTAGGTGGCAGTTGAGAGCGTCACTTAAAATAGGACACGCGTATGTTAATATCGGCCTTATAACACTTTTGAAGAGTAGATTTTTGTTTTTGGGGTTTAGAAGTGACCTTCTATTTAGTAGTGGCCATAATGCTTTAAATGATTTTATAGCTTTTTGGCACGTAGCCATAATATGTTGTTTAAATGTAAGCTTTTGGTTCAAGACAACTCCGAGATATTTGACATCGTTAAGTACATTTATGGTATTATTCCCAATATGAAGTTGACGTCTTGGCTGGCAGTCTTTTGGGAAATTTGTTGAATGGAAAAAAATTGCTTGGGTCCTGTTTGGATTAATTTTTATTTTCCATTTGTGAAAATATTCACTGCAATTTACAACCCCCTTTTCCATTTTCTTCAGGAGTTCACTTGTGAGTTTGTTTGAAGAAATTAACGCAGTATCATCTGCGTAATACGCAATCTTCATATATTTTGACTTTAAAATCGGATGTATATATCGAGTAAAGCAATGGCGACAAGGCTGATCATTGAGGTAACCCTGTGCTAATGGTTTTTGGAGATGATGTTTCATTATTAATCGCAACTTTAAAGCTTCTGCCGTTAATGAAATCTGAAATAAGTTTGCATAAATATTTTGGTATATTTGCGTCAAGTAGTTTAAATAAGAGGCCATTATGCCAAACGGTGTCTAACAATATCTAACAATATAAGACCCGTTAACCTTTTATTGTTTTTATTGGTGACTATTTGGTTTTTAATTCTATTTATTTGGTGAGTAGTGCTATGCTCTTTTTTAAATAGAATTGGTCATTACAAATTCACTAAGACGAGAATGTAGTATTTTTTCAAATATTTTACCTAAGTTACTTAATAGACTAATAGGTCTATAGCTGTTTGGGTTATTTTTTGTCTTACTAGGTTTGTTTATGGCTATAACCTTAGAATTCTTGAAATGGTTTGGGAAATAGTTGAGTTTGATGCAGCTGTTAAATATTATAACCAGTAATTTTAGAGATTTGAGTGGTGTTTCTTTAAAAGCAGGTTTGAAACATTGTCAAAACCAGGGGATTTTGAGGGTTTTATTGATGAGACAATATTCGTTACTTCAGAAAGATGTATAAATTGCTGATTCAGAACTAGCTCAGTGGTAGTAGTTCGAAGTGAGGTTATTGGCTTGGACAAATCTATTTGCCAGGATTTCAGACTTGTCCTTATCAGATGTTATTTTTGTATTTCCAATATTAAGGTGAGAGATTTGATTTTTTCAGCACATGCCATAAATTTTCAATTACATTAATGTCTGGTGCTTGGGGTGGCGTTTGGAGCACATGTGGTCAATTCCAAGTCAACCGTGTTTGGACTACACCCGACTTATGCTTTGGGTCGTTGTCTTGATAGAAGCTGAAATTCTCTCTTATGCCCAATTTTTCTGCACTCTGAAGTAAATTTGCCTTCAAAATATTTAGTTATTGAATTTTGTCCATAATCCCTTCAATAAAGTGCAAACTTCCTATTCCCGATGCCAACATGCACCCCCAAACCGTCATAGGACCAACGCCATGCTTTACAGTATCACGTAAATTTTGAGGTATTTGGTTTCCTCCACACGCAAACCTTTCCGTCAGACCCAAATAGGTTATATTTACTCTCATCAGAGAAAATAACGGTACCCCAGAACGAGTCTGGCTTTCCAAGGTACTCCGTTGCGAACTGTATTCTAACCTTTTTATTCTAAAAGACTTTCAGTAGCCATAAGATGAACACTATTGAAATTGGTGAAATTCGGTCCATGTTCAGATCTTGTCCCCATACAAATGACCCCTATGAAATCGACATAAATTGCCATAAGATCCAAATTATCATATAGATCTCAGTCAAATTGGGTTTGTTTGTATGTGTTTATTATATCCATTTATCAGTAGTCCAAATAAAATCCCTATAGGACAATTCTTAGTCATAGGCCCCATATAGAGCTGCTTCCCGATCTTCACTTAAATCTATCAAAAAACAAAAATATTGCACAGATTTTTCTAAAATTTGGTTTGTATATATTTTTTCAAAATATAAGTGACTTTACCAAATATACTCAGGTCCATTTTTCGACCTAGTCCCCATATAAATAAAGCATTCGATATGAACTTTTTCATATCTGCAGCCAAAGAAATTAATAACACTGCCAATCAAATTTGGTTTATACATATTTTCTATATGGAATTAGTTCGACCGAAGAGATAGGATCTCTAAACCATGGTATAGGGTGTCGTATAGTCGGTCTAGACCGACCATAATTTTCTTATTTGTTATACCCTATACCACTATATGGTTTGGGTATAATGACTTTGTGCTGCAGTTTGTAACTGCCAAAAATATTTGACCTAGACCCATATTTTATTATACCAATCGACTCAGAATCTCTTTGTGAGTCGATTTAGCGATGTCCGTCCGTCCGTCTGTGTGTCCATGACAACCTTGTAATCAAACTACAGGTCGCAAATATGAATATATTGTGATGAAGTTTGGTATATAAGCTTTTATCGGTCATAGGATGAACGCTATTGAAATTGGTGAAATTCGGTCCATGTTCAGACCTAGTCCCCATACAAATGACCCCTATGAAATCGACATAAATTGCCATAAGATCTAAATTATCATATATGTAGATCTCAGTCAAATTGGGTTTGTGTATGTTTATTATATCCATTAATCGCTAGTCCAAAAATAATCCCTACAAGACAATTCTTAGTCATAGGCCCCATATAGAACTGCTTCCCGATCTTCACTTAGATCTATCAAAAAACAAAAATATTGCACATATTTTTTCCAAATTTGGTTTGTGTATTTTTTTTTTTCAAAATATGACTTTACCAAATATGGTCAGGATCGCTCCATTTTTCGACCTAGTCCCCATATAAATATAGCATTCGTTATGAACTTTTTCATATCTGCAGCCAAAAAAATTAATAACAATGCCAATCAAATTTGGTTTATACTTATTTTCTATATCGAATTAGTTGGACCGAAGAGATAGGGTCTCTAAAGCATGGTATAGAGTATCGTATAGTCGGTCTAGACCGACTATAATTTTCTTACTTGTTTTTTTTTTCTTTTTTGTTATTTTAAACAGCTATTTTCATAAGACTTGAATGTGATGGTTTAAAGGACCTAAGTATGCAGAAATAATGTCGGTACGACTTAATGGCAGTCTGATGAATTTCATCGGATTTTTATGTCGAAAAATCATACGACTGAGTGGTATCATGTAAATGGGCCTTTACAAGAGCGCACTCTTAATGGGAAAAAGAAGAAGACAACTTTATTTTGAAATCAGCTACTATATAAAAGCCCGGACAGGAATCGGAAATGAAGTTTTGACTGCATCGTGGCACTGGTTTTTGAAGACAAGATTTCGAAAAAAAACAAAAAATATTACAAATTGTAATACTGCAAAAATGAGTTTTTGTCAGAGTTCAGAAAAAAACACACACTGAATAAAAAACTCGTACATATATGTAAACAAACATAACTTAGACCAACACACACATATTTTTATTTTCATATCAATTATGTTTGTTTTTAAATTTTCTTCGGTGCCCAACACAATCATGACTGTTCGTTGCAATATTTCGTTATTTACACGAACATTTTTGTATCACGTACTTTTTGTTTCAATCACACATAAACCACACATTTTTGAGTGTTGCTTTATTTGAAGTTCATGTTCTGGTACGTCTACTGAAAAAAAAAAACAGAACATGTAGAATAAACAGGTTCGAGTTCAGTTATATTTTAAGTCGTGTTGTGGCTCGTGTACTAAGAAAAAAACAGAACATGTACAATAAACAGGTTCGAGTTCAGTTATATTTTAAACACGACTTAAGCCGTAGAAAATTTAGAAACGCACATAATTGATATGAAAATAAAGATATGTGTTGGCTGCTTTTGAACAGAACATTGTGTGTTTCATGTGTGTATTTTCTGAACCTTGGTTTTTGTATAACGTTCAGACTATTTTTCTGAATTTAGTTGATATTTTCTTAAATTCAGTTTATATTTAATCAAATACAGGGTGGCCCAAAATTAACGAAGGGGTTTGAATTGCTTATAACTTTTTTATTATAATTTTTTTTCTTTTCTTTTCTTTTCAGTATTTTGTAAAGAAGACTTGGGGTATTTAAAATGGAGCAGTACTCAATTGAAAAACGTGCCCAAATTGTTGAGCTTTATTTCTCAAATCAAAGATCCATTGTTTTGACTCAGCGTGCATATCGTCGTTATTTTAATGTGCGGTTTGGACCCTCAGAGTCAACAATAAACCGTCTGGTTGCAAATTTTCGACAACAAGGGGCAGTAAGGAACCTTCCTGGTGCTGGCAGAGGACGAACGGTGCACACGGATGACAATAATGAACTGGTACGGAGGAGTATTCGGGAAGATGGAGAAACATCAACCAGGAGACGTTCGACACAACTTGGCCTCTCACGAGCGTCGCTGTAGAGAATTTTGCACACAATAGGAATGTTTCCATACAAGATTCAGCTTGTCCAACAATTGAAACCGACAGATTTCCAGCAACAACTTGATTATGCAGTTTTTTTCCGGCAAAAACCTGAAGAAAATCATAATTTTATTCATAATTTAATTATGAGCGACGAGGCCCATTTCCAATTAAGTGGGTTCGTTAATAAGCAAAACTGCAGGATATGGGCTACGGAAAATCCGAGCGTAGTTTAACAGCGAGAATTACACTCACCTAAGTGTACGGTGTGGTGCGGTGTTTCATCGGAAAGGATAATTGGTCCTTATTTTTTTGAAAATGATCACGGGGTCGCCGTTTCCGTCAATGGTGTCAGATATCGGAGAATGTTGGCAAATTTTTTAAGGCCAGCCGTGGAAAACCATCCGCAAGTATGGTTCCAACAAGCGCTAGCCACAGCGCACACTGCAGGGGACACAATGGCTCTTTTACGGGAATTCGTTGGTGAACGAATTATTTCGCGTACAACTGATTTTAATTGGCCTCCGCGTTCACCGGATTTAACCGCTCCAGACTGTTTTCTTTGGGGTTATTTGAAAGGAAAAGTCTACATTAATAAGCCTAGAACAATCCAGCAATATAAAAGCAATATACGCGACGAAATAAACAACATAACACCTGAAGTTTTGCGAAAGGTTATGGAAAATGTGTTGGAAAGAGCACGAATTTGCGAAGCAGAAAATGGCCACCACTTGCGAGATATTATTTTTCATAACTAAACTAAAAATATTCCCCATTTATATACTGTATTAAAGAATTTAATAATTATTTCTTAAATAAAAAGTTATAACGAATTCAAACCCCTTCGTTAATTTTGGGCCACCCTGTGCATTTGATTAGTTCTGAAATACATTTGATAATTTGTAAAAAAAAAAAAAAAAACATTTGATGTTTTCTGAAATACAATTTTAAATATTTCTAAAAATGTCAAGTTAAAATGAAATTACCAGGAACCCGAAATTACCACTTTCATCCTATGACATGACCATGTTAAATTAATTGGTGCAAAACAAACTGTTCATCTTCTTTTTGAAATAATTCGAATGTTGTGGCTTATCATGTCTTCGGCCATGGCTGACTATTATTTTTTGTACACGTTTTTAATTTGTTTATTTGTTTAGCTTAAATTTTAAATGTTTTTATTAAAGGTTATAAAAAGTCAAGAAACGAACTGTTTAATTATTTCTTAAGCGTCACCTGTTAAGTATTACTGAGTAAATAAATTATTTTATGTGACCACCTAATTATTATTATAAAGTAATAAAAGTGTTCTGTCATTAAAGATTAGCCATCATTGAGGCTTATTTGATCAAGAGTTTTTTTATGAAATGCACATTGCTATTTCATATAGAAAAACAAGAAAAAAAAGTTAAAGTCAATCTAGACCAACTGTTCTGAGGTGATAAATGTATAAATGTTATGAATTTGTAGCTTGCAGATATGAAAATTTATATCGGATGCTATACAGGGCGCTTGAACAACGTTGGGAAATATTAAAATCACTTCGAAGAAGATGAACATTTTTACCGAAAAATCATCTTTTCTGACACATGTAGCTCATTTTCAACAAGCAAAATTGTCGCAGCTGAGGTACAGAAAATTCTCACATGAAAAGCCAATGCACCCTGAACGATGCACCGTTTGGTATGGTTTTTGGGCCATTTTTTTTCGAATATGCGGAAGACAAATGAGTTACAGTAAACGGTGAGCGCTACCGTCCAATTATAAATGATTATTTGTTGCCAATTTTCGAAGATATGGATTTGGTTCAACAGGACGACGCAAAACTGTATAGATGCATGCCAAGTTTCATCAAAGTAGGCCACGCCCACCGCCCATGAAAGCCATACAAAATACAAATAAGAATTTTTTGTAATATTTTGATTATCATTCGACAAAAAACTTTGTTATGCTTTATCTATCATTTCATTGTCTACATCGTCACATTCCAAATCCTGTTTGGATGGCTCATGTCTTAAGCTGGTAATAAAAGGGTTTGACGAAATCATTAAGCGACGAAAAATATCAGTGTTTGTCGAAATTCTGTTAAATTTCATAGAAAACATTAACCTATACTTCCTGTAATCCTTATTTCTTCCTTCTTTCGCTTATTCACTTAGTATACCAATATACTGGATCCATTATACCTTTTCTATGCATAAGGTTTTATGAAGGGTGACCGGCATTAACTACCAACCGAATTAATTTTCTGGCTACACGTTATTGTTTGTAATTTTATTCGGAAACGATCTATCAACTCTTAGTCAACTCCGATAATATCAGCAACGAATACAGGATTGGAGATAAAACGTCGAGAAGTATTTCCATCATTAGATGATCATGTTCCTTGTTTCCAGATTTCTTTAAAAAATCATATTTATTTACTTGACATTTATAACATCTATCATTAAAAAAATACCTTTTTTCAAAAGTACGTTTTTTAACAAGGTATAATTCTTAAAAATTATCTTTTTTTAAACTAAATATTTTTTAAAAAAGTCCTTTTTAAAAGAAATATTTTTTTGAAGTACCTTTTTTTAAAAGTACCCTTTTTTAAAATACCCATCTTTAAAAAAAGTACTGCTTTTTGTACCGTTTTTTTTTTAAAGTTCCCATTTTCAAACAAGTACGATTTCGAAAAATTGCCCTTTTTTAAAAAAGCCATTTGTGACGGGCTTTCGTCTCAGGCTGAGGTAGCCAGCGTTGTCCAGGGTCTACTCAAGGACCCTTAAAACCTTAAGCAATTAGAAGACAGTTGTTTGCCCTTATCCGGGGTTGACTACAAAACTGAACTAATTAATATAAATATATATTTTTAATAATGGCAATTATTGCCGATTAATCTTCGTAAACTTTTATACACTTTTTTAAAAAAGTACCCTTTTTAAAGAAGTATCTTTTTGGAAAAAGTACCATTTTTTAAAAAAATAGCCTCTTTTAGAAAAGTGCCCTTTTGTAAAAAGTACCCTTTTCCTTAAAAGAACTTTATAAAAAAAAAGTACCTTATTTTAAAGTACATTTTTTAAAAGTACTTTTCAAAAAACAACTGTTATTTTAAAGTACCCTTTTTAAAAAAGTACCCTTTCTCTACAAAACTAATTTTTCTTAACTTTATCAAGGAACCCTATACCATCCCAATTTGAACCAACGTTTTAGAATTGCGGCTCAGGAAGATCCAGCAGATTGTTCCCGTTTACACATCTGAAGAGTATATTCATTTATATTGCAATTTAATCAAAGCTAATGTTATCTATGCTGAAACCCGGTATGAAGAAATAGCCTAGTTCCAATTCGCAAAAATTTAAAGAAGACCGTGGACCAAAGATGATTTATTTAAATATTTTCTTTTATTTAATTTTATGGAATAAAGTCATAAAATTATATTTAAATAAAAAATAATATCAACTATAGTTTCGAGTATTTTTCTGAATGTCCTTCATAAAGCATTTGGCAGTATTATTTGTGATGGCTTTGGACTCAATCCTCTATTTTCTTTAAAATCATTTGTCAGTGATATCAAAGCTTATTTCATTTGGAATCGTGTTAACTTCTCTCGATTTACATCGAGCTTTCTCAGTGACCGCACAATACGTGTTGTTATTTTTGGGGCCCCATCCAATTAGTTTCAGCTTAATTCAGGGGTACTCCAGGGTTCTGTTCTTTCTCCTTCTCTTTTCCTTATCTTCCTGAACGTCCTTCTTGATCAAATTTTTAATTCTATATACTCTTTCGCAGATGACAGCAATATTTTCCATTCATTTTCCTACAATTGTAGGCCAAGCCTTTTGGAGGTTGGGGCCAAAAGGCTGATAATGAATGACACACTCAATCAAGGGTTGATAACAGAAGACTCAATGTTGTTTGTTGACCCATAGGGCCTTGGATTTAATAATGACTTCAGTATTTATGAATGGTATAGGTATTGAGGAATCGGATACTCTTGATGTTCTAGGCATGAGAATTCAATGTGATGTTCGTTGGAACGAGCATGTTTTTCAAGTGTCGAAAGAAGCATTCAAGTGTCTTGGTTTTCTAAAACGGTTCAAAAATTACGTCTCTCCTCTTGATCTCCTTAAAATCTATACCACTTACATCCGACTGAAAATGTAATACAACTGCCATATATGGGCAGGAGCTTCAAAATCTATTTTGGAGCTACTGGATCATGTGCAAAATAAGGCGCTGATCCTTATTAATGATAGTAGGCTACTCAACTCTATTGACTACTCGTTGGAAAATCATCGGAATATGGGTTGTATAGCACTGTTCTATAAATACTACCATGGGATATGCTCTTCAGAGATTAGCGAACTCATTTCAAGTGCCCGCTCTACCCGCTTATCTAGTAGATCACATCCGTTTGTCATCTATTGTCCAGTTGACCGCATAACGCATTACAGAGAAAATTCGTTTATCAGTCGAACTAGCCGTATGTGGAATAGACTCTAAGCACAGGTCTTTCCTGACAGTTACAATCTAATAAAATTTAAGTCAAATATCCACAAACACTATTCTCTTTTACCTCCTTCCCATAACCTATTTTCCTGAGTGTTGGTACCCTATACCATGCGTTTAGAGACCATATCTCTTTGATCAAACTAATTAGATATAGAAAATTAGCATAAACCAAATTTGAGTGGCATTATTAATTTTTTTGCCTTCGGATATGAAAATGTTGTTATCGGCTGCTTTATTTATATGGGGACTAGGCCGAAAAATTGACCGATCATGACCATATTTGGTAAGGTCACTTATTTTTACAAAAAAACATATACAAACCAAATTTGAGAAAAATCTGTGCAATATTTTTGTTTTTCGATAAATTTTAGGGAAGATCGGGGGGAATCAGCTTCATATGCGGGCTATGACTAAGAATTGTCCTATAGGGTTTATTTTTGGACTACTGATAAATGGATGTAATAAACATATAAGAACCCAATTTGACCGAGATATATATGATTATTTGGATCTTATGGCAATTTAATTCGATTTCATTGGGGTCATTTGTATGGGGACTAGGTCTGAACATGAAATTATTAAGCGAGATACAAAAATCAAAGGAGTTGAAGTTCCTGTTTTGCTTATAGGAGACTCAGCATTTCGACTGTCAAAATTTGTAATGCAACCGTTTCCTTTTAACGCTATTCCAATTGAAAAGTTTTTTAATAAAAGACTTTCTTCATATCGTCGCATCGCACATTGGCACCCTTAGAACAAATGAGGTTGCAAAAATAAAAAACTTCATGTGCGCTTGCGATATTTTGAATAAACTCATCTTATAGGAAATTGTTCAAATATTACAAATTTGCTTGCTAACTTCAATAAAATCAGTTTTTTAGTTTAGAAGTTATAACCCTTGAAAGTTGACCGCTTTTCAGTTTTCAATAAAACACAAAATTTGGTCCAGTTTCAGATAGAATATAAAAAAACTAGATAATAATTTTTTTTTATTTCAATTGATTTATGTATTTATTCAGTACTAACAGATTCCAGCGCTCAAAATTCGACTGCAATTTCTAGGCAGCTTTATTTTTCCACTTAGCCAATTCACAAACCAACACTTTTATGGTTTATTATTATTGTTAATGAAGATAACAAACTCATTAACAAACACATTAACAATTTTAATAAAACACACATAGCATATGTATAATTTTATGTAGTGTTACTCAAAACAAAGGAAAAAATTTAAAAATCTGTAAATCTGCAAAACGGCTAAATAATATACATTTAGTCAAAATCGGGATAAAACGGTAGAACAAAACATCGGTCACAAGAAATCGCCTAGACTATTAATATTATAAGGAATTTTACTGTTTGCTTTTTATTTCTCCAGGTAAACCAACTGTTTATTTTTTCCCTATTTTTCAACTTTGATGGAGAATAAAAAAAAAATAATAATGATGTTTTATAACTATCTGCCAAAATATGTTCTCCTTTACCTAATTCAACAAAGTACAAAGACATTGTCCAGTTTTCAAAAAAAAAAATACACAATTTTTTGCAATTTTGTCCAGTTTTAGGTGGAATATAAAAAAACTAAGTAAATAATCGTAATTTTTTATTTCTGTTAATGTTAATTTATGTATTTACTAGCAGATTCCAGTGATCGAAATTCGAGTGCAATTTCTAGGTAGCTTTATGTTATGAATGAAGATAACAAACTCATTAACAAACACATTAACAAATTTAATAAAACACACATAGCATTTGTATAATTTTATGTATGTGTTAGTAGCAACTTTAAATGCAATTTACTCAAAACAAAGGAAAAAATTTAAAAATCTGTAAATCTGCAAAACGGCTAAATAGAAATACCTTTCAGATAATACACATTTGGTCAAAATCGGGATAAAACGGTAGAACAAAACATCGGTCACAAGAAATCGCCTAGACTATTAATATTATGGATATTATAGAAAAGGAATTTTACTGTTTGCTTTTTGTTTCTCCAGGTAAACCAACTGTCTATTTTTTCACTATTTTTAAACTTTGATGGAGAATAAAAAAAATTCAACAAAAGTACAAAGACATTGTCCAGTTTTCAAAAAAAAAAAAAACAAGTAAGAAAATTATAGTCGGTCTAGACGATACGATACGGTCTATACGATACCCTATACCATGCATTTAGAGACCCTATCTCTCAGGCCCAATTAACTGGATATAGAAAATAAGCATAAAGCAAATTTGAGTGGAATTTTTATTAACTTTTTCGGCTGCAGATATGAAAAAGTTCATATCGGATGCTATATCTATATGGGGACTACGCCCAAAAATGGGCCGATCCTGACCATGTTTGGTAAAGTCTCTTGTATTTTACAAAAATATATAGAAACAAAATTTGAGAAGAATCAGTGCACTATTTTTGTTTTTTGATAGATTTAAGTGAAGATCGGGAAGCAGCTCTATATGGGGCCTATGACTAAGAGTTGTCCAATAGGGATCATTTTTGGACTACTGATTAATGGATGTAATATATACATACAAACCCAATTTGACTAAGATTTGTATGACAATTTGGATCTTATGGCAATATATGTTGATTTCATAGGGGTCATTTGTATGGGGGCTAGGTCTGAACATGGACCGATTCTCACCAATTTCAATAGCGTTCATCCCATGGCCGATAAAAGATTAAATACCAAATTTCGTCAAAATATATTCATATTTGCGACCTGCAGTTTGATTACAAGCTTTACATGGACACACAGACGGACGGACGGACGGACATCGTTATATCGAATCAGATAGTGATTCTGATTTGATCGGTATAATTAAAGATGGGTGTAGGTCAAATATTTTTAGTTGTTACAAACAGCAGCACAAAGTCATTATACCCAAACCACATAGTGGTATAGGGTATAAACACACAATTTTTTGCAATTTTGTCCAGTTTTATGTGGAATATAAAAAAACTAAGTAAATAATCGTAATTATACCCTATACCACTATGTGGTTTGGGTATAATGACTTTGTGCTGCTGTTTGTAACAACCAAAAATATTTGAACTAGACCCATCTTTAATTATACCGATCGAATCAGAATCACTTTTTGAGTTGATTTAACAATGTCCGTCCGTCCGTCCGTCCGTCCGTCCGTCCGTCTGTGTGTCCATGTAAACCTTGTAATCAAACTGCAGGTCGCAAATATGAATATATTTTGATGACATTTGGTATATAAGCCTTTATCGGCCATGGGATGAACGCTATTGAAATTGGTGAGAATCGGTCCATGTTCAGACCTAGCCCCCATACAAATTACCCCTATGAAATCGACATAATTTGCCATAAGATCCAAATTGTCATATAGATCTTACTCAAATTGGGTTTATATGCATTCATTATATCTATTATTGAGTAGTCCAAAAATGATCCCTTTGGCCCCATATAGAACTGCTTCCCGATCTTCACTTAAATCTATTAAAAACCAAAAATATTGCACTGATTCTTCTCAAATTTTTATACCCTATACCACTATGTGGTTTGGGTATAATGACTTTGTGCTGCTGTTTGTAACAACCAAAAATATTTGACCTAGACCCATCTTTAATTATACCGATCGAATCAGAATAACTTTCTGAGTTGATTTAACAATGTCCGTCCGTCCGTCTGTGTGTCCATGTACACCTTGTAATCAAACTGCAGGTCGCAAATATGAATATATTTTGATGAAATTTGGTATATAAGCTTTTATCGGCCATGGGATGAACGCTATTGAAATTGGCCCCATATAGAACTGCTTCCCGATCTTCACTTAAATCTATTAAAAAACAAAAATATTGCACTGATTCTTCTCAAATTTTGTTTGTATATATTTTTGCAAAATACAAGAGACTTTACCAAACATGATCAGGATCGGTCCATTTTTGGACCTAGTCCCTAAATAGATATAGCATCCGATATGAACTTTTTCATATCTGCAGCTAAAAAAATTAATTAAAATCCCACTCAAATTTGGTTTTTGCTTATTTTCTATGTCCAGTTAGTTGGGCCTAAGAGATAGAGTTTCTAAACGCATGGTATAGGGTATCGTATAGTCGGTCTAGACCGACTATAATTTTCTTACTTGTGTTTGTATATATTTTTGCAAAATACAAGAGACTTTACCAAACATGATCAGGATCGGTCCATTTTTGGACCTAGTCCCCATATAGATATAGCATCCGATATGAACTTTTTCATATCTGCAGCCCAAAAAATTAATAAAAATCCCACTCAAATTTGGTTTTTGGTTTTTTTCTATGTCCAGTTAGTTGGGCCTAAGAAATAGGGTTTCTAATAGGGTATCGTATAGTCGGTCTAGACCGACTGTAATTTTCTTACTTGTTTTTTATTTCTGTTAATGTTAATTTATGTATTTACTAGCAGACTCCAGTGATCGAAATTCGAGTGCAATTTCTAGGTAGCTCTATCTTATGAATGAAGATAACAAACTCATTAACAAACATATTAACAAATTTAATAAAACACACATAGCATTTGTATAATTTTATGTATGTGTTAGTAGCAACTTTAAATTCAATTTACTCAAAATAAAGGAAAAAAATTTAAAAATTGGTAAATCTGCAAAACGGCTAAAAATAAATATCTTTCAAATAATATACGTTTGGTCAAAATCGGGATAAAACGGTAGAACAAAACATCGGTCACAAGAATTCTCCTAGCCTATTAATACATATTATAGATTCATTTTATTATAGAAAAAAATTACTATTATTATTTACCAACTGTCTTTTTTCACTATTTTTCAACTTTGATGGAAAATAAAAAAAAATTATTTTTAATAAAATTATTTTTAATAAAATTATTTTTATTTATGGATAATAATTTTAAAAATTTTTAAATCTTCCCTATTCTGTAAGTCGTCGTCGTCGTGACTTTGAAGTCATCATATTGAGTCGACGCACAGTGGCGCCATTTGAGTTTTTTCGCTGCAAAAATCATATCTTTTGAACCGAATAACATAATTGAACAGTTTAAACAGAATATGGTAGATAACTGTTCAGCCTATGAAATGAGCGTTTGGAAAGGGTGCTACGCTTTGTAGGGGCCTACTTATGGGTTATCAAAGTTAAAATTTGTAGAAAAATTAATTTTATGGTAACTAAAAAAAATTATTTTTAAATTTTTAGATTGTTTTTATTTTTTTTTCTTTAGGGTTTTATGTTTTAAATTATTATCCAACAAATTAAAAAAAAATTACTTCTTTTTTAAATTTATTTTTTCAATTTTCTGTAAAATATTCATCGCAATTGTAAGAGAAGGTATATCTAAAAGACTAATCATTTATAAACTATAATTATTTTCTAACTCTATTCGTGACTTCACATGCCGCAGGGAAGAAATAAGTGGATCGGAAGATGCTGCCAACATGTTGAAGAGGTCCTCATTTTGCCTTACCCTTGATGCTTTGAATGTGTTCTGCAATCTATATTTTTTATACAATTTGTTAAGAGACTCCTGTGCTTCTTCAGAAAGCTCTCCAATTGGCAAAGACTGGTACTCAATTATATCTTTGCCATGCGCCAATATTTTATGGACGGTCGGGGTCAACTTCTTCCGTGGATACATTTCTGCTAAAAAGAGATGCAGTTTTCAATGCATATTCTCCATATTTTGTGCAATTACATTTTCTTTGCAGTTTAAAACATTCAAGATCGTTCCCAATCTTTTCACGATTTGATTGTCAATTCCAGTGATTCTAGTTACTGCCTCATCATTTTCAAAAAATCTCCTAGAAGTGTTTCCATCGTTTGAGTTACCGTATCCGTGCTTGGGACAGTCTACCTTTAGTCCAACTTGTTTAAAAAAAGCATCCTGTATTTGCGTCTTTCTGATCTTTTCCTTATCCTTTATTGATGTATTTTCATCGAAGTTTTCCTCCTCTTGTGGTAGGGATACGCCAGTTTTAGCAAGAACTCCATATACCTTATCCTTGCGTGCAATGGTGACATTCCATATTCGTAATTCTCCTCGTTTGTAGAATCGTTTAAATTACCAAAGTTCTTCTGACTCTTTTTGCAAATCGGGCATGACAATGTTGAGGTTGTTCCTGTCAGTTCGTTTACGACTTTTCCGTCAACCATGATCAGGTGGAACTCGTAATTGCATTCAATATATTTTCCTTCTCCAATTTGCAGCTTTGTAGGCTTAATCTTGCTTATTTGTTCTTCAATGTCCTTCACCGTGGTCCTTATGAGTTCTGCCGATTCCCTTGCAAACTGAAACATTATTGGTCGGCAATAATGCACCGATGACGGACGTGGATTTTTCCAGTGTAGGGAAACATCAGATTTTAGCCGCAAAGGAACAACAGATGCCATAAACATATTTTGTCCGGATGATCCATCGCAGCCCCATTTGCTGATCAATGTCAGTTTCTCAGGAAGAATTTTCACCTCATTTTCAGGAAGACTCTCCAACAACCGTTTTGCTGTATGGCCCATGAGATCCTGCAGATTGGCTTTCACAGAGACTTCCGTAAACTCCGTATGCAGTGGTCGTGAATTTATTTTGGCTTGCGTAATATGCTTGTATCCTGGCCCCGTGTCGCATCAAGGATGCCCGTAGTATCTCATATTTTTCTTTGGAAAGTTGTAAGTCCATAAACAAGGCCGAGGCTTCTTCGGAACCATACTTTTTAATGTGTGCGTTTGTGGGCGTGGGAATGCTTTCCTTAATCCTTTTTAGTCGCAGTGGGCTTGCATCAGCAACAGAGTTTGTAATCTGCGACCAACTCTTTCACTATCCTTTGTATATTTAATAGACAGCGCGTCCGATAAATGCTTCGTGGTCAAGTCATTGGTGGCATCGGCAAGTTTCCTCTTTCTTGTGAAAATTGAACACTCCTCAATACTTTTTTTTGGCCTTCCTTTTGCTCCTCTGGTTGATGTGGTGGGTTTATCTACTGCCAATATATCCAGGATGGTGTCTTCATTAAGCCAGTCCTCGTATTTGGAGTTGAAGTTCTGAATGGTTCGATTAGATTTCACCCATTTTACCTTAATATTTGCATATATCAGATAAAAATTATTTTTTATAATTTCGCTTCTCTCAATATTTCCGTATAAGCTATCAAATTCTTCTAAAGCAGCTTCCGTGAAAAACTTTGCTGTGGTTGACCTTCTAAACAATTCAAATAATTTTAAATTGTTCAACGCCATGTTTTCAGTACTTAAATTGTTTAACGCCATGGTTTCACTACTTGTTGCGCCAACTTTCAGTCGTAGACTAATCCAGGCATTATGCTTATTTTGCAATATATAGGCTTATGCTACCATGCCTAAAAATTTACCTGTTCCCTGCATACATATGGATTTAGGCTGAATTATGCAATTTTGATATTATGCTTGTGTCTAAATAAGATTTGTGCCTACCTGGAGGGACCATAAGTCAATATTGTTCTTGACCATTTGTACTCCAAAGTAATTTTTAAGTGAGGTGCGTACCTGCGAATTTCAATGAGTAGTTTTTTGTGCATCCTGTGTCTGTAACAGAATATTGGGAGTAGACTTTGGCAGAGGCTCACAGGTAGACAACCGACTTAAAATGCAATTTTCAAACTATTAGATCAAACTACTGTCAGTCAAAACATGTAAGGGATGCACGCCATACAATTTCTGCAACCAAGTCTTTTTAACCTTTTTTACCTCTAGAAGCCAAACGGGCACGTACGGGCAGATAAAACTTTTTGAATTATGTAAAGAAATAATCAAAGAACATGTTTTGCAAATATGGCAAATATAGAAAAATATGGATTTTTTTTATTTTCCGTCAAAGTTGAAAAATAGTGAAAAAACGGATAGTTTTTAAATAGTGATTTACCAGGAGAAACACAAAGCAAACAGTTCATTTTTTTTTTATCATTATACATTTAATAAATACATCAATCAATACAAACAAAAAATAAGGCGATTCGTTGCCTATTTTTCGTGATATTACACCTGAAATCGCAACAAATGACTAAAAATTGTGTGTTTTTTTGAAAACCGAAAGTCGGTCAACTTTGAACGGTTATATCTTCTAAACTAAAAATGTGATATTATTAAGAGTAGCATATTTGAAATCGTTTCCTATAACATGGGTTTATTCAAAACTTCGTCGGCGCACATGAAAATTTTGATTTTTGCAACCTCGTTTGCTCTACGGGCGCCACTGTGCGACGTCGACATCACCTTGAGACTATTTTGATATTTTCTAAAAGAATCGACACAATACTTCTACATAATATCAATTTAGTGTCGAGGTGATGTCTACGTCGACTCAATGTGATGACTTGAAAGTGACGACGACGACGGCAACGACTTACAGAATAGAGGTGAATATAAAAAACTTGAAAAAGAAACATAAAAAATATAAAATTGTTAAAAATCGTGTTTATTAGTTAACATAAACATGATTTATTTCATGCCGTTAACAAATTTCAACTTTGATAACCCATAAGAGGGTGTAGCACTTTGTTCAAACAGCTATTTTATAAGTTGGATAATTATCTATAATATGCCTTTTAACTTATTATCTTAATCGGTTCAAAAGTTATGATTTTTGCAACGAAAAAACTCAAATGGCGCCACTGTGCATCGCATTTGGCCATCTTAAGGCTAGATTCAGAAGAGTAGGAAAAGGTATGGAGAACGTAATTGTTAAAGCGGTTTGCATTTTGCACAATTTTTGCAACAATAAATAAGAATTGGATGCAAGAATACAGTTCAGAAAATGTACTACAACAACCCCGTCGTTGCCCATCTCAAAGAAATAATTTTAGAATTGAAATAAGAAATGCAGTGATGAATTATTTTTAAAAAAGGAACTTAAGATTTATTAAAAAAATTATTTTTTTAAGAACTCTGCCAACAATTTATTATTTTCTTGGAGCAACTCAATGGTTTTTTGATCATTTTCTAATGTTTTTTTAAAAAAATGTTCCATAAGTGTTTGATCCTTCTTCAAAATTTCTACTACTTCTGAGGTTCCACTCTTTTTTTTAGATGTGGTTGCAGGTGATGGTGACGGTGAACTAAATGCCGATGATGGTGATATAGCTGCGGGTGGCGATGGCTGTGAAGTAGCCAACGGAGGTACTGTTAAAGGTAACGGGATCTCATTGAACTGTGCCAAATCTACATCATCTTCCATCCAATGCACTGAAAAAAATATACGATGAAAATTTAATTATGATGACTAGCAGATTCCAGCGCTCGAAATTCGAGTGCAAATTCTAGTCAACTTTTTTCAACTGAGCCAATTCACAAACCAACACTTTTTTGGTTTATTATTAATGTGAAAGAAGAAAACAAACTTATAAACACATTAACAAATTTAATAAACATACACATAGAATTGTATAATTTTATGTATGTGATAGTAGCAGCTTTAAATGCAATTTACTCAAAATAAAAGCAAAAATTTTAAAATCTGTAAGTCTGGTGAGCAGCTAAAAAGAAATACCTTTCAAAAAATATACGTTTGGCAAAATCGGGATAAAACTGTAGAACAAAACATCGGTCACAAGAAATCGCCTAGCGTATTAATATTGTAGATATATATTAATCAACAAAGTAAATAATAATCCAACTCATAAAAACAAAGTTTTTATTAAAACTCTTTCTTTCCTTATGCATATGAGTTTTGAATCTCTCCGTGATTGTGCGTGACTATGCGTAACTGTGTGTGACTATCTTAAGATTAACCTTTGGCTACAACATGTAAATGGACAAAGTTTTAGATCGATCGGATGAGGGGAAGTGAGGTTTCAATCTCTCCGCGACTGTGCGTGACTATATCGAAGTTAATCTTTCTTTAATCGATCGGATAAGGGGAAATCCGTTTTAAATCTCTCCGTGACTGTGGGGTTGCCCCACGACAGACGTACAGAGAGTATGAGTTAAAATAAAGAGTTTAAAAATTAATACAAACCTGAACTTTCGTCCATCTCTTCTTTCTTTATAGACTTAAAATTACCCAAAATCATGTGGACTTGGCTGTAAAAGGTCCATTCCGATGGACTACCTCCGCTCCTATCTTGTTTTGTCGTTTCAGAACTGAATATATGTACATAAATATATTAATTATATATATTTCACAATAACTATACATAAATACCGGTATTTTTTGGTCAGATTATTAATCCTGGTCCGCATTTCGGCAGAGGACAAAATAATGCCGTATTTTTTGGCTTCCTCGCACATCTTTGAGTACACATGTACGTTGCGGTGTACTCCTCTTAATTGATCAATGTTGCCTTTCCATATTTCTATTATTATATTCAATTCATTTGTCCCGAGGACATTTCTCTTCGAAACTTTTGACATTTTTTTGTGTTTGTGTTCTCTTTAGGTTCTTTCGAAGAGATACTAGAATGGGTTTTTGTAGTCGCTGTTGTATGATTGCTGATTCACAATAAAAATATGTTGGTTTTTTTGTTTTTAATATAAATATTACTATTATTATTTTATTTCGTGTTCTTTATATACTTCTGAAGCTTAAGTTGAATTTACATGCGTATTCCGAAATTTTTCAAATTTTTTCAACTTATACATTTTATTACGATTCTAGAGAAACAATTTTTTTTTCGGTCGAGCACATTTTCGGAGTTATGGACCGACAAAACTTTTTTGGTTTGTAAACTTTATTTACTATCGGATTTCAGCAATATATATATCATTGGAAAGCTACTTGAGTGCCTTTTATATGATATTTCAAAATTCAAAATCCATTAACCCGTTATGAACCTATTTAAGTTTTTGTGTTTTTTAAGTGGTTTTTTTAGAAAACGTGGCATGATCTCATAAAATGATCTAGACAAGATTGGTATTTATAACTGAATGAAAGCTGGGTCCACCAGCTTCATTTCGATGTATAGTTTGCCTTCTTAACCCTTTCAGGACCGGATATATTAGGGGTTTAACCTCCACTTTTAAGTTTTTTTTAATATGTTATTTCTAGTTCGGTCAAAATTGTTTTTGGAAAATGAATAGTGGCTTCGCTCTAAATATTTTCCGCTGCAGTACTTGAACTTTGACTATTTTCCGCTGTAGAAGTTTAAATCTAAATAAATCAGTCAGGATAGTGCGGCAATGCACAGCGGAAGAACAAGGTTTCCCAATTTTTATACTGAAAACGGCATTTGCGGCAATTTTCTCTATGATATTTGTGATTAGCAGGTCGGAAGGATAAATAATTGTAGAAAAGTATAATAAATTATGGGTTAATTTCCCAAAAAAAAAAAGAATAACCAGGCCGAAATATACATTAAAATGAAGCTAGTGTACCCAGCTTTCATTCAGTTGTTGTAAATACTAACATTATATAGATCATTTTATGAAATAATGCCGCTTTCAAAATTAAAAAAAAATACAAAAACTGAAATTGGTCCATAACGGGTTAATGGATTTTGTAATATCAAATAAAAGGCACTCAAGTAAGGTTTCCAATGATATATATATTGCCACTAAATAACAAAGTTGTATACAAATCGAAGGCAAAGCTTTATCGGACCATAACTGAAAATATGCTCGACCGAAAAAAAATTTTTCTTAAATCAGCCCAAGCCCCAAAAAAAAAAAAAATAACAAAATCGGGGTGACGCCCGTAAACTCAACTTGTTCCCTTTTTTAAATAAAAATGCTTTTGATACTATGTATTTAATCAAAAATAAAACTAAACGTATTGTCGTCTCCGATCTCTTTGTGGCAGACTTTTTTTGCTTGGCATGTTTATTTTATTTTTGTGGTTGGCTCTACAAAGAATCCACGATGTCAGCTTCTCTTATCACTTTCCTTATTTATATTATCTTTTTAGCTTAGCTTACAAAATAGTTGATTTATTTTATATTTTTGAATATGCATATGTTTTTGTTTGAAATATGTTCGCTTCAGCTGATTGGTCAGGCTCCTTTTTGACATTTTCTGATGTTCAAAAAGTTTCAATACTTTCCTTAAAGTATTGAGTATAATTTAAACAAAATTGTATTATTTTTTCGCATAATTATTTTAAAAAACAAGGAAAATTTAACACACAAGAATAAAATGAACTATAAAACAGCCTGTTCGTTTAAATAAATTTATTGCTGATCAAATGACATTTGATGAAATTGTAGCTGTTTATTTTTATTTTGGAAGTGTTTAGAAAGCGTTTGGCCGTCAAAATAATTGGTCAGGGGTTTTGAGGCAAGCGGAAAAGTGGTGCCTAGTCATACATCCAACAAATTTCATGAAACTTAAAAAAATCATGAAACTAAATATTTTTGAAAAGATTCATATCGTGTTAAAAAATTGTTATTTGTATAACAATGGCGCTTATAAATTTAAAATTGGTAAGCATTTAAAATAACTTTTAGTCTTTTATATTTTTAAAAACTTATAATGGTATTACAGAAACGCGTTTATTTATGAATTTTTTTTCTATGCAACTAATAGTGTTTCATTTATTTATGTGTAAACACCTTATAATGCTAAATATTTATAACGTTTAATCTTTAATTATTAGATGTTTATACATCTCCCCAACTATTTTTATTATACATGTATATATGCTGTAATGAAGAGATTTGTTTTATGAAATTTTTTTCTTCGCATGCTGTACACTTTGTGTTATTAAGGGATTTGGATCGCGGTCAATATATACTGAACGTGAACACAACAGGGCCCTTACCCATTTTGCATGAAAAACAAAATGGTCGTAAGCGTGAATAGTCAAGTCAAGCAGTCGTAAGTCGAGGGCTACCTGTATTGTGTTTAACAAAATTATTTTTTACATACGCATTTCAAGAAATAAATCATAACAATACAATATAATCACATTGAGCAAATTACAACTGTACTTGCTATTTTGCAGTTATTCTGGTAAATTTGTATCAAAATTTTAACAGGTAAACATTAATCATCGCTAGTACCAGTGACTTTTAGTATACCCACTGAATAAATATTTTGTTAAATAAAGAATTTTAAAAATAAATTTTTATATTGCTAGCTGAGTCCGGTCCGCGTTGCTGGCCCGAAGAAAACATCTGGATTTTATATTGCATCTAAATTTTAATACCGAGTGTCGGGCAAAAGTAAAGCACGATTTAATAATATTATGAATATGACTGAAAAAAAATATACGTTTTCTTGAATATTTTAACACCAGCGCCACCTACAGGTGAAAAACTTTGTCAGCAACTTTAGTTTTATGTACATAATATATGTTGCGAATTTGAGCTAAATTGGACCGTAAATAAATTTTTTGGGAAAATCTCGACCCCAGCGCCACCTATCGGGTACAAAAAAAAGTTATGCAAATCGGAGAACCAAAGGAACATATGGTATGAATACGAAGTCGCTAGCATTAGTGGTTCAACAGTTATTAGAGTACCAACATACGCACCAACGTTTTTATATTTTAAGATTTTGAAGCGTTGCTTTCACCCTATATGTACCTTAATTAATTATACTTTTATAAAGACGGTTATTGGCATTTTGTAAAACTTTCAATTGGAAAGTCTTTAGTTGTTTATTAGCTAATATATAAATATATTAGTACATACGAAGGAAAAAATATTTTTTCATTGGATAATGTTTGTTTTATAGAAATGGCAGATTCTAAAGTATTAATCGATTTTCGTTAAAATAACAGATTTCAAAAACAAGAAACTTTTGAAAAAACAAACAAAAAATATGGATGGGTTAAGCAATGGCGTGAAAACCGGTAAGAACGAGGCTCGTTTTCTTTTGTTTTAAATGAGAATTCTACAGACACATCTTTGTTCTGGAATTATTTTAGAATAACAAAAGACAATTTTTATTCATTTTATCCAAAACAAAAAGTTATTACAAAAAATAACTCATTATTGCCCCTGGCGAATCTTATAGAAGTACTAGCTGTTTTTACCCGGTCATGCCCGGGATGAAAAGGCCTTTGACTTGAAAAATGGTTCACTATGCTTACCAGGCGCTGAGTACTTAGTCCCCAATTAACAAATTCCCCAATAAAATGAACTTTCTCCCCAAAAATTTGTATGGGCAGTAAATTCATTTTTTATTTCAATTAAAAAGTTTTTAGTTTTTTAATTTAGAAGTTTTTTATAAGATGCTGCAGCAAAAATGCTTCAAAAATAAGGTGCGAAACCGCTTTAAGTTTTTTTTTTTCAGTTTTTTTGTAAACATCAAATATAACGGAATGGGCCGCAAATTAAAGGAATCAAAACTTTTAAAAATTGAATTAATCCATTCAATAAGTGATCATCATTGAGCAGAGACGTCAAATTCAAGTTTCAAAAATGAAAGACTAATGCGACGTTTAATATTGTGTCGCAAGGTTTCTTTAAGCAACTGCTTATAGTATATGTGTGGCCTATTTTGATCAACAGGTAATTATTGCACATACGTAGATAAAATTTATCATACGACATTTCACTAAGCTGTGTTCCGCGAGCGCGTCGCGTCCGCATCCGTTGCGTCCGCGTCCGCGCGCCTCGCGCCGCTTTTTCGCAGCTACTACCCGTGCTGCCGCTTAGTTCTCGTTAACTTATTTTAATTCCTAAAACATATTTTTTAGAGCATTGCGATATTTTAGCTGAGCTGTGTTCGGAGAGCGCGTCGCGTGCGCATCCGTCGCGTCCGAGTCAGCGGTCGCGCGCCGTGCGTTTGGCAGCCACACCCGTGCTGCCGCGCAGTTGCTGTCAACTTATTTTAATCGCCAAAATATATTTTTCAGATCATTGCGATATTTTAGCTGAGCTGTGTTCCGCGAGCGCTTCGCGTCCGCGCGCCTCGCGCCGCTTCCTCGCAGCTACTACCTGTGCCTCCGCTTAGTTCTCGTTAACTTATTTTAATTCCTAAAACATATTTTTTAGAGCATTGCGATATTTTAGCTGAGCTGTGTTCCGAAGGCGCGTCGCGTGCGCATCCGTCGCGTCCGAGTCCGCGGTCGATATTTTAGCTGAGCTTTGTTCCTCGAGCGCGTCGCGTCCGCGCGCCTCGCGCCGCTTCCTCGCAGCTACTACCCGTGCCTCTGCTTAGTTCTCGTTAACTTATTTTAATTCCTAAAACATATTTTTTAGAGCATTGCGATATTTTAGCTGAGCTGTGTTCCGAGAACGCGTCGCGTCCGCACCCGTCGCGTCCGAGTCCGCGGTCGCACGCTGCGCGCCACTTGCGCGCGTTTGGCAACCACACCTGTGCTGCCGCGCAGCTGTTGCCAACTTATTTTGAAAAGAATACTCATTTTAAATGCATTTATTGTTGGACATATATTGAGAGCAGTATGCAAATGTTTACTAAAATAAATATTTAACAAAATTCATTAAATAAAAATATGTAAAAATTTAAGAATGAATTTGGGGAGTAAGTTAATTTTTTATTTCGATTAAAAATAAATGGGGAATTTGTTCATTTCTTTTGGGTACTTTTTTTTAAGTTTGGGGAATTTGTTCACCGTGTAGTTATTTCCGTGTAACCCAAATTTCAGAGAAATCCAGTGAAAAGTACAAATTTGTATAGGGAAGAAATATACCACACAACAAAATATGAATTTTATAAGAAAATTGGGCGTAAAAGTAGGCGTGGTCGGTAAAAATCATATAGTGACCTTCCCTGGAATATGTACAAAATTTCGAAGAAAGCCATTGAAAAATAAAAGTTTTTATAGCAATCAAATAAAGAAACAAATAAAAGGAAAAAATAAGTTTTATATACATAGAAGTTGGCGCAAAGTAGGCGTGGCCTGTAAGAACCATATGGTGACCTTCCCTGTAGTATAGAGATCGTGTGACCAAATTTTAGACATCCCTTGAAAAATAAAAATTTCTATAGTAAACAAATATACAAAAAACAGAAAATTAATATTGTATAAAAAGCGGGCGTAGAAGTAGGCGTGACCGGCAGGAATCATATGGCGACCTCTCTGGAGTACAGAGATCGTGTGTAGCAAATTTCAGAGAAATCCGTTGAAAAACAAAGATTTGTATAGCAAACAAATATACAAAAAAAACAGAAAACGAATTGTATACAAAAAGTGGGCGTAAAAGTAGGTGTGGCCGCAAGAATCACTTGGTGACCTGGCCTGAGGTACAAACATCGTGTGTACCAAATTTCAGAGAAATGCGTTGAAAAATAAAAATTTGTATACCGAACAAATATACCAAAAAGCAGAAAATGAATTGTATATAAAAAGTGGGCGTAAAAGTAGGTGTGGTCCATAAAAAGTATATGGCGACCTTAGCTGGAGTACAGGGATCGTGTGTACCGAATTTCAGAGAAATCTGTTAACAAATAAAAATTTGTATAGTGAACAAATATGAATAAAACGGAAAATGAATTTTACATAAAAAGTGGGCGTAAAAGTAGGCGTGGCCGGTAAGAAGTATATGGCGACCTTTCCTGGGGTATAGAGATCGTGTGTACAAAATTTCAGGAAAATCCGTTGAAAAATAAAAATTTGTATAGCGGTCAAACAAACAAAAAAACAAACAGAAAATGAATTTTATATATATAGATTAATTACCAAACTAGAATTTCGGAAACAGTACCTCAAAAGCCAATTCCAGAAGTGTGTCAAGCAATTTTGGACAATTTAATATACGATTACTTAAAGGCTTGTAATTAAAATGTTTATTAATTGGATTTCCTACAAAATATTATGTTATATAAAAATTTTATATTTTATGTTTAGTTTCCCAATGAAATAAAAGAATGGGAAGAAATTGCGAAATATTTTTCTAAAAAATGGCAATTTCCCAATTGTTTGGCAGCGTTAGATGGAAAACACATAGTTTTTTAACCACGCAAAACAGATGGCGCTTACTATTTGTATTACAAGGAGACACACAGTATTGTGTTACTAGCCTTAGTAAATGCTAATTACAGATTTATTTTTATTGACGTTGGAGCCAACGGTCGCTGCCATGATGCTCCTGTTTTGGCAAAAAGCGATTTAAGAAAAATGATTGACAATGCTGAGAAATACTTCCCCGCAGAGAAATTCATGGGAAATGGGCGGAAATTACCCAATAGATACAATTACAAAAGAACAAGTATATAACTATCGCCTATCACGCGCTATGCATGTTGTGGAATGCTCTTTCGGAATTTTGAATAACAAATTTCAAATTTTGCAAAACAAAATTAATTTATCTCCGGAAAAAGTACATTTAATAACAAAGACATGTTGCATTTTGCATAACTTCTTAATAAATAAAAATAAACATTATTTTAGTAATGTTTCGTCATCTACACCATCTGAATCGTCCTCTTTTCCTGCAAAAGTGAAATACGCAACAGGTTCAGGAGAGTCTGTACGGAATTGTTTCGATTAATATTTCAACAATGAAAGAAAACTGCGTAAATAAAATATCAACACCATACTCATTGGCTACTTTGAAGAAATGGTTTGCTATTATGAAGAAAAATTTTATGTTCAAATATATTAATATTCATTTAACATTATATATTGTAGGAAAAGCAATTTAATTATTCAGTTATGTGGTGAAAATCGATTTCAACGTCTAATCGATTTGCATAAGGTGAAAGATGTGATGTGTTTACTTCTTTGATTTCAGATAGTCGAATTATTTTTTTTATTTATCTTTTTTACAAATTTTGCTGATTTTGTAGCACCTTCAATCTGTAAATCTACACATTTTATAATGGGAAATACAAATCGGCATTCTAAAATCAAAGAAGTAAACACATTACATCTTTTACCTTATGCAAACCAATTTTATGTCCAAATCGATTTTCATCAAATACCTTATTGTCGTCCTCCAAATTAAATAAAAAACTCCGTCGATATGCGTATAAAACTAAGTTGAGTAATTTGAGTAATTTATTCTCTAAAAAGATATAGGTTAACAAAGGTTTTTTTGTATTTACGGGCCACTTACATTTTGTTGGACATCTTATCTTTTGGACGACATTAAACAAACTGCCGCCAACATTAAATAGTTTCAATAATAAAATGGCCGTAATGCTTCTATATATAATTATTAATAATTTAAAAGTTGGCCTTACTGTCTCAAAAGGAGAAATTAGGGGAAATGATAATTAAACATAAAAATACATAAACAAAGCAAACAGAACAAAACAGCTGATCAGGGATGAGAGTTATCGGCATTATCAACATCCCCGCCTCCGTGAATGGTCTCCATGTGGACCACTTCACCAACATCTTGAACATCTAATACTGCAAGTTTTGAAACAGGACGTCGCAGGCACCCGGTATTCGTGTTCACCTCTGCTGATCTTGCAACACCATCTTTGCCCACAAATAAATGTACGATACGTCCTCTTTTCCATTTAGATCTCGGCTGGTCAGTTTCGCAGATCAAAACTAAGGCTCCTGTGGACAACGGTTTAGCAGGGAGACACCATTGTGTCCTTCGAATAAGCTCGGGCAAATATTCCAGCGTCCATCTTTTCCATAAACAATTTTTTAGGTTTTGTAGAATTCTCCACTGCTTTCTTAAAGAGCAAAATCTTGGGTTAAATGGAGCTGGAGTCTGTGTAGAGTTGTGGCAGCCTAATAAAAAATGATTGGGCGACAGCGGCTCTGGCTCATCCGGAGTAACAGGCAAATGTGTGAGAGGCCTCGAATTTACAATATTTTCACACTCCACTAATAGACTATACAATGTTTCTGGCCGAGGTGTTTTCTCTTTTAGTGTTGCATACAAAGCCCTCTTTATTGATTGGACGAGACGTTCCCATGAGCCACCAGCACTGGGATCAGAAGGGGTGTTGAATTTCCACTTTATGCCTAGAGGTTTCAAACCAGCATCAATTTTATCAAAATCAATAAAGTTCTCTTCCTCGCCCAGCTCTTTATTAATACCAACAAAATTTGTACCGTTGTCGCTTCTCATCTGGACGGGGACACCACGACGATTTATAAAATTGCGAATACACAGCAAACACGAATCGCTAGACAGATCCACGGACAGCTCCAAATGTACAGCTCGAGTTGTCAAACACGTAAATAGTGCAACCCAACGCTTTTCATGACTGCGGCGTACGGCCACCAAGACAGGGCCGAAATAGTCCAAGCCAGTATAAGAAAATGGACGAACAAAGGCACTTAAACGATCTTCTGGAAGGGGCCCCATTATAGGTTGCAAGGGCTTACATTTCCTTAGTTTGCATCCACAGCATGCAGCTTTGACACTTCTCAGCACGACACGTATTGATGGAATCCAAAATTTAAGGCGTATTTGACAGATCACAGACTCATCATTGATATGGTGTTGACCTTCGTGATACCATTTAACTATAAGGTGGGTCAATGGATCACTTTTGGGCAAAATGTACGGTCTTTTGGTACCAAACGTTATAAGTGGTGCGTTATCGATCCTGCCACCGCAGCGTAGATTTTCAAATGCGTCAATATACGGGTTAAGAGATTTTATGGGACTGTCTGGAGGCACATTTATCTTCTCTAAAAGACAGGAATATTCATTATTAAATGCAGTTCTCTGCACTGACCTTATTATAAATCGTTCAGCATATTCCTCTTCGTCCACAGACAGATCCCCCTTTGAATCTGGCAGTTGTTTGCATTTCGACTTCAAGTTCTTTATGTATCTAAATACCCATGCCATACACCTTTTAAGTCGCCGGTACTTCGAAAATCGTTTCGCATCAAAAATCGAAATGTTTATAGTTTTAGTGGACAGCACAAAACGTCCTTGGCGTAGTTCTTCTTCACTGTGTGTTTCTTCAGTTGAATTACCGCTAGAGGGCCACAAAGTTGAAGGGCGACTCAAAAAACCCGGTCCATTTTTCCATCGGCTATCAGGATTATATACGGTACACGGCCTTGTACCATCATCAGCAGGATTCATTTCACCTGGAACCCAACGCCATTGATCTTCTTGTGAAGACTCCAAAATCTCCGCGACTCGGTTGGCCACAAACTGTTTATAACGTCGATGATCTGATGTGAGCCATTTAATCACTGTACTGGAGTCCGTCCAAAACCAAATTTGTTCTGGTTGAATATTGTGGTATTTGATGATGCCAGCTTTAAGCCGCACAGCCATCACCGCAGCCTGCAATTCTAGCCTTGGGATCGTCATAAACTTATTGGGGGCACAATTACTTTTTCCCGTAACAAACGATATTTTAGTTCCGCCGTCAGTATCGAGCCTCCAATATGCCACCGCTGCCATTGCTACCTCGCTTGCATCGCAAAATATATGTAAGGTTGTACCTCGATGAGACAAATTAGAAAAATAACATCTTGGGATACAAAAGTCCCTTACCTTTTTCAACCCACAGATCCAAGAACTCCAACGACCGCGTAACGCCTCTGGTATTACTTCATCCCATTCCAAGCCACACTTCCAAAGCGACTGCATAAAGATTTTGCCAGCGATAGTGAAATCGCATAAGAAACCGTAGGGGTCAAATACCGACATTATCAAACTGAGCACTTCACGCTTTGTCGGTGTCCGTTTGTTTTCCAAAATATCCGCAGAGACACGATTAAATTGCAAATTGAAGATAAACTTATCATTTGCTGGGGACCACTGCATTCCCAAAATTTTCTCTGTCTTATCAGCTGATATGTTTATGTTTGATAAAGCAGGGTTGCCAAAGTGTTCATTTATTTTATCCGAGTTGGAAATAATTTTGTGCATCGTAAATCCCGCCGCTCGGTGTATTTTGATAACATCTTGGACCACATTCATAGCTTCATCAACGGAGCTAAAACAATCAGCATAATCATCCACATAGTGACGTTTTACAATAGCTTCTGCTGCTCTGGGCATACTTTGTTTAAATTTTTCAGCATTCAAATTTTTAATGTACTGGGCTATTGTGGGTGAACATGTTGCTCCGAATATTGCCCTTGTCATGACATATTGCTCAATGGGCCCGTTGTTGTTTTCGCGATATAAAAAGCGTTGGAAATGCTGATCCTCTTTTCGGATGGCCACTTGCAAAAACATTTCCTTTATATCGCCACAAACTGCAATTGGTTCTTCTCGAAATTTAAATAAAACACTAAGTAATGGTTGATTTAAATCTGGACCCGGCAAGAGACAGTCATTTAACGAAACACCCTGTACTTTTGCAGCAGCATCAAATACCAAGCGTAGACTTTCCTTGTTAGGATTAAATACTGCAAAATGAGGTAAAATGAAAATATTAGAGCAACAAATGTTTTCTTCTTCTGAAGTAACACGTCTTGCATAACCATTTTTCAAAATATGTTGCATTTTTTGCCTGTATTCGATTTCAAATTTTGGGTTTATTTTAAATTTGTTTTCGACTAGATGGAGACGTCTTGAAGCTGAACCGTAGCTATCGGGAAACGACCTACTTTCGTTTCGCCATAAAAGGCCACATTCGTACCTGCCATCATAGTATTTTGTTGTGGACTTTAGAATATTTAGCGCCTTTTCTTCACTTTTAGGCATGACAGGTTTCGAATCGAGTTTTACCAAACACGATTCAATTTCAAAATATTGTTTCATCATGTGCTCCATACAACTGTTATTTTCTTGGTGCTTTGCCAGAAACACACTTTTGACCATGTCCTTGTTATTGTTACCAGTTGGACCATAAACTACCCAGCCAAGTCTTGTCCTTACAGCTATAGGGCCATTTTCATCTGGACATCTGGGTATTTCCACGGGAACTGACAAAAATGCATGCGACAAACTAATTATCATCTTTGGCCTTATTCTGTAATAATCGGCGAGGGGCAACTCTTCAAGATGATTTTTACAATTTATGCCACCCATGGAAAACGACTGTGTTGGCAACTCTAAATTTTTAACCAAATATACTTTTGAAATGTTATATTTCTCACTTTCATTTTGTGAGCCACTAATTGTCAAGTCAACAATTTCTGTTTGTTGGCTACTACTGTGCCCATTAAGCCATTGCAATCTCAAATTTTCCCTTTTTCCTTCCAATCCAATTTGTTTTCCAATATCCCAATCTAGCATGGTGGCGTCAGCGCCGTCGTCTATAAATGCGTAGATGGATATACGTTTTTTGGGACCATAAATCATCACTGGGATTATTTGAAATAAGATTTCACTCTTTTGAGTACCTGCATGTAGATTTACAACTTCTCTGGGATTTTCATTTCGAGCAACTGTGGCAACGCTATTGTTTTGTTTACATTTTTTATCATCTGGTGAGTGCAATAATGGATTGTGATATTTTTTACAGCCACTTATACCACATAATTGTTTCTTGTAACACTTTCCAACTTGATGTGGTCCTTTTAGGCATGCAAAACAAAGCCGGAGTTCCCGTACCTTCTTCCAACGTTCATCAATAGGAGCGCTCTTAAATACTGGACAATCGGTAAGTGCATTACAATTTTCAGAGCAGACCATACATTTTTTGGTAGAAGTTGTGGTTAATGCATATTTATTTTTACTTGCCTTTTTTACAGATGATGACGACGACACGGGAAGACCATCAGAAACCATGTTGGCGACTTTTCTGACACCATCGAGCCACTCGGAGAAACGTTTCAAATTGGGAGGCTCTTCCAGGGCAATACATTTTTCAGCCCACTGCATCTGTTTTGTTGGCGGCAGCTTGGAAACTAATTCGCTGAGTAAGGTTGGGTTGTTCAAATGATGCGTACCACTAGCTGTCTGCAGAAACCGTACCATATTTGTGACCTTTGTAGCGAATTGTATCAATAAATCAAGTCTTCCTTCAGGGACATATGAAAGTGAATTTATTTTGTGTATTTGGCTTTTTATTAATTGTTCAGGACGACCGTAAGTTTCACACAAAATATCCAAAATCACATTTACATTTCTGGAACTTGATAACAAAGACTCCACTGTTTCTTTTGCCGGACCATGTAGTGCTTCACGAATGCGTATTATGTTCTGTAAGGGACTGTATTCAAATTCGGCTGTCGTTTGTTCAAATTCTTCTTTGAATGTCGGCCACTCCTCTGGCAGACCGTAAAATTTTGGAAGGGGGTAAATTTTCTTGGCTCTTACGGACGTGGAACCTTGGCTGTGGGAAGAAACATTAGTAGAGGACTCACCGTTTTCATCCAATAATGCTGCCTGAACTGTATTTGAAGTTGAGGCCCTCAAGGCTGCTCTTGGTATATCGTTGACATTTGCTGCGACCGTCTGTCCACTATGAGCTACACTTTGCGACACCAATTGCATTTCTTGTTGCAGTGACGTTATGCTTGCGGCTGTCTGCTCTCTTTGTGCCACGAGCAAATTTTGCAAATTCATGTTCACTGCATCAATCTGCTTCATCATTTCATTTTGCATGTCCGCCATAAGACGCAAAATTTCGGGCTGAGATGACTGTGGTTGTACTTTACTACCTCCCGGCTGACCGGGCGGTACCACCGGTGAATTGACGGACGATTGTTGGCCGGTCACCGGCGCCGCGGCTGCTGAATTTTTTTTTACATTACCATCCATATCGGCCAAACGTTTTGGTGGCACACCTTTATTGGACCGATCACTTGTTCTGGGAGACTGTTCCGCCATACGTTGTACAAACAACACAAAATTTTAACAATTGTTGTAACACTGGAGACACAAGGACAACAAACTCCGACAATGTTACTAGACAGAACCAAACAAGTGTCCAAACAAAAATGGTGAAATCGCCTACCGTTCTATACAAATTACTCTTTATTCCATAAAGAATAATTGCGCCCAAAATAGAATAAAGATGTCGTCCTCCAAATTAAATAAAAAACTCCGTCGATATGCGTATAAAACTAAGTTGAGTAATTTGAGTAATTTATTCTCTAAAAAGATATAGGTTAACAAAGGTTTTTTTGTATTTACGGGCCACTTACATTTTGTTGGACATCTTATCTTTTGGACGACATTAAACAAACTGCCGCCAACATTAAATAGTTTCAATAATAAAATGGCCGTAATGCTTCTATATATAATTATTAATAATTTAAAAGTTGGCCTTACTGTCTCAAAAGGAGAAATTAGGGGAAATGATAATTAAACATAAAAATACATAAACAAAGCAAACAGAACAAAACAGCTGATCAGGAATGAGAGTTATCGGCATTATCAACACTTATAATATGTAAATGCATGCATAAATTACTATCAATTTTAAGTAAATTATTGATTAGTAAGTGTGGAAATATTTTCTCAGCAGGAAAGTATTTGTCGTTATTTTTAATAACTTTGTTTGAGTCACTGTATAACAAATGTGCCATTTTATTGCAAATTTTTCGGTAATAAATTCCCTTAAAGTTAAAAATATGCGTGTTTTAATTTGAAAATTAAAAGAAAATTATTTCAATAATGATAATGCAGTCTACTTCCATTAAATAAAATTTTTAAAATTCTTTAATTTATTGTACAGTGCAATAATGTACAACTTAAAATAGTTTTGTTCAGTGTAATATAAGAATATGTATCGAAATATCACTGAAACCAGTATAATTTTGAGATGTTTTCGGAAAAAGAGTAACAATTTGAGTTGTTACAGTATTGCACTGGCAATACTAGAAGCTTAAATCAAACGACAATTGTTTGCTTTCTTGTTTAAATGGAGTTTAACATTCTTAAATTATTTTAAAAGTGAAAATAATTTAAATTTATGTAAATTCGTTATTGTTACTACAATATTTTCTTTGGTATCGCAAAATGGGTTACATTCGGGCCTATTCCCGTTGGCGTTGTCGTTTTAATTGTAGGTTCTCTGTCGTTGTCGTTTTTATCGTTTCTACGTTCCTAAATTTTTGAAATATATTGAAACGAAGAAGAGATGTGATCGGACAGAAGTTATTTCGGACACTAATTTTTCAAATTGCTGCCGTTATTTTCAATTTTAATTTAATTTTTTGTATTCGTTTCCATTTCGGTACTAACAATGGCGACGAAAGAAAAAATACGTTTCTTTGTCGTTATTATTTTCGTTTCCAAATGGAGAATACCAATATATTTTCTATACATGTCGATAACGCCAACAGTGATGCCAAACTGTCATTTTAGAATAGACCCATTGTTATCAATTGCCGAATTAATTGCGTTGCCACCTGAATGGTTAATTCTACTGCTTAACTTTTATTTACTTTTTTGAAATGAATGTTGTTGATAGTGCTAATGCCTCTACTAGTAAGGGGCAGGGTGACAATTCAGGAAACAATCGCGATGAATTTCATAATAATAATGAAAGCACACCTGATAATGAGGGCAGACCATCTTGCAAATTTGGAAAGCAATGTTATAGGTCAATTGACTAAAATGCAATTCCAATGTACAATAAATATTACCGATTTAACTGTTTTAGACAAAATCCAAGACATCGGGTAGAAGTTGCTCATCCGGGTGATATCGATTATGAAGTTCCTGACATGCCTTCACCAAAAGCAGATGCTCCAAAATGTGAATTTGGTAGGAAATGTTATAGACTAAATCCAGAACACTTTAAAAATTTTGAACATCCGCGAAACAGTAAGTTAAAAATCTAAGTTGATAATTATGAATTAATATGATTCTTATATTACAGTTAACATTCAGGAAAACTATAGAAAACAATTTCACAAAAAAAATACAAATAGAAGTGATAGCGATATTTCAGATGAGGAGCCAGATCCTTTTGCTGCAGACGCAGATGATTCAGATTATATACCAAGTGAAGATGAATAAATTAAGAAAATATCTTTATTTAACTGATATTACTAATAAATGTACACAAAATACAATTCAATAGAAGCCTTCATCTATGTCTTCTGCCAGCTTTGCATCAAAAACTGCACCCCATTTGGCTGCTTCGCCGCCACGTACCTTAACATTGTAACATACATGTTCACATTTTAATACACTTTGTCGCATAGTGTAGATTTTTCGTGACAATTCACGACATCTATGGACATTCAGACTTATATAGCTGAAATGAAAATAGATTTATTGAGCGTTATGAAAGCCTTTTCTGTAATCCTACCCTGTATAAAACTGTTGCAATACCTTGCAAGTAGACAAACAAGCATCAGTTTCTCCACTGCCCAATGAATTTATACAACGTCGCATTAATTCACCGGTGAGATCAGAGACGCCCAAAACGTATTCAGTGGGATCCACGAAAAATGAGAATTTGCTTTTCTCATTTTCATCAGTCACATCCGTGGTTTCACCATCATTTGTCGTCTGCTCTAATTCCGTATAATTCATTTGATTTTGCAAGTCTATCCAATTCGATACGGTTCCCATTTGCTGGTCTTTATTTTGGTCAGCATATTTCATGTATTCCATAAAAGTATATGCTTCAATAAATTCTTGTAGACCCGGCGAATAGGCACCACGATAATGATATGGATCATGACCATGTAATTCTTTCGCCACGGCCTTAAAATTAACTTCGATCAACTTTTCCAAACGTTGTTGAGCCTCATCTAAAACTTTTTCTTTGTTATCCTTACGTGTATCAATAGAGTGCAGAAGAAATATTATACGTTTGGATTCAATGGTGATGTCCCGGCTTAATTTGATAATGCGCTCATAGCGATCGTGTTTGGCATCCAGTTCGGTAGCATACGATTGGAATGCTTTTAGGACAGGATTGTTTTCATCAATATTGGCTTTTACCTTGGGTTTTTGTTGTTTTCGATTATTTTGACGAAATCCGGAATTGTTAGGCATTTTTATTTTTCTCAAATTATTTTACACCAATTATGTTGTTTACTTAAAATGGCTTGCTTTTAATGCATGAAACACATAGACGACAGCGGCTACACGACTACAGCCTGTCAAAAATAAAATACACACGTTTATATGAAAACGATTATTTTGAAACCAACACAGCTACACGACTACACGACCACTTTTACTGCTGAAGTCAACTTAGGCTAATTTCTATTTTTGTTGGCTACAAAACAAAAATAGTGTTGACAATATAACAAAATATGTAAAAGATATTAGTGCTATGAAATATTTTATTTTGTTGAAAAAATTAATCGCAAAATGAAATGCTATAATTCTATTAATAATCAAAAGCGGTTAAGTAAATTTATTTATTTGTTTTTACGTTATAATAATGCATTATAAATAAGTATTTGTATATTTAAGTCAAGTTTATATAGAATCATGCATGTTTTTCTATTTTAATAATGTAGAAAAAAAATATAATTGGCACTACTGAAATAAAAATGCTTTTGTATAAAAACAGCTGTTTATATTGTTGTTATATGTTGCTGTCGTTTTCAAAAAATTAAGTTGCTGACTACATGACTACAATTGCAGCCAGCAGCATTTGTAGTCGTGTGTTCGTGTAGCCCCTGTCGTCTATGTGTTTCATGCATAAAGCTGTAAAGTTAAGTGCTGCATGTTAATATTTGTTATTATATACCTTACACTATACAGCGGAATATCAGTTCATTTTTTGAAAACTTGCTAGTTTTTACTGGATATATTTTTGCCAGTAAGAATTTGCAAGCAAGAAAAAACATATGTTTGAAAAACATATGATTGAGTTTTGTGGTAAATAAAGCAAAAATACTACAATTCTTTTTTTGTTGAAAAATTTTATATAATAATTCAGAGGAAATTAACGATAGAAGTAAATAAATATTCACATAACCAGGTTTCATTATTTTTAATCTTTTAAAACCTGTTCCTGCCAAAAAAAATATGCGTATCTGCCAATTTCTTTAATAATGCTGCCTACGTACCAGGCAACGGTTGCTTCAATGTGTTGTAGCAACGTGTTTTGTTTTTTGACTACACACGTGGCAACGAGTGCCGCAACCTCATTACTGTGTGTAGCTGTGGTACAGAAAAGATACAAGCGGAAGAAAAATATGATTTAATTTTTTATTATATTCTATTTCTAATTGTTCGTATGCTTTTGTTTTAGATTTTTATTTTTATATTTTTCACAAGTTACGTCCCACAAATTTTTATATTCGTTAATAAAGTTAACATAATATTCATTATTCTCAATAGCCATTTTCTTGTTTTCCTGCTTTCCGCTTAACATTACTTCGCACGAACCTTCCTATTCGCTTGTTTTCGACGAACTGAAGAAGTAAATGCAGTAAACAATGATACACACGTAGCAACGGTTGCCTCAACCAACCCAAAATATCAAAACTTTTTGATATTTCTGGCAACGGTTGATACGCCACGAAAATCAATGGGCAACAGAGCTACACACCAGGCAACGGTTGATTCAACATGGCTGTGTTGAAGCAACCGTTGCCTGGTGTGTAGGCAGCATAATAAATGTTTATTTTCAAAAGCAATAGGTAATGAATTATATTAGTTTCAATGAAAATTTTTTATTGTTAAATAAAATAAATTCTTCTAATTAAGGTATATTTCTTTTTTTAATTTAGAGTTTCACTTCTTCACTTTCAAATGTGTTTACAATCAGCTGTTTCTATGAACTTGCAAATTGTTACAAATTTTCTGTTCGTTTACTTTTTTGGATATTTATGTTTTTGAGAACAAATTTTTTTTACTCTCTCAAATTTAGGTTTTTACTGGATTTTACTGGGAAAGTAAACGAACAAACTTTATATTGCTGATAATCGAATTTAGCTTCCATACTTCCATTTTATTCCATAGTTTTCTAGATTATAATTGAATTGGAAAAAACATATTTAACTTAACAAAAATTCAAAATATTTTTTTTATTACGATTACAACTGGCTCATTTATAAGTTTTAAAGTAACATGATTTTCAACAATTAAATTTTCATACTTAAAGTCAGTAGTAAAAGTAAACGATTTAATTAATTTGGTCAGCATTACTTTCATAGATAAAAGGGCATATCTCCAACCTAAAATAAAGCATAAATGATTTTATATAAAATTAACGAAATATTTTTTTTAATATACCTATACAATAACGTATTCCTTTGGTAAACGGTATAAATGAATATGGATGCCTTGCGCTCACATTTATGGGTAGAAAATTATATGGATTAAATTGATCGGAATCGGGTCCCCAAATTGTTTTACTACGATGTAAATGATATATATCAATTAGTATAACTTGACCCATAGGCAAAACAGTGCCATTGGAAAGAATAACAGTATCACTCGTTTTCCTGAATGATTGAGGTAATGCAGGGAATAATCTCATTGTCTCATTGATAATCATATCCATATTTACCATTTGCTTGAGATCTTCTATTGTCATTTCATTGTTTCCATCTTCGGGCAATATGGATGTTACCTCGTCATATAACAATTCCTGATACTTTGGATGCATTGCCAACATAGTAATAACCATAAAAAGTGTTGATGAAGTTGTTTCAAATGCCTAAACAAAACATGACAGACAACGATGATATAACTGATGACAGTATTGAAACGGTTTTAAACTTACGCCAGCAAATAATTGCAGTAATTCACCTTGCATCTGTGACGTTTTTAGTATGTTTTGATTCACCCCTTTAATAACATGATCCACTCCTCCATTTATATCAGCTATATAACTTTGTTCGCTATTGTCTGGGATCAGAGCAATATTGACAGACTAAAAAAATTTGTTAAATTATAAGAAAAAACTGGAGATTTTAAATGATTTTTTAAAATTTTAGAAAATATTGATTTATTACCTCTTCAATGAATCCTTTAAATTGTTTTCTTCCTATTTCTGCTTATTTGAATATTGAAATTTCAAACAATTTTCGTATTATATTAAAACGCAATTTCATACTAAAAGTAACCTCCGCCAAAAAATCTAAAAGCCTGAAATAATCAATATCATATTTCAATTAAAACTCACATAATTTTTGCGTTTTAACCTACTTGTGAAAATGTATAACGAAAGCGATAATATCGTAGTTAGTTAGAGTAAATTTTCTTTTTAGAACAGTTTCTAGAGTCAAATAAGAAAGAAGTAAATTTTATATTATACTAAATTCAATTTTATTGTAAAATACTAATGTACTCACGGGAAGCAATATTTAATGTCAACATACGGAACACTTCTAATAAATTAATTTGATTTTGTGTATTTTCGATACTAATTTGTTGAATCATACTATCAACTTCCTGGTTGAAAATTGGTAAGAAAGCAATTAGATTTTTGTTTGAAAACGCTGGATTTAACACTTTGCGATGTTGACTCCAAACCGGCTCTACAAACATAACATAATATATATCATAATGTAAAGAATTTCGGTTGATATAGGTATACTAACCATTATGTGTTATTAATCCACGACCCAAAGATTTAGCAAAAACGCCATAGATTAATTGAGGTTTATTTAAACAATATTTGGAAACTAGAATATTTTTAATTGTTTCTGGTTCAAATGTTAAAAACGTAGGAACCAATCCATACCACATGATGCAGTCGCTACCATATATGTCACCATAATTAAAAAAGTACTTTAAACCATCTTAAAAAAGGAAAATAAAACAGATTTACTCCTTGATATAGTGAGCCGTTTTAAACGTGTAAGTAAAAGTATATCAATTATGTTTATAGGCGTACATTTGATACGCCTTACTGAATCTGGACCTAATACAAATTTTGAAATACATATGTACATATACAAATTTTCTCCATTATAGAATTAATAAGAACAAGTAAGAAAATTATAAAATATATACCATGCGTTTAGAGACCCTATCTCTCAGGCCCAACTAACTGGATATAGAAAATTAGCATAAACCAAATTTGAGTGGGATTTTTATTAATTTTTTCAGCTGCAGATATGAAAAAGTTCATATCGGATGCTATATCTATATGGGGACTAGGCCCATAAATGGACCGATCCTGACCATGTTTGGTGAAGTCTCTTGTATTTTGCAAAAATATATACAAACAAAATTTGAGAAGAATCAGTGCAATATTTTTGTTTTTTGATAGATTTAAGTGAAGATCGGGAAGCAGCTCTATATGGGGCCTATGACTAAGAGTTGTCCAATAGGAATCATTTTTGGACTACTGATTAATGGATGTAATATATACATACAAACCCAATTTGACTAAGATTTGTATGATAATTTTGATCTTATGGCAATATGTGTTGATTTCATAGGGGTCATTTGTATGGGTGCTAGGTCTGAACATGAACCGATTCTCACCAATTTCAATAGCGTTCATCCCATGGCCGACAAAGTACCAAATACCAAATTTTGTCAAAATATATGCATATTTGCGACCTGCAGTTTGATTACAAGCTTTACATGGACACACAGACGGACGGACGAACGGACGGACGGGCGGACATCGTTAAATCGAATCAGATAGTGATTCTGATTCGATCGGTATAATTAAAGATGGGTGTAGGTCAAGTATTTTTGGTTGTTACAAACATCAGCACAAAGTCATTATACCCAAACCACATAGTGGTATAGGGTATAAAAACATGAATTACCTTCTAATTTCATAACGGGACCGAATCCAAGCCAAGTATGTAATTTATTACAAGATATTCTCCTTGCCAAATTCACAAAGCGTCTATTTATACCCTATACCACTATGTGGTTTGGGTATAATGACTTTGTGCTGCTGTTTGTAACAACCAAAAATATTTGACCTAGACCCATCTTTAATTATACCGATCGAATCAGAATCACTTTCTGAGTTGATTTAACAATGTCCGTCCGTCCGTCCGTCCGTCCGTCCGTCCGTCCGTCTGTGTGTCCATGTAAAGCTTGTAATCAAACTGCAGGTCGCAAATATGAATATATTTTGATGAAATTTGGTATATAAGCTTTTATCGTCCATGGGATGAACGCTATTGAAATTGGTGAGAATCGGTCCATGTTCGGACCTAGCCCCCATACAAATTACCCATATGAAATCGACATAAATTGCCATAAGATCCAAATTGTCATATAGATCTTACTCAAATTGGGTTTGTATGCGTTCATTACATCCACTAATGAGTAGTCCAAAAATGATCCCTTTGACCCCATATAGAGCTGCTTCCCGATCTTCACTTAAATCTATTAAAAAACAAAAATATTGCACTGATTCTTCTCAAATTTTGTTTGTACATATTTTTGCAAAATACAAGAGACTTTACCAAACATGATCAGGATCGGTCCATTTTTGGACCTAGTCCCTTTATAGATATAGCATCCGATATGAACTTTTTCTTATCTGCAGCCAAAAAAATTAATAAAAATCCCACTCAAATTTGGTTTTTGCTTATTTTCAATGTCCAGTTAGTTGGGCCTAAGAGATAGGGTTTCCAAACGCATGGTATAGGGTATCGTATAGTCGGTCTAGACCGACTATAATTTTCTTACTTGTTTTATATTGGTTTAATAGCCAAATTAAAATAATACAACCGATTGTAAATAAAATGAAAAACATTTTAAATTAAGTAGTATTAACAGTCAGTTTAACTTAGTAAGAATATAAAATGTATTGAAGGTTTTGTAAAACATTCAATATCTTTTTATATGGAAGTTTTTAATTTAAAGTACACGCACATATGATTCCCAAAAATAATCACTAAAACATTCAATTTAAAAATAAGGAGAAAAATAAACACTTGACGTATTAAATTAGATTTAAATTTAAACATAAATTCGGATATATAAAATTTGAAATAATAAAGTAACTTTGACAATACTGATCATTTTTTATTAACATAGGTGCATATATACATATATATATTTCCTAATATACACTATTTGTTTTCAAAAAACATATCATTCATAAACATATAGAGAATTAAATGTATAAAAGAACATAAGTTAATTATTTATTTACGAATCATCTTTATTTTGTTTCCCATATTCTAACTTGTTTACATGTTAACCGGTTTTAATTAAAAAATATAAAACAAATTTTCAATATGAACTTTTAAACACTTTGTTGTTTGTAATGCAAAATTAGAATTTTTAAAATATAACCCATAAAAAACAAGTTTTTATTATAATTATAATTAAATATTTGATTGACTGAAAATGAAACATGTCTAGAAAAATATCCTTGTCAAAAGCCTCGTTAAAATTTCGAAACTATACTATAATTAATTTTTTAAACGAAAATTTGTTAGATAATTTTTATGGTCTCTCTCCACGAGTCTGCCTGTAAAATTGATCCCAAGTTTTCTCGGTTTCACGCCCATTTTTTGGGCGGCTACTCAGATTAATAACTCATGAATTCTGACAAAGTCCCAAGGCTTTTTTGTTATAGTACTCCAGTTATATGATATTAAATATTTACTTTGCCTGGGGGTGCCACGTCCATTGATTTGTTAAATCATTTTTATAGTCGCCACGAGTCTGCCTGCAATGTTTCAGCCCGATTGGATCACGGGAAAAGGAAACACAATCACGCCCATTTTTGGGCGGCTACTCAGATTAATAACTCATGAATTCTGACAAAGTCCCAAGGCTTTTTTGTTATAGTACTCCAGTTAAATGATATTAAATATTTACTTTGTATGGGGGTGCCACGTCCATTGATTTGTTAAATCATTTTTATAGTCGCCACGAGTCTGCCTGCAATGTTTCAGCCCGATTGGATCACGGCAAAAGGATTAAAAATCGATCCAAAGTTAAAATAAAAGGCGTGAAAACACAATCAAATCGACAAAACAAAGTGAGTGTATTTTCAATTAAAGGCAGGGTGCTTTTAATTGTTAAAAATAAATGTATTCTGTTACCAATTTACTGAAATATTTACCAATTTTAAACAAATTTCTTATTTATTGTTAAGTTATACATAAAAAATCCTTAACGCTTTATATTTATATTTTTAATATTTAATTTATGTCACATAAGCAAGCCTTGCGTAAAAAGATTATTTTTATAAGATTAGAATTTAATGTGAAAAAACTTAAAAAATACTTTTTTAATTTTGACAAGGTACATTTATTTGTGCTTTAGAGTTCTAAAAGATCACAAAGCGAGATTTTTTATTTAAAAATGAATAATCCCACCAAATGTGTAATATTAGGCTTTTTTATAACCATTCTTTATTTACGAGCAATATAAAATAATGACATTTTCAAAATTTTATTATATTTCAATTTGTTTGTAAATACTATGTAAGTGCCATAATGTATTTTCTAACGATTTTATTCATACTAGCAGATTCCAGCGCTCGAAATTCGAGAGCAATTTCTAGGCAGCTTTATTTTTCAACTTAGCCAATTCACAAACCAACACTTTTATGGTTTATTATTATTGTGAATGAAGATAACAAACTCATTAACTAAGTGCCGGTTTACAATGAAAGTTTTCTTCTTGCTGCAAGGCTTGAATTTACAGGTGAGTCGGGAGAGAAGCAGGGGTATATACTTTCATGTTCTCTGAAATTCTCTTTTGTTTCTTGCTTCGCAATTGTCACAATGAAGATATTTTGCGTTTTCTTTAATAATAATAAATAATAATTTGAAATAAAGTTAATTTTAATGAAATAAAATGATAAAATAAATAGATAAAATGATAAAGTAAACATGAACAAATCTTGAATTTCAATACAAAAATTTCAGTGTGTAGACACGGATGAAAGTTTAAAAGAGAATTTCAAACAGGTTCAGAAAGAAAAATTTCATGTGTAAACCGGGACAAACACATTAACAAATTTAATAAAACACACATAGCATATGTATAATTTTATGTATGTGTTAGTAGCAACTTTAAATGCAATTTACTCAAAACAAAGGAAAAAAATTAAGAATCTGTAAATTTGCAAAACGGCTAAATAGAAATACCTTTCAAATAATATACGTTTGGTCAAAATCCGGATAAAACGGTAGAACAAAACATCGGTCACAAGAAATCGCCTAGACTATTAATAAAGGGTCCGCCATCTAACGTTTTTTTTTTTCAACTAGTGCTTATTTCGTGAATGGTAACACTTAGCTCATGTCTGATTTGACAGATAATTAGTTTTATCCTTCCGCTGAACGAATATGGTTGTGTATACGCTTGAACAATGCTGGGAAATATTGCGACATTACTTTGAAAATCATGGTAATGTTGCAGAATGTGTGCGAAAATTGCGTACGGATTTTGGAAGAAGAGAAGCACCGTCAGCTCCGTATGTTCGTTATCTTGTGAAAAAAGTGAAAGAAACTGGCATCCTCATCGATAAACCAAAGCGTGAAAAGCCAAAAACAGTGCGTACACCCGAGAATATTGCTGCTGTGGCAGAAAGTGTGCGTGAAGCGCCATCAACATCAATTCACCGTCGTTCTCAAGAATTGAACATTTCGGAGGCATCATTGAGACGAATTTTGCATAAAGACCTTGGTATGACGCCATACAAAGTCCAATTGGTTTAGGAGTTGAAGCCAACTGACCATCCAATGCGTTTTCGCTTAGCTAAGTGGGCCTGCGATCGACTTACAGAAGATGCCGATTTTGTCAAAAAAATCATCTTTTCAGATGAAGCTCATTTTGATCTTGGCGGGTATGTAAACAAGCAAAATTGTCGCATTTGGGGCACAGAAAACCCGCACGCATACATTGAAAAGCCGATACACCCAAAACGAGTCACTGTTTTGTGCGGATTTTGGTCCAGAGGCATAATTGGGCCATTTTTCTTCGAAAATGAGCTAGGAGTGGCCGTTACAGTCAATGGCGATCGTTATCGGGTCATGTTGAACGAATTTTTGTTCACAAAAATTGAAGAGGAGGATATTGGCAACATTTGGTTTCAACAGGCCGGCGCTACGTGCCACACAGCCGAAGCTACACTCGATGTTTTGCGCCCTGTTTTTGAAGATCGCATTATCAACCGCAGAGCTGATGTCGTTTGGCCAGCTCGGAGCTGCGATTTGACACCGTTGGACTATTATTTGTGGGGTGCCCTCAAAGATAAGTGTTACGCCAACAAGCCAGAGACAATTGACGCTTTAAAGGACAATATTCGTGAAGCCATTGGTGAAATACAGCTGCGCACAATCGATAATGTGCTTAAACATTGGACCGATCGTGTAGGCTACTGCATGGCCAGCCGAGGCACCCATTTGAATGAAATTATTTTCCATTATTAACCGGGAGGATTGTACTTTCAAATAAAAAAGAAATTTGTGATAATATTCAGTAGTTTTTTTTATAGCATTTTCAAAAAAAAAAAGAGTTATTTGGCGGACCCTTTATTATAAATATTAATGAAAAGGTATTTTACTATTTGCTTTTTGTTTCTCTGTCTATTTTTTCACTATTTTTCAACTTTGATGGAAAATAAAAAAAATGTATAATTTTTTATATCTGCCATATTTTCAAAATATGTTCTCTGTCGTCCTCCAAATTAAATAAAAAACTCCGTCGATATGCGTATAAAACTAAGTTGAGTAATTTGAGTAATTTATTCTCTAAAAAGATATAGGTTAACAAAGGCTTTTTTGTATTTACGGGCCACTTACATTTTGTTGGACATCTTATCTTTTGGACGACATTAAACAAACTGCCGCCAACATTAAATAGTTTCAATAATAAAATGGCCGTAATGCTTCTATATATAATTATTAATAATTTAAAAGTTGGCCTTACTGTCTCAAAAGGAGAAATTAGGGGAAATGATAATTAAACATAAAAATACATAAACAAAGCAAACAGAACAAAACAGCTGATCAGGGATGAGAGTTATCGGCATTATCAACATCCCCGCCTCCGTGAATGGTCTCCATGTGGACCACTTCACCAACATCTTGAACATCTAATACTGCAAGTTTTGAAACAGGACGTCGCAGGCACCCGGTATTCGTGTTCACCTCTGCTGATCTTGCAACACCATCTTTGCCCACAAACAAATGTACGATACGTCCTCTTTTCCATTTAGATCTCGGCTGGTCAGTTTCGCAGATCAAAACTAAGGCTCCTGTGGACAACGATTTAGCAGGGAGACACCATTTTGTCCTTCGAGTAAGCTCGGGCAAATATTCCAGCGTCCATCTTTTCCATAAACAATTTTTTAGGTTTTGTAGAATTCTCCACTGCTTTCTTAAAGAGCAAAATCTTGGGTTAAATGGAGCTGGAGTCTGTGTAGAGTTGTGGCAGCCTAATAAAAAATGATTGGGCGACAGCGGCTCTGGCTCATCCGGAGTAACAGGCAAATGTGTGAGAGGCCTCGAATTTACAATATTTTCACACTCCACTAATAGACTATACAATGTTTCTGGCCGAGGTGTTTTCTCTTTTAGTGTTGCATACAAAGCCCTCTTTATTGATTGGACGAGACGTTCCCATGAGCCACCAGCACTGGGATCAGAAGGGGTGTTGAATTTCCACTTTATGCCTAGAGGTTTCAAACCAGCATCAATTTTATCAAAATCAATAAAGTTCTCTTCTTCGCCCAGCTCTTTATTAATACCAACAAAATTTGTACCGTTGTCGCTTCTCATCTGGACGGGGACACCACGACGATTTATAAAATTGCGAATACACAGCAAACACGAATCGCTAGGCAGATCCACGGACAGCTCCAAATGTACAGCTCGAGTTGTCAAACACGTAAATAGTGCAACCCAACGCTTTTCATGACTGCGGCGTACGGCCACCAAGACAGGGCCGAAATAGTCCAAGCCAGTATAAGAAAATGGACGAACAAAGGCACTTAAACGATCTTCTGGAAGGGGCCCCATTATAGGTTGCAAGGGCTTACATTTCCTTAGTTTGCATCCACAGCATGCAGCTTTGACACTTCTCAGCACGACACGTATTGATGGAATCCAAAATTTAAGGCGTATTTGACAGATCACAGACTCATCATTGATATGGTGTTGACCTTCGTGATACCATTTAACTATAAGGTGGGTCAATGGATCACTTTTGGGCAAAATGTACGGTCTTTTGGTACCAAACGTTATAAGTGGTGCGTTATCGATCCTGCCACCGCAGCGTAGATTTTCAAATGCGTCAATATACGGGTTAAGAGATTTTATGGGACTGTCTGGAGGCACATTTATCTTCTCTAAAAGACAGGAATATTCATTATTAAATGCAGTTCTCTGCACTGACCTTATTATAAATCGTTCAGCATATTCCTCTTCGTCCACAGACAGATCCCCCTTTGAATCTGGCAGTTGTTTGCATTTCGACTTCAAGTTCTTTATGTATCTAAATACCCATGCCATACACCTTTTAAGTCGCCGGTACTTCGAAAATCGTTTCGCATCAAAAATCGAAATGTTTATAGTTTTAGTGGACAGCACAAAACGTCCTTGGCGTAGTTCTTCTTCACTGTGTGTTTCTTCAGTTGAATTACCGCTAGAGGGCCACAAATTTGATGGGCGACTCAAAAAACCCGGTCCATTTTTCCATCGGCTATCAGGATTATATACGGTACACGGCCTTGTACCATCATCAGCAGGATTCATTTCACCTGGAACCCAACGCCATTGATCTTCTTGTGAAGACTCCAAAATCTCCGCGACTCGGTTGGCCACAAACTGTTTATAACGTCGATGATCTGATGTGAGCCATTTAATCACTGTACTGGAGTCCGTCCAAAACCAAATTTGTTCTGGTTGAATATTGTGGTATTTGATGATGCCAGCTTTAAGCCGCACAGCCATCACCGCAGCCTGCAATTCTAGCCTTGGGATCGTCATAAACTTATTGGGGGCACAATTACTTTTTCCCGTAACAAACGATATTTTAGTTCCGCCGTCAGTATCGAGCCTCCAATATGCCACCGCTGCCATTGCTACCTCGCTTGCATCGCAAAATATATGTAAGGTTGTACCTCGATGAGACAAATTAGAAAAATAACATCTTGGGATACAAAAGTCCCTTACCTTTTTCAACCCACAGATCCAAGAACTCCAACGACCGCGTAACGCCTCTGGTATTACTTCATCCCATTCCAAGCCACACTTCCAAAGCGACTGCATAAAGATTTTGCCAGCGATAGTGAAATCGCATAAGAAACCGTAGGGGTCAAATACCGACATTATCAAACTGAGCACTTCACGCTTTGTCGGTGTCCGTTTGTTTTCCAAAATATCCGCAGAGACACGATTAAATTGCAAATTGAAGATAAACTTATCATTTGCTGGGGACCACTGCATTCCCAAAATTTTCTCTGTCTTATCAGCTGATATGTTTATGTTTGATAAAGCAGGGTTGCCAAAGTGTTCATTTATTTTATCCGAGTTGGAAATAATTTTGTGCATCGTAACTCCCGCCGCTCGGTGTATTTTGATAACATCTTGGACCACATTCATAGCTTCATCAACGGAGCTAAAACAATCAGCATAATCATCCACATAGTGACGTTTTACAATAGCTTCTGCTGCTCTGGGCATATTTTGTTTAAATTTTTCAGCATTCAAATTTTTAATGTACTGGGCTATTGTGGGTGAACATGTTGCTCCGAATATTGCCCTTGTCATGACATATTGCTCAATGGGCCCGTTGTTGTTTTCGCGATATAAAAAGCGTTGGAAATGCTGATCCTCTTTTCGGATGGCCACTTGCAAAAACATTTCCTTTATATCGCCACAAACTGCAATTGGTTCTTCTCGAAATTTAAATAAAACACTAAGTAATGGTTGATTTAAATCTGGACCCGGCAAGAGACAGTCATTTAACGAAACACCCTGTACTTTTGCAGCAGCATCAAATACCAAGCGTAGACTTTCCTTGTTAGGATTAAATACTGCAAAATGAGGTAAAATGAAAATATTAGAGCAACAAATGTTTTCTTCTTCTGAAGTAACACGTCTTGCATAACCATTTTTCAAAATATGTTGCATTTTTTGCCTGTATTCGATTTCAAATTTTGGGTTTATTTTAAATTTGTTTTCCACTAGATGGAGACGTCTTGAAGCTGCACCATAGCTATCGGGAAACGACCTACTTTCGTTTCGCCATAAAAGGCCACATTCGTACCTGCCATCATAGTATTTTGTTGTGGACTTTAGAATATTTAGCGCCTTTTCTTCACTTTTAGGCATGACAGGTTTCGAATCGAGTTTTACCAAACACGATTCAATTTCAAAATATTGTTTCATCATGTGCTCCATACAACTGTTATTTTCTTGGTGCTTTGCCAGAAACACACTTTTGACCATGTCCTTGTTATTGTTACCAGTTGGACCATAAACTACCCAGCCAAGTCTTGTCCTTACAGCTATAGGGCCATTTTCATCTGGACATCTGGGTATTTCCACGGGAACTGACAAAAATGCATGCGACAAACTAATTATCATCTTTGGCCTTATTCTGTAATAATCGGCGAGGGGCAACTCTTCAAGATGATTTTTACAATTTATGCCACCCATGGAAAACGACTGTGTTGGCAACTCTAAATTTTTAACCAAATATACTTTTGAAATGTTATATTTCTCACTTTCATTTTGTGAGCCACTAATTGTCAAGTCAACAATTTCTGTTTGTTGGCTACTACTGTGCCCATTAAGCCATTGCAATCTCAAATTTTCCCTTTTTCCTTCCAATCCAATTTGTTTTCCAATATCCCAATCTAGCATGGTGGCGTCAGCGCCGTCGTCTATAAATGCGTAGATGGATATACGTTTTTTGGGACCATAAATCATCACTGGGATTATTTGAAATAAGATTTCACTCTTTTGAGTACCTGCATGTAGATTTACAACTTCTCTGGGATTTTCATTTCGAGCAACTGTGGCAACGCTATTGTTTTGTTTACATTTTTTATCATCTGGTGAGTGCAATAATGGATTGTGATATTTTTTACAGCCACTTATACCACATAATTGTTTCTTGTAACACTTTCGAACTTGATGTGGTCCTTTTAGGCATGCAAAACAAAGCCGGAGTTCCCGTACCTTCTTCCAACGTTCATCAATAGGAGCGCTCTTAAATACTGGACAATCGGTAAGTGCATTACAATTTTCAGAGCAGACCATACATTTTTTGGTAGAAGTTGTGGTTAATGCATATTTATTTTTACTTGCCTTTTTTACAGATGATGACGACGACACGGGAAGACCATCAGAAACCATGTTGGCGACTTTTCTGACACCATCGAGCCACTCGGAGAAACGTTTCAAATTGGGAGGCTCTTCCAGGGCAATACATTTTTCAGCCCACTGCATCTGTTTTGTTGGCGGCAGCTTGGAAACTAATTCGCTGAGTAAGGTTGGGTTGTTCAAATGATGCGTACCACTAGCTGTCTGCAGAAACCGTACCATATTTGTGACCTTTGTAGCGAATTGTATCAATAAATCAAGTCTTCCTTCAGGGACATATGAAAGTGAATTTATTTTGTGTATTTGGCTTTTTATTAATTGTTCAGGACGACCGTAAGTTTCACACAAAATATCCAAAATCACATTTACATTTCTGGAACTTGATAACAAAGACTCCACTGTTTCTTTTGCCGGACCATGTAGTGCTTCACGAATGCGTATTATGTTCTGTAAGGGACTGTATTCAAATTCGGCTGTCGTTTGTTCAAATTCTTCTTTGAATGTCGGCCACTCCTCTGGCAGACCGTAAAATTTTGGAAGGGGGTAAATTTTCTTGGCTCTTACGGACGTGGAACCTTGGCTGTGGGAAGAAACATTAGTAGAGGACTCACCGTTTTCATCCAATAATGCTGCCTGAACTGTATTTGAAGTTGAGGCCCTCAAGGCTGCTCTTGGTATATCGTTGACATTTGCTGCGACCGTCTGTCCACTATGAGCTACACTTTGCGACACCAATTGCATTTCTTGTTGCAGTGACGTTATGCTTGCGGCTGTCTGCTCTCTTTGTGCCACGAGCAAATTTTGCAAATTCATGTTCACTGCATCAATCTGCTTCATCATTTCATTTTGCATGTCCGCCATAAGACGCAAAATTTCGGGCTGAGATGACTGTGGTTGTACTTTACTACCTCCCGGCTGACCGGGCGGTACCACCGGTGAATTGACGGACGATTGTTGGCCGGTCACCGGCGCCGCGGCTGCTGAATTTTTTTTTACATTACCATCCATATCGGCCAAACGTTTTGGTGGCACACCTTTATTGGACCGATCACTTGTTCTGGGAGACTGTTCCGCCATACGTTGTACAAACAACACAAAATTTTAACAATTGTTGTAACACTGGAGACACAAGGACAACAAACTCCGACAATGTTACTAGACAGAACCAAACAAGTGTCCAAACAAAATGGTGAAATCGCCTACCGTTCTATACAAATTACTCTTTATTCCATAGAGAATAATTGCGCCCAAAATAGAATAAAGATGTCGTCCTCCAAATTAAATAAAAAACTCCGTCGATATGCGTATAAAACTAAGTTGAGTAATTTGAGTAATTTATTCTCTAAAAAGATATAGGTTAACAAAGGCTTTTTTGTATTTACGGGCCACTTACATTTTGTTGGACATCTTATCTTTTGGACGACATTAAACAAACTGCCGCCAACATTAAATAGTTTCAATAATAAAATGGCCGTAATGCTTCTATATATAATTATTAATAATTTAAAAGTTGGCCTTACTGTCTCAAAAGGAGAAATTAGGGGAAATGATAATTAAACATAAAAATACATAAACAAAGCAAACAGAACAAAACAGCTGATCAGGGATGAGAGTTATCGGCATTATCAACATTCTCTAAAACGGATAAAAAGTTAGAACAAAACATCGGTCACTAGAAATCGCCTAGCCCGTTAATATATATATCTGTAGGAAAATAATTTTGTAAACATTCAAATTTGAAACTAAAAAAATGTGTATGAAATAACATCATAACAAGAAGATTGCAATCTTTTAATTTTTCGTGTAAAATCGCTTTATTTTGATTAATTAATTTTTTTTCATCTGGCAACATCAAAAACTCTAAACAATAAAACAGCTGTTGAAACAAATGCCAAGTGGGCAGACGAATTTTCTTTTATTTTGGCCGTGCAGTTTTAATGGAAATACTTTTCCTTAAGAAAAATGATTGATCATAGTATCAATTTAGCAATAGAACCTAAGGGAGAGAACTTGTGCTTTGATAAAAATGAGTTCCTAAAGGTAAAACAAATGTTCTTAAAATAAGTTTGATATTATGTTTAATTTTCCGCAGGCTAATTTCTCTGTTGACGAATTCTTGCATAAAAATCGTAATGTCACCAGTTTGGAATTGTTGCGTGACAACTTGGGCTTATATCTGAAAAGCCTGAGGTCATCTATGATTGATCTTATAAATGAAGATTATGCGGACTTTGTTAGCCTTTCAGCTAATTTAGTTGGTTTAGATCAATCCATAGATAACATACAAAAACCTTTAGAACAATTTCGAGATGAAATTGCTGGAATAAAAGCAATGATTGATGAAAACGTAGCTGAAATAAATAATAATTTGGAAAACAAACGTCAATTAAGGGAGCTTAAAAGAAATTTACAAAGTTTGAAAAAAGTATATGAGACAACACAAAAATTGGAAGATTTGCTGGCAAATCAATTGAGTGGAAATCATTTAAAATCGGTAGATTTAGAAAGAGCTGCTTTGGAACTGGTACAATTAAAATTTAATGAAAAGTTTTGTCTGGAGTATTTGGATGTGGAACAACAGTCTGCTATAAGAAAATTAGAAACATTGGTTCATCAAAAGTTACGAGCTTTTTTTAATGAAGCATTAAAGTCATCTAGTTCAACTTCTACCGAATCCCTAGAACGTTGCCTACGAATTTATATAACGCTGGATGCTTGTTCGTTAGCCGAAGTGGCTTTCAAAGAAGATGTGGTGGCTCCTTATATGTCCGATATTATTTCTGAACATAGTTTGCAGCAAACACCCCAGGGTTTAGGGGGGATTTATAGTAAAGTTTTAAATTTCATATCCTTGCATATGACGGATTTATTGCGTCTTACGCAATATACAGACAAACTAAGAGGTTTTAATTTTTTGGTTCATAGTTTTTGGTCAGATGTTGAAATGCGTTTGGAAAATCATATGTCATCTATATTTGCTCCCGGCAATTCGGAAGTATTTTATGCGAAGTACAAATGTACGCGAGATTTCCTTAGTAAGATAGAGGAAATATTGGTTTCTGAAGAGGCTTCCAATGCCTTCCGACAACATAAACAAACAAAAAGTTTTCAGTCTAGATGGAATTTACCGGTATATTTTCAAATTTGTTTTCAGGTAAATATTTTTTTACTAAATTAAAGTTTAAATTATGTACATGTTATCAGAGGCAAACACTATTTAAACAGAAAAATAATATTTTCTTCTAAAGATTACTAAAAATAATTATTTTAAAATACAACTTAATTAAAAATAGTCTAAAAGGTTAAAAATTCATGAATTCAATGTTAACCTACGCAAAATTTGTTTGTGTTTTGTTTATATCTAGCATTGTTGAATTAAAATTAATCTTCACATATGTACACTATATTGTATACGTTTGTGTTTAAATGTTTTAGGAAATTGCTGGTCAATATGAAGCGGTTTTGGAACCAGTTTTAACAGAGGATTATTTAAATAATTCTTCTACAGAATATGAATTGAAAGCATTTGCTAAGGCCCAACAAGCTATTAATCGATGTTGGTCTGAAGGTGTTTATATGTCAGAGGTTTTCCCTAAATTTTATAAATTACATATACAAATTATTTTACGTCTGTCCCATTGGATCAAAGATGCCTTAAGATTTATCAACTCTAAAAGTTGTATAAATGCTTTACAAAACAAGAAAACTTCGTTATTGGTGGCCCTGCATTGTGATGTTAAAAAATTAGTTGATCTTTTGCCGCAACACCAAGAATTAGTTTTGAAAAATTTAAATTTAGCCACACTGCAGCAACATCGGCAACAACTAGACATAGTTAAAGATTCTGTATCGAAATCTTTTGAAGATTTAAAACATACTCTACGCAATCATTTGGTTAACATACAACAGGCGCTTATAGATAATTTGATATTGGAATGTGGGCCAGAAAATGTTAAGCAAGTAAACGATTTGCCTCGATTATATCGTAAAACCAATCGTGATGTACCGACTCGTTGTTCATCATATGTAGAACAAATGTTGAAGCCTTTAAAATCATTTTCCGAAGAATATGAGACAAAACTAAGCAAAGAAGTAGTTAAAAATATTTTGCAACAAATTTTAAACAAAATAACAACAGAGTAATTATTCCACAAAATTAAATTTAATAACAAATTTTAATATTCTTTAAATTTTTCAGTTATTTATTGTCGGTAAATGAAGTTTTAACATCAGTTCAAAAAACCGAAGAATCTTTAAGGCGTTTAAGAAATCTGAAAGGTGGTGGAACTACAGCTTTATCCACACAATCTGCTGCTCCATCGTCGGCCATGTCGGATGACGATAAAATACGTTTGCAACTGCTTGTTGATGTTTCGGCTTGGACTAATGAATTGTCTAAACTTGATTTTTTGCCCAGTGATGTAGAAAAATTACTTGACTTGAATTCAATAGTCGAAGAAAGTGTTAAAGGAAAATAGATTGGTATTCGTCATATATGTATGTAATAACTAGTATTTAGGATAATATTTTAATGTATATACTAATATATAATAAGGATGGCGTCATTTAAATATAGTGCACTCTTAAAATTTTACAAATTGTTTTTCTAAATCATTCAACACTTCTAGGAGAAGAATCTGTTTTAATCTATTTCTTTAGGAAAAGTTTTTCAATTTATTTCAATGATTTGGAAAATCTTGGTTTAACTAGTCAATTATATATGTATGTTTGCGGATGACGTGTGCTTATTGTATCCTTACAAGTAGTATGACTTAAATCGTTTAGTGCTGCATCATGACAACAATTTTTCTGTATATGTGGATGGTGAAACTATAAATGAAATACATCCAACTAAGTATTTGGGAATCACTTTGCAACGCCTACAATTGGTAGTTTGTACAAACTTAAACATAAACTAAATGAGAAAGCAAAATGAATGATATATCAATCCTTAATACATTCGCATCTGAATTATTTGGCGAGTGTCCATGCATATAACAAAAGCAACAACCAATGGAAATCTCTACAACGTATGCAAAATAAAGCATTAAAGTCTATATACAAATTACCAGTTACATATTCAACCATTTCATATACCTATACATATAAGTAAAACGATTTTACCTATTTATGGGTTACATGAGTACCATGTTTTAACATTTGTCTTTAAATGTCTATAATATTGGCCATTGTACCATTTCTTTTCAACAAAATCAAACATGTTAACACCCGAAATAGTTCAAACTCAGCATTTGAAGCGCTTCCGAGTAGTAGTTTTATGAAAAAAAATCATTTTTAGTACAAATTTTATTCCATGATGTAATATTATATTTTATTTGTACATAAATGTTAACTTGCCAACTTGCGTCAATAGTGCCTTAAAGGCAAACTAAAGCCGTTTTCTTTTCTGACAAAAAATGTCGCATTTTCTTTTCACTTTTTTCGAAGTCTATTTTTTTTATATATTCTGAACTAAGAGCAACCTTATCTTATACAACAATCGAAAGGTCTCAAAGTCGAGCCCTCGTAATTCGAAAAAAATTGCAGCCATTGAATTTTTTCAGGTCGTAGTGTGAGAATATTTCCCCATTGTTCCCCTTTTTTTTTTGAATATTTTCGCCCTATGACTTCAAAGAGGATAATAAAAAAATATTTAGCATTTTATGAATACAGCACTTGGAGACCTTTCGATTGATATATAAGATAAGGTAGCTCTTAATTCAGAATATATAAAAACAATAGCACAAATAAAATGCGAAATTTTTCGTCAGAAAAGAAAACGGCATAAATTTAACGTAATCAAATTTTGTGCAAATAAACATATATTAATTATAAAAAATAAAAGTAGGAGTGTTAAATTCGGCTATGCCGAATTTGTGATACCCTCCCTCCATTAGGTACGGCTACCACTTTGAAATTGTTGCCGATACTGAAACATTAAATCCGAATACCAATTAAATTTAAAGTTAATTGGTTTTCTTGTTGGCCAATTTCTATTATAAAGAACAATGATGCTTAAAAAGAATTAATTACTATTTGAAAAATTTCATTATTTTTATACCCTATACCACTATGTGGTTTGGGTATAATGACTTTGTGCTGTTGTTTGAAACAACCAAAAATATTTGACCTACACCCATCTTTAATTATACCGATCGAATCAGAATCACTATCTGATTCGATTTAACGATGTCCGTCCGTCCGTCTGTGTGTCCATGTAAAGCTTGTAATCAAACTGCAGGTCGCAAATATGAATATATTTTGATGAAATTTGGTATTTAATCTTTTATCGGCCATGGGATGAACGCTATTGAAATTGGTGAGAATCGGTCCATGTTCAGACCTAGCCCCCATACAAGTGACCCCTATGAAATCGACTTAAATTGCCATAAGATACAAATTATCATATAAATCTTATTCAAATTGGGTTTGTATGTGTTTATTACATCCATTAATCAGTAGTCCAAAAATTATCTCTATGGGACAACTCTTAGTCATAGGCCCCATATAGAGCTGCTTCCCGATCTTCACTTAAATCTATCAAAAAACTAAAATATTGCACTGATTCTTCTCAAATTTTGTTTGTATATATTTTTGCAAAATACAAGAGACCCTACCAAACACGGTCAGGATCAGTCCATTTTTGGGCCTAGTCCCCATATAGATATAGCATCCGATATGAACTTTATTCAATGAAATTCATTATTTAACACAGCCGGCATCATAATAATAAACAAAGTTGGATCCCTATAAGCCCGTTTTGAGACCTTACAAGTCATACGAAAATTCAAAAAAAAAAAAAAAAAAAAAAAAAATCGAATGATTCTTGGCTACAAATTATTAATATTAAACAAGAAAATTATAGTCGGTCTAGACCGACTATACGATACCCTATACCATGCGTTTAGAGACCCTATCTCTCAGGCCCAACTAACTGGATATAGAAAATAAGCATAAATCAAATTTGAGTGGGATTTTTATTAATTTTTTTGGCTGCAGATATGAAAAAGTTCATATCGGATGATATATCTATATGGGGACTAGGTCCAAAAATGGACCGATCGTGATCATGTTTAGTAAAGTCTCTTGTATTTTGCAAAAATATATACAAACAAAATTTGAGAAGAATCAGTGCAATATTTTTGTTTTTTGATAGATTTAGGTGAAGATCGGGAAGCAGTTCAATATGGGGCCTATGACTAAGAGTTGTCCCATAGAGATAATTTTTGGACTACTGATTAATGGATGTAATAAACACATACAAACCCAATTTGACTAAGAATTATATGATAATTTGGATCTTATGGCAATTTATGTTGATTTCATAGGGGTAATTTGTATGGGGGTTAGGTCTGAACATGGACCGATTCTCACCAATTTCAATAGCGTTCATCCTATGGCCAATAAAAGCTTATATACCAAATTTCATCAAAATATATTCATATTTGCGACCTGCAGTTTGATTACAAGCTTTACATGGACACACAGACGGACGGACGGACATCGTTAAATCGAATCAGATAGTGATTCTTAGTCGATCGGTATAATTAAAGATGGGTCTAGGTCAAATATTTTTGGTAGTTACAAACAGCAGCACAAAGTCATTATACCCAAACCACATAGTGGTATAGGGTATAAAAAGGAAATTTTAAAATAATTTTATTTAATACAAAAAAAAAAAAAACAAAAATCATAAAAACAGGTAAGAAACTAAAGAAACTAAAATTTTTAAATTTTAATTTTTAGTTTTTAATTTTTAATTCTAAATTTTTAATTTTTCATTTCTAATTTTCCATTTTTCATTTTCCATTTTTAATTTTTATTTTTTCAATTTTCATTTTCCATTTTCCACTTTTAATTTCCAGTTTTTAATTTTTCAATTTTCGTTTTTCATTTTTAGTTTTTCATTTTCCATTTTTCTTTTTTAGTTGTTAATTTTTAATATTTCATTTTTATTTTTAATTTCTATTCATTTTTAATTGTTTAGGTCATTGTGAGACGTGCAGTATTAATAAACACAAAACTTTAATGACTTCAACAAAACGAAGTATTACAACATACATATACAACATATCTTAAGAAACGCAACAAACACATTGAAAAATTTTATTTTTCAAGACTTTTTTCAAAATTTCATTCATAACTCGTGACCCCTTTTGACGATTTTAAATAGCAACTCCTTTGGGATGTTAATAAATGATTTTATACAAAAACGAACGGTCTAGCTTAAATATTGACGGCGTGATCGTGATTTCCACAGACAGACGGTCATCGCTAAATCAACTTCCCTTATTATAATTATCAAGAAAATATATGGTTTTGAGGTCTCCAGAATTTATTTCGATGCGTTACAAACGGAATGACAAACCTATATATACCCTCTGCCACTAAGGTGTGGAGGGTATAAAAAAAAAAAATTATTTAGTAATTTTTGTTTTCTTAACTTTAATATTGCGTATGCATCCGTAGCATATTAAATGAAATCTATATTTAATGACTCAATAGTATTTCAAGTTATGAATAAAAAAAATTAGCAAGTTTTATTCATTTTAAAACATTTTATTAGGCACAATATGGAAAAACTACAATGTCTATATATTTAATATTTAACACGTTTTTTACTTAATATAGTATATTAGCATGATGAAAAAGAGCACAATGTTTACAAACTAATTTAAAGAACTTTTTTATCATAATTTTAATTTCGATCAATATTGGTATAAATGCTTGCTTTTATCCTGGTACTTTACTGGGCTACCCTGTGGTAAGAGAAGTGATGGTATAAAAAGGAAATTAAAGATTTTATACTTTCGTATGCATTAAGTTTTTTTTTTTCTTAAACAAAGCATAAGCAAATTAATAGAAACCAGAAATATCAACAAAAAAAGACCCGTTCAGCAATGGTCTAGTAAAAATTTTAACAAAAATAAGAAAATAAAATATGGTAACCACATATGGTTTAAGGCACAATAATACAAATATATAAAAATAAAACCTTAAATGTTAAGCTTGTTAATAAGAAATGCATGCGCCATTCAATGAACTGCTACAAAACATACAAAAACAACAAAAGCTTCTAATAAATGCATAAACTAAAATTTGTTTTCAAAAACTAAAATTCGTTTTCAAATTACAATTTAAGTTCTTCGGTGTCTGCTAATTTGGCAAAGAATGATTGAACATGTTCTTCAGTGACAGCTTCAAGAGTAGCAGGATTCCATTTGGGTTTTTGATCCTTGTCAATAAGTAAAGCACGTACGCCTTCTTTAAAATCACTATCCTCCAAATGACGAACGACTATACGATATTCCATGTTAAGGCATTGCGGTAAAGATAATTTAGCTCCCAACTCCAATTGACGCAAAGTAACTTTCAATGATGTTGGTGACATTTTGCCCAAGATCTGCAAAATAATGAAGTAAAAAATTATTATTATTATTCCCCTATAAAGAGTTATTATATATTGGGATATTTAACCTCGGATATTAATCCTTCCGCAAAAAACTTTTTCCTAAAAAGAACTTATTGAAAAATTCGTAATAAAAATATTTCAATATAAAAATATAAAAACGTGTGAAATGATTTTAGAAAAAGTGGTAAAAATACAATTAGAAAATTATATTGAGAAATACTCGTTGTTATCAAAATATCAATCTGGGTTCAGAAGAAAATTTTCGTTTGAAACCGCAGTTAATTATGTGATAAATCGGTGGGAGAAAATAGAAAAACATAATAATATAATGACAATTTTTTTAGACTTTAAAAGAGCATTTGAGACCATAGACAGGGAAATAATGTTAAGGAAACTTTATATGTACGGAGTACAGAACACCGAGCTAAAATGGTTTAAATCATATTTTACGAATAGGAAACAAATTACAAAGGTTAATGGTATAAAACACATTTCAATTGAAAATGAGTTCGGTATTCCGCAGGGATCAATACTGGGTGCACTATTATTTAGTATATATATAAATGATATGCCTAACATATTAAATAAACGTGAAATTATTTTATATGCGGATGATACTCTCATATACACGGAAGGATATAACGAGAACCAATGCCAAAAAAAATATGACGCAGGATATAAAGAATATTAATATATGGTTAAAAATTAATAAACTGAAACTAAATGAACAGAAAAAATAATTAATAGAAATAAATATGACTAGCAATGCAAACTTTATAATAAATGGTGAAATAATAGAAAAAGTGAGCCAAATAAAATACCATGGTTTCATTATTGATAAAGAACTAAAATTCAACGATCACATAAGAGTATATTTGTAAGAAAATCGGTAAAAAAAAAATTGGTTGTTTCAAAATGACAGCAATAAATATATATAATGCCTTGATAAAACCACACTTGGAATATGGTTCGACAATTATTTATACGTGTTGTAGAGCAGTACAACTGGACAGACTACAAAAATTGCAAAATAAGGCAATGCGGACAATTCTAAGATGCAACAGATATACACCAGCTATAATGTTAGATGCACTAAGTGGATGAGTATAAAGCAAAGATTGTAATTAAATACTTTAATGTTTATACAAAAAATAAAAAATGGTAATGCGCCAGAATATTTAAGCGAGCAACTAAATTATGTAGGAGATGTACAGCCGTATAGACTAAGAAATGCCGAAAATTTTAGAATACAACGAGTCGCCACAACGGCAATGCAGCGATCACTTTTCTACAAAGGACTTAAACGCCCCGGTAGGTGAGTAGGTAGCGTGCTCGCCTATCATGCAGGGGTCGTGGGTTCGATTCCCACCGGTATGTCGCTGCAAAAAAAAATTTACTACTCCCTCTTTCCTCCTTAACCTATTTTCCTGCGATCAACACAATGCACTGCATCTGCAGGGGCATCCCCTGAGTGTTTATTAATTGAAAAAAAAAAAAATTATATAACCTAATTCCAAATGATATAAAAAATTAGAGATATGAATGTGTCTTTAGAAGATAATGTGTAAAATTTATAAGAAATAATTTGTTTTTATAGAGCTAAAATTGAAAATTAAACTATTTATTAAATATGTAAACATTGTGAACATTAAAAATATTAAAAATACTGATAAATAAAATTAATAATTCCAAAAACATAGTTCATACAGCTTATGCTGCAACAGAGCTTATATCCCGTGGTTTGTACCAGGGATGAGTAACCTCTAGCATATGCGGACCTATGCAGGGTGGATTTATTTCTATTATTATTATTTAAAAAAAAAAAAGAAAAAACCGACAATTGACACTCCGTGGTGTCTTGAAAACATATGTATGTTACATAATCCAAACCTAAAACTACTAATTACAAAAATATATATTGATCTACTATGTGATTTGTTTTATTTTAAAGTCATGCATCATCTGCATGTTTATAACAAATGTTTTTATTTGCTAATCGTTTTCAATGTTTACGTTTTAATATTTTACTTCATACTATAAATCTGAAAACAAAGTATGTACATTCATAACAACAATCGTTGGTAGAAGCCAACAAAGTTAAGAAAAACAAAATTATGAAATTTAATATTGTTTTAGCAGTTATCTAAAAGTCTTAATTTTATAGTCAAATAAAAAAATTTGTTTGTACGTTGAAAAAACAAAAACAACCCATAATAATGTGATAAATTATTAAATTATCTCATTCAGCTACTTATAACTAATATTTTATTTATACAATTGGAACCCTCAAGTTTACTCACTTGTATAGTTCTAATAGCCCATTCACTGCCATCACTCTTGAGATTCTCAATAATTTCTTCTACACTTTCTCCCGCAAAGCATTTGTTTATTTGTTCCATGTGTGGAGCCAAAATGAAGGGTTTTTTAGAGGGATTATTAAATTTGGAGAGTATATCGGGTACTTCATCTGCATCGGGACAACTAAGTAAAGCCGTCTCAAGTTCACCTATTTTGGAACTTTCGCAATAATGTGTTGCTATGCCAGCCTTTAAAACATCTTCACCTTTAAGACGTAAGCCGGTAAGACCCAAGTAAAGACCAAGTTTTCCCTGTAAACGAGGCAGGAAATATGATCCACCAACATCAGGGAATAGACCTATGGCTGTCTCAGGCATTGCGAAGAGGGAACGTTCAGTGGCCACTCGGTATTTGCCATGGACAGATAAACCGACACCACCACCCATAAGGATGCCATCAATTAGTGCAATGTATGGTATTTTGTAATTACCAATTAAAGCATTTGTTGTATATTCTTCACGGAAGAAACTCTTCGACTCCTCTGTGGGTCCAGCTTCAACGACAGCTAGGACATCACCACCAGCACAAAAACTTTTGTCGCCGGTACCCTTTATAATCATTAAAGATTTGCTCTTTTCACATTTTTTTAAATGCTTGTATATCTTGCGAACCATTTCCAAATTGATGGCATTTAATGCCTTCGGCCGATTTAGAATAATCATACCTAACGTTAGAATAGGTCATTAACAGCAATCAATTTTTTTACACTTGAACTTACCCTTGTCAGAAGATTCAGTGGCCAATACAGAACTAGACATATTGCGAATGAATTGTGTGCTGCATGGATTAGCCAATAATGGCAATGTACGATGGCCAAAGGCATAAACTAAATGTTGAATAAGTTGCTGCTTGGATTTAATCAATATTTAGTTTAATATTTAAAATAAAAAAATTCTGTTTTATCAAACGCAATTAGAAACAACAACAAAAACTACGCCCCTCTGTTCTATAGTTTGATCTTGTCCACTTACCATACTGCTCGCCGGAAAACTATTCTTCTTTCTCCAAGTTCAACGAGGTTGCGCAATCGAATATCTCATGAGAAATGAAAAGAAAAAAGTCGCAATACTTTGTGCCCAAAACAAAATTGCAAACCAGTGCTACCAGATTATGGAAAAGAGAAAAAGAAGTAGTATAATTCTAACTAGAATAGGGTTGCCATACTTAGCCAAAATAAGATTAGAAAATTAAAAGTAAAATGATATTTATATCTTACGCCCATCCTACAAAGGCCACTGCCACTGCCACTACAGCTGTATACTATTATCAACGAAAAATTGTTCGAATAAGTCGAATCTCTCCCCATTAGCATTTGTGCTTACAAATGCCACTGCAATTTTATTTTGAAAATATTGTCGAAGCGTAAACTTCCACCATCATACCCAGCTCTTTTGCTACATTTTCGTAGACATTGTTCTTTTATTATTCATATCCCATAAAAAAGGGTGGCAATGGTATAAATTAATAATTTTTGAAATATTCTTCTTTTTAACCGCCCGTTACGCTGGCTACTGTCAGTTCGAAAAACTCAATACACTCACATTTTTTTTTACTAATACACACACTCATTTTTCGCAGCAAATTTGTAATTAAAGTTTTCACTTGTAATATTGTGCAAAAATTAATTTAAATCTAGAAAATTATTACGTTTAATTGTTTAAAACAAACTGTCCAATTAAGTTTTAAAATATAATACAGTCGTTGTTTAAAGTAGTGTTTTTATAGTTGCTTATAATAGCTTGTGCGATGTTTTGTAACAAAAAAAAAAAAACAGAAAAAGAAATGTGAAATGAAATATATGAAAAATCATATATACAAAAGTCGATAATTAAAAATGATTAAGTTAATAATAATCACGGATAGTGCTGGGTCGTATTAATTCAAATTTGTTGTTTGAAAATCTGTGTTATTGATAAATCGGGGATACGTCGCGAGCTTTTTGTAAATTGCAATAAATATTCGTGTAGTTCAAGTGCGCGCAAAATTCGGCATGCATAAAAAAGTAACTTTCAAAGTGTGAATAAAAAGAAACAAAAAATTAGTTTTTTACAAAATAATAACATAGAACATATTGGACTCGAGGTTATGACAGACACAGCTTAAAAGCAAGGTAATTGTTTTAATTGTTGATTTTTATTTAAGATTCATTTAATAAATATGTAAAACATAATTTTATAATAGAATTTAACAAAAACAATATATTTTTGATTAATATAGAAACATGAATTTATTTGAAATAACTTTATACATTTATTATAAAGTTCAATATATTTAATAACTTTATAGTTAAGTAATGAAGTTTAACTAGCTTAGTCAGCGTGTATTTTATTTTTTGTTGGCGACATCGTCTTTTTCATTGCCTCATTGGCGGTATCCACCGTATTATCATATTCATTAAGTTTTTTGGCCAAAAAGTAAATCTCAGCCAATGCTATAATCAAAGCACACATAATACCCAACAGAAGACGTAAACCAAATTCGATATTACCAATAATTAAATTGATGCCAAGGAAACCAAAAGTAAATCCGGCAGCTACAGAAAATATAAACTGTAGAACGGCTATAATTTGACTGTTAATAGCTTTCACTAAAAAGGAAACAAGAAATTAGATATTTTTCTTAACAAAAATATATTTAAAAACTCATACTTTGATAGGCCACTGTATCTTCAGGATAATATTTCAGTACGGCATCTACATTTTTTGTCATTTTCCGATATTCAAGATTTTGTTGTTCTTCACGCAGCCTTTGACAACGAGCCTCAAGTTCTGGATTTCTTTTTATAAACTCATTTTGAGGCAATTCCAACTGGCAGGTTTCTAGCAAATCATTTAAATACACATCTAGTCCTTGTTCTTTGCGTAAAATACCCAGGAAATTACTGAGCCAACGTAAATCACTTATATATAAATGCAATTCTTCTTGCTTTGAAGTGTTGTCGTTATTCGATGATTTCTTGTAATCCTTGACCCTGTATGCTTTAATGGGTTCTTCCTTAAGCATTTCTTTTAAAAGTTTAAAATTAATATCTGTGGTTTTTGTTCGATCTGTTTCTTTTAAAACTTCAACATTTGAGCAGAGTTTTATGTCTTGCCGTAATAACAATTTGCGTACATTTTCGGGAATCTCATTAAAATATATTTGATTGCTCTCGAGTAGTTTTAAAAGCTTCTTAGAAACTTTAACCTTGATACGAGTATCTTTGATGGTAGCAATAGATCCCATCTTTATGTGTCTTAATATAAAACTACTTGGGAATATTAAGTTTTAGTTGCAAATCGGAGTAGAGATCAGCTATTTCTTCTTCCTTCACAGCAAATGAATTCTCCACACGTTGATAATTATGTTTTAGCTGGTTGTCTATATCTTTTCTTCGTTCAGCCCTTTGCAATCGTGCTTCCCTTAAGGAAAAACCGACCTTTCAAAAAAATAATTGTAGTAACCTGCATCCAGCTAAATGGAATGTCTTACCTCTCTGGGTTTTTGTATTTCGGCGACTATATTTTCAACTTTTACTAAAATATCTTTTAGTTCTTCTGATATATCATTTAAATTTGTTGATGCCAGCGCAATGCACTTATCAGAGATTTCGTATTTTAGTGCACCAACAGTCTCTGTCACTTTGAACAATGACTCCACTTCAGAGTCGTTACGTTGTGTTTCAAAATTATTGAGAAATGTCTCTATTTCACCATTAACAAATACTCTATGATCTAGTACGCGATATTGGGCGTTATAAATATCTAAAATTAAAAGGACAATTATAAATAAATTTATAAAAATTTGTAAAATGGTTTACCTTTGCCAAGCTGTGTTATCATTTTTCTTTTATTCACTCAAAACGTCACATGATAGAATTGTCAGAGTTACCAGCAATTATAAACTTTTGTCATGTATAGCATTTTTTATAAAAGCTATGTCCCGGTTTACACATGAAATTTTTCTTCCTGAAACTGTTTGAAATTTTCTTTTAAACTTTCATCCGTAAAAGTTTTTGTATTTAAATTCAAGATTTGTTCATGTTTATTTTATAATGTTATCTATTTATTTGATCATTTTATTTCATTAAAATTAACTTTATTTCAATTTATTATCTTTCTTAACACAAAAAAACATAAAAATTAAAGAAAACGTAAAATAACTTCACTTTGTTGCGAAGCAAGAAACAAAAGAGAATTTCAGAGTACATGAAACTATGTATTCCATTCTTCTCACCAATAAACTCCAGACTTTCAGCAAGAAAACTTTCATGTCTAAACCGGCACTATGCTTTAGTTTATCGTAAAACGTATTGAGCCATAATTGCTTCTATTTTGAAGAAAATGCATAATTTACGATCATTGCATCATCTCTCAAAATTTCATAGTACCATTTACAGCGAAAGTAATACTGACGTAAGCGCACATTATTAGTATGTTTATGTACTAAATATAAATAAAGATAATTTAAGAATCTCTTTTGTTCTAAAATTTTGAATTTGCCATTATCTTCTTTTTGGCGTTTGATCTTCGATATATTAGTTAAGCTTATGAAAATATCAGAATTTTGAACATTTGATGTCGTTAAAGCATTCGTTCCAATTTGTGAGTTTTCGCTCAACGCTTTTGAGAAATAACGTTCAAATAATTATTAAATAATTTTAAATAAAATTATTAGAATTGCATGTATCTCAGCATACGATATTTTTTGATAAATATTAGTAAGAATGTTGGTACGCGTAGTTTTAGTTCATCGCAACAAATTTTAAATTTGTCTATCGTCTTATATGTTGGTACTTGATTCGGAGTTTTGGTCAGCTATTAATAATTTGAACTTATTATCATAACTCGGCATAATTCGAATCCCAAAATGTTATAAAATTTGTAAAACTTAATAATTTAAAAAATTAAAAAGATACAAATATTTATTATTAAGTTGAGTTAAATTTATTGAGCCTATTTTTAATACAATAATAGAAACTGAATCATAAAAAATATATATAATTTTAACTACTTTTCCACTTTTCAAAATTCTGTCCATAGAGCTTTCAATATTATAAAAAACATATATTTTTAAAATTTTTAAAAATTACTACTTAGAGAATGTTTTAAATTAAAATTTATGTATAAAAAAAACTTTAAAATATAAAAATTATGTTGATTGTCAACTTAAAGCTTCTGAAATTGTCTTTAAAATGAGGTATCACGATTTTCCCTATGCTGCATAGTACTTGAAAAATTAAAGATATTAAAAATATTTATGCATGGTAAAAAATAATTTTATAAAATTATTCAAATAAAATTTAAAAATTTTAAAAAGTGGATATCGCATCACAGGTCATTTTTGTGTATTGTAGTTACAAAGAAAAGAAAATATTTTTATTGGGTAGGAATTGAAGAACACGGTGTTTCGACTAGCTATAATTCATGACAATGTTCAAGTCAATGGCTAGTGACCGCTAATGTTCATGTCATGATTTTAAAATCCAATTTTTTGCCATGACAGAAATTCTGCCATAAACCCTGCCATCAATTTGATTTTGACGTTTAATTAAATTTATATACTATATGACAAATATAAAATTGCCAACCATTTTATTCGATTTATAATTTTTTCTATCTTGGCAACTCTTTTGAATGACAGCAAGTACGTGCATTTTTTCACGGCACAAAAATCATCTGGCTGAAACAACAATCATGCGATTACGATTTTTTACAACAAACACATTACAAATTTCTAGCACAAACTCAAAACCGTGTCATCCTCGGCGCTAGAAATACTTTGAATGGTATTATAAGCGATTCGCTTGCTACTAGCGACGCTATTTATACTACTAGCTATAAACAACTCTGCAACTACTAGTTATACTAACTGTGCTGCTGCTGCATGAACATTTTTCATGCGAAATTATCTTAATAATTAAAAAAAAAATAAAAAAAATTGGGACAAATTGTTTGCTAATTATTATCCATTGATAATTTCAAATTAACAATATGGGTGAAGATTTTAAACTACCAAAACGTTCGCGTAAACGTACACGTGATGTAAAGCGTAAAGCCCGTCCTGAATTGGACAGAGAAGGTTGGACGGCATTACGATATGCCGATCGTTTTGATTCTTTTTGTGAGGTCAAGGACAACGTAGAACGAATACATGATCGTAAAGTTAGTTGTAAAGAGTTTATTGAACGATTTGAGCAACCGTACAAACCGGTCGTCATTGAAGGCTGTCAACAGGGTTGGCAGGCTTTGGAAAAGTGGACACTGCCACGTTTGGCCAAAAAGTATCGCAATCAAAAATTTAAATGTGGAGAAGACAATGAGGGTTACAGTGTTAAAATGAAAATGAAATATTACATTGAATATATGCAGGCCACAAAAGATGACAGTCCTTTGTATATATTTGATAGTAGTTTTGGGGAACATCATCGTCGACGGAAATTGCTTGATGATTATGTAGTGCCACAATATTTTCGGGATGACCTGTTCAAGTATTGTGGAGAAGATCGCCGTCCTCCATATCGTTGGTTTGTAATGGGTCCTTCACGATCTGGCACTGGAATTCATATCGACCCTTTGGGAACTAGCGCTTGGAATGCTTTATTGAGTGGTCACAAACGTTGGTGTCTATTTCCCACTCAAACGCCAAAGGAATTATTAAAAGTCCCATCCACTCTGGGTGGTAAACAAAGAGATGAGGCTATCACTTGGTTTAGCACTGTTTATCCGCGTACTAAACAATTGGATTGGCCTGAAGAGTATAAACCTTTAGAGATTTTACAAAAGCCCGGTGAAACAGTTTTTGTTCCCGGCGGCTGGTGGCATGTAGTTTTAAATTTAGACGACACTATTGCGATTACCCAGAACTTTTGTAGTCGTACAAATTTCCCTATCGTTTGGCATAAAACAGTACGTGGTCGGCCTAAGTTGTCACGTAAATGGTTGAGGGTGTTACGTGAAAAAGAACCAGATTTGGCTAAAATCGCTGATAATATTAATATTGATCAAAGTACCGGTTTCGCTTCCGATAGTTCGAGTAATTCTAGCTCTTCGTCATCTAGCTCATCATCATCGGGTAGCGAAACAGAAGCTGATGAAAATAAGAGCAACGATGATTCTTGTTCGTCGAATACTGACAGCGGCCAAGAGAGTTTAACTGCTAAAAAGAAAAAGAAACGCCGCATGGGTGGCGCAATGTCATCAAATTCATGATGGCTGCCACATTGGTGGCGATTAACTAGAACAAAACAATCGGACGATAAACGTGGACGTGACAACAACTCTAAACCCGATGGTCAAGTGAACGATGTAGTTAATGTTGAACAGCAGAAGCCAAACAAAAGTGTCAACTGCCTGGTCAAATTTCTTAATTGGCGTCTACTACATTTAAGCCTTATAGAAAATAGTTAACATTTTACGTGTGTTCAATTATAGTAATTTTGTAGCAGTTGTTAATCATATCTATCTCACATATGATCATAACCAATACACACACCATTTCTTATTAAATTTCAATTAGAAAATATTTTTTTTTTTTAATTTTTGTAACACATCAGACTTGGATTATAATTTTAAAATCAATGAGAAGTGCAGAAGATAGCCATTAACGTATTATTTATATATCATTTGTTAGAAATGGTGCAAGTTATTTTTATTTTAGGAATTTAATGAATTTGTTTCTTTTTTTAATATTGTATTAATTTTATTTTACCTTGAAGTATTTTCCAAAATTTGGTACTCCCTCTACAATGTAACGTACTTACTTCATTATTATTCTTACTATTTGTAAACGTATTGAAATTTGACAACCAAAATCTAAGAAAAGTAAAAATAATATAACTAATAACAAACAGCTTACAATAGTTTGTTCACCACTTTCATGCCGAATATGGTAAAATCTTGACAAATTACAAAAAAACAAAAATTAATTCAAAACATTCAACTCATTACGATTGGGTAATTAACAAGACAATTTGAAGTTTGAAAAATTAATTCCAAATATAATTTTCTTTGCCACTTAAACATTTCAATAACAAGAAAATAAACAAATAAAGCAAACCTTTTAAGTCTAATCACAAATTAAAATAAAATGATCAATTTAAAAAATGATATCTTTTGTTTTATTAAGGATATTTTCATAATTTGTTTTGCACAGAGGATCATTAGAATATTTTTTACAAGACCAAAAATTTATGCTAAATAAAATTAATAAAACTAATGAAAGTAATCAAGAACAGAAAACTAATAAGCTGAACTAGAATTAAATGAAAATAAGAATAGGGATGGATATCAAATCCTTAACATTTGTAAAAACATCACAAAGAGTATAATTATATGGAATATATGATGCTTCATTATTATAATAATAATTTAAAACAGACCAAGCACGTTTTTTTTGAAATTTCATATAATATTTTGTAACCATGCATGCGATTTAAAACGTCAATAAAGTTTTTTTTTTATATAAATTAAAAATTGCGGCATTTTCCCATTAAATTTGTTTTATAATTATTTTTTTATTATTATTTATTATCATGGTTTTTCTATTTTTGTTGTTGCTGTTGATTTTTTTTTGTTTTTGTGTTTTTGTGAATGAAAAGTGTGTGTTTGTCGGGGTGGTGTTTTGTCTGTATGATGGAGGAGGAAAACAAATGGCTGCTGCAGTTGCACAAGTATTGTTTATGCTTCTAAATTGATTTAAAATTATAAGAATATTTGTTGTTTTGCCACCACATTAGAATAAACAACAACAAAACACAACTTAATCAATATACTGCGCTAACCAACGGAAACCTTCACCATATCCTTGTCGTTTCAGTACCGAGCACATGAATAATTCCAAGGGACGTCCTGGTAAATCAGAACGTGCAACTTTGCCCTGAAGAGGTAAAAGAGGAAAAACTTAATGTATTAAGTATTTTTATTTTTGTTTTAATTTCCAACAGCCTTATTGATAACAAAACACCATTACCTAACTAAATTCAATTAAGTACGAGTTTGTTATGAAATGAGCCCTTAAAGTATAGTGTTTATTTACCTTGCCAGTAGTTAGTTGGTAAAGACCAAAAACATTTCTAAGTTCATCTTCGCTGGCTGCACCGGGCTTGTCGATTTTGTTACCCAAAATCAGAACAGGACAATTTGATAAGGCCTCATCTGTAAGCAGAGAGTCCAATTCATTTTTGCTTTCCTGGAAACGACCACGATCCCAAGCATCTATCAAGAATACAATAGCATCAACAGCTGGAAAATAATCTTTCCACACACGACGTGCTAAAATTATACACAAATAAATAGTACAATAATTTCATATTTGTTAGCCAAGTTTTTATAACAAATGTAATAATAACAAAATTATTAGCTACGTATAAGTTTACTTTTAGCTTATCAGCAATTATTCAAAGAGGCATACAAACAATGATGTTGCTAATAATTTTAACAACAAGAGTATTTGATATTAACTAAAACATGTACTCAATTTGCATAGATTTTCATTTTTTTTTAATTTTACTTTATCAATATTAACAGAAGTTGTTTTCAACTTCAATAAGCAAACAAAAAATTATTAAATAAACTCACCTTGGGTGTGACCGCCTAAATCGAATGTAGTGAAACGCATGTTACCAATAGATAATTCTTCCGATGCTGCAAAAAAAAAAAAAAAAAAAAAACGGGAATAACAATTGAATTTTTTGCAACGCTTGACATTTTACTTACTGGGATGCAAAGTTGGTACATGTTGGGCTAACTTATCATCTTTGAGCATGTGCAATAATGTTGTTTTACCAGCATTATCTAAGCCAAGGAACAATAATTTACCAGACTTTTTCCAAAGACCTGAAAAATTAAAATTAAAAATTTACTTTTGATTATTTAATTTATATTTATGTGAATTATTTAAAATTCTCATTTGACTACAGTTTCAAAATATTATTTATTTCAACCTTTTGAACCCCCAAACAAAACAGAAACGTTCCCGAAAAACGAACATTTTGTGATTCTACATAAAATTTAGTTCACTTATATTGCCTAGGGAAATGCTAATACCAAAGATATAGTTTTGTTGATTTAAAATTATTTTATTTTTGTCTTTATATAAGCTACCTAGAATCATCCATCTTCTATTTAAAGCTACATCTGAAAACAGTTTCAAAACTATTGGTCATTAAAATCTTTCTTAAGCTGTAGTTAAAAAGCCATACATATGTCAAAATATACGCTTGAACCTACCAACAACAAATCAACTTTTTTTTTATCAACGATTTATTAAAACGTCAACTCATGTAGGTGAGGATAAAATGCGTTTTTGTTATGCTTTATTGGCAGCAAATTTTTAAAAATTAGTTTAATCTTTTCAATCGACAACTTATGCGATTTGTTTTTCATACTTAAAAAAAAAAAACTTACCTAAGTATCCTAAAACTCCAGTGAACCAATCCCAGATAAACATTTTGTATTTTGTTGTTGGTTTATGTGCTTTAAAAAATAGACGTGGTTATAAAAGTAGTAGAGGAGTAAGTTTGGATAACAAATGTACAAGTGCGGCAACTGCTGCTGCTTACTAAGCTAAAAACAGAAAGAAAAAGAAAGAAAAAAAGAGAAATTAGAAACAATTATGACATTTTTATGAACTTATTCGCTGACAGACAATAAAGTGAAAAATGCAACAATTCAAAAATAAATATTTATATATGTACATAAATCATTAAAAGACTGGGATTTTGATTGAATGACGACCAACTTATTGAGATAAGACCACAACATCTTAGCAAAGGTATAAAAAAGAAAAATCTAAAAAAAAAAATATAAATAAAACAAAACCTTGACATAAAAACGCAATTAATGTCTGTACTACAAATAATATATTATTAACCAACAATAAATTTCCGGGGTTATATTAAGCACTATGAATTTTGCACTTTAGACTTCACATTTAGCATTTATAAGCGTGGCCTCACTTTTGGAATAGTTTGCTAAATGTTTTATTTTTAATTACGTTTTTAACAAGGGTCTTCCTTTTATGTTAACGACCTCCGATTTTCACTTCATTTTTTTGACCAATCATTCAGATACAAATCACACCACCACTACTGTCTACTTGTCTGCCAACCAGCCAGCCAGTCAGTGTATGTGCGTGTTTCTTTTTTTTTTATTCTTTTATAACATTCATATTCTCTTTTGTTCACTTTAAAAATATTACTCATTCAAGCTTTATTCTATTATTTAGTGGTCGTTTTCTTACCTAATATTAAAACAAATTGATTAAATGTTCAGCTAAAAGATGAAATGCTTAATTAATTTATTCAAAAATTGTCCTTATTAATTTTTTCACTTAATTCTCCCGTATTTTTACTTTTTTTACCACGAATATTGAAAAGAAGACACGACAGCAGCAGCTGGCCTTAGTTGGAAAAAATAGTACTAAAAATATCAAAGTAGTAAAGTAGTACGTTCAGTGTAAGGTTTTGATTAAAAACTAATTTTCAAATTCAATATTAACATAAAAACTATTGAAATAAACATCAAATTTATTTTAAAAAGATTTTTTAAAATAAGTTACTGATATTTTGTTTTGTTAATTAATAACCAGGAAGAAAATAGAATAAAAGTTTCATAAAAATATAAAAGAATGGTAACCCTTTTTTGAGACTATAAAGTTGGAGTTACCATATGTCTATAATTTGTTATTATGGTTAAAATTGAAACTAATGTCTACATTGCATAACTTTTTAATGAAACAAAAAATTTATGATTTTGGCACTTAAATGTTTAATATATTCAGTTCGAATCTAATTCTCTTTACGAACGGTCGTGTAAATAATTAAAGCGCTTAGAGTACAACTATTTAAAATTAATAACAAGTGTATATTTTTGTTTTTGCAATTGCCTATTCTTGATCTCATTTGAACTCACGTGGTAGTCAATTCAGCTTAAAATAGGAATAAAAAATCTAGCGATGGCCCGAGGGGCCAAATCTTCATCAAAAAGAAAGCTCCTTGCCAACAAGAAGATGACTAAACTTCCTCCGGGTTTTAACCCGAATATCGCGTCAACTTCAAGCAACAGATTTAGCCTGCTTGCTGGCCTTAATGATATGGACGTAACTCCTGTATCAAATATCAACGAGGTTAAACAACACAAACCTCCACCTATTGTTGTTGAAGCTAACGCCTCATTTACAGAAATACAAAACTACTTGGTAAAGACTGTATTTTCAAACGTACCTCAATTGGTACTAAAATTTTTGCTCCAAGTAAAGAAATGTACGAATGCTACAAGCAAATTCTTAAAGAGAGTAAGTTGGAGTTTCACTCTTATGGCTCCAAAGATAATAGGTTATACACCACTTTTTTGCACGGTTTACCCCGCATAAAAACTGAGGACATCACCGCAGAGCTAAAAAACTATAACCTGTCCCCTTCTTCAGTAGCTGAAATAATCACCAAATTCAGTTCGAACAACAATGCAGTTTACAAAGTTCAATTTGTACGTAAAAATTTTAACCCAACTGCCTTAAGAAACGTAAGAACAATTTCAAATATTATAATTTCCTGGAAAAAATACAAATCTAAATCCAGAAATAAACCAACTCAATGCTGGAACTGCTTAATGTATGGCCATGGAGGTGAACATTGTCATCGTAGTGCTGCGTGTATGATATGTGCAGAACAACATCATACAAGTGTGTGTCCGTTTAACACAAATGAAAAAAGACCAGCTGTTTTTACATGCTTTAATTGCAAAAAACATGGAAAAGAGAGAACTGATCACTCTGCGAACGACATCAATTGTCCGTTACGTTCTCTCTATTTGGAAACTAGAACAAGAGTAACATCTAAAAGTCAGAATACTAGCAGACAACAACAACAAAATAACTCATTTCAATTAAAGGTAGGAGATTTCCCTAATTTAAGAAACAACTCAAATTGTAATAATAACATCAACAATAACACAATAAATAACAGCAAAGCCACATATGCTAACCAGCTGAGAACAAACAACGATTTATTTAGCATCGATGAGCTTTTTGATATTTTCACTACAGCTATGGATGATTTGCATAAGTGCACTTCAAAAGTACAACAAATCAAAGTTGTAATGTCAATGGTAAAATACGCCCATGGATTATACTAATAATTTAAACGAATTCAAAATGCTTCACTTGAATGCTAATGGCATTTCAAACTTTTCTAAATTAAAACAATTTGAGATACTAATTGAACGAGAAAATATTAAAGTAGCGTCTTTGAATGAAACATTTTTTTCAGAAAATCATAGACCCTACTTTAAAAATTATTATTTATATAGAAGTGACAGAACAGATGCAAGAGGAGGAGGAGTAGCTCTGTTAATTCATAAATCTGTCGCTCATAAAAACCTCTTTATATCAAACACCTCATCAATCGAAAACATCTCAATTGAAGTTATTATAAATAATAGACCTATTGTTGTATCTTCGTTATATTCACCAAGATATACCCATAACTTCTGTGCTGATATCTTGAACCTAACACCTTCCACCAAAGAATATATAGTTTTTGGTGACCTAAATGCCAAACATTGTTCATGGAATTGTCGTTCAAATAATACTGCAGGAATCGCACTCAACAACCTACAGCAATCAAGCAATTTTTTTATTCACTATCCTAATAGTCCAACCCTATTTCCCCATCAACACAATCGCGAAGCATCCACAGTCGATATTATTTTAAGTAACTCCGCTTTAAATATAGACGTAAAAACAATGGATTACGAAATACCATCAGACCATCGCCCCATTATATGTACACTTAAAAGGTCAATGGCCTTGCAGGTTGACCTCAATTATTATGATTATAGTGCAACCAATTGGAACATTTATATGAATTTTTTAGACAATAAAATCACGTTATATTCCGATATATACAATACCAAGGCAGTAATTGATCAGGAAATCCAAAAATTTATAAATGTAGTTTTCGAAGCAAGGGATGTGTCTACACCTAAAATAACTCAACAAAATAATTACACATTACCAGAAAGTACTGTGAAATATATAAAACTAAGAAGAAGCTTTAAAAGAAAAAGCCAACGATCTTCAAATATAGCCGAGCAAACTTTTTATAATCAATGTACTAAGTTTCTAAGTAACATGATTGATAAAAGTATTAATTCGGAGCGCAATAAGAAATGGTCTCAATTATTATCCAATTTAAAACCAGGTGATAAATCATTTTGGAAAATAAGCAGGAAATTACGAGGAAAAGGAAAAAATCAAATCGCTCACTTCAAAGTTGGAAATACAACAATAATATCTGATAAGGACAAGGCTGAAGTCCTGGCAAATACATTTGTCCAAGCAAATAACCTCACTTCGAACTATAACCACTCGGCAGATACACTAATAAATACAACAGTAAATAATTTTAAGAAGGAAAATCCCAGTTCTGAATCTGCAATTTACACATCTCTTGAAGAAGTAATGAATATTGTCTCATCAATAAAACCCTCAAAATCCCCTGGTTTTGACAATGTTCCGAACCTGCTCTTAAAGAAACTACCACTCAAAGCTCTAAAATAACTGGTTATAATATTTAACAGCTGCATCAAACTCAACTATTTCCCAAACCATTTCAAAAATGCTAAGGTTATAGCTGTCAATAAACCTAATAAGCCAAAAAATAACCCAAATAGCTATAGACCTATTAGTTTATTAAGTAACTTAGGTAAAATATTTGAAAAAATACTACATTCTCGTCTTAGTGAATTTGTAACGACCAATTCTATTGTTGCTAAAGAACAATTTGGATTTAAAAAAGGGCATAGCACTACTCACCAAATAAACAGAATTAAAAATCAAATAATCAGCAATAAAAACAATAAACGTTCAACGGGTCTAATATTGTTGGATATCGAAAAAGCGTTTGACACCGTTTGGCATAATGGCCTAGTATTTAAACTTCTTGATGCAAATATACCAAAATATTTATGCAAACTTATTTCAGATTTCATTCACGGCAGAAGCTTTAAAGTTGCGATTAATAATGAAACATCATCTCCAAAAACCATCACCACAGGGTTACCTCAAGGATCAGTCTTGTCGCCATTGCTTTACTCGATATATACATCCGATTTCAAAGTTCCGAAGTATATGAAAGTAGCTTACTACGCAGATGATACTGCGTTAATTTCTTCAAACAAACTTACAAGTGCACTCCTGAAGAAAATGGAAAAGGGACTTGTAAATTGCAGTAAATATTTTCACAAATGGAAAATCAAAATTAATCCAAACAAGACCCAAGCAATTATTTTTCCGTTCAACAAATCTCCCAAAAGACTGCCAAGACGTCATCTTCATATTGGAAATAATACCATAAATGTACTTAATCATGTCAAATATCTCGGAGTTGTCTTGGACAAAAAGCTTACTTTTAAACAACATATTATGGCTACGTGTCAAAAAGCTATAAAATCATTTAAAGCATTATGGCCACTACTAAATAGAAGGTCATTTCTAAACCACCAAAACAAAAATCTACTCTTCAAAAGTGTTATAAGGCCGATATTAACATACGCGTGTCCTATTTGGAGTGACGCTGCCAACTGCCACCTAAAACGCTTACAAATTATACAAAACAAATGTCTTAAAATGATATATAAAAAGCACTGGAGGTATCCTACAAATCTTCTTCATGAAGAAACAGGTTATGAAAAAATTATCGATTTCATAACAAGGATTAATAACAATTACTTTGCCAAAATTGAAAATTCCGCTTACCCACTGATAAGAGAATGTAGAGAAATAACGTAAAATTAAAAAGAAATAACCAAATTGAAAATTATGTGCTTATAGAGGTCTATTATTTCTAATAAACCTCCTATAAGCACATAAATATTTTCAGATAGTATTTGAATTTATTAAATCATATAAAGGTTTTTTCCTCCCATTTTCCTTTAAAAACCATCTATATATATAAAATTCATTTTCTGTTTGTTTGTTTGTTTGTTTGTTTGTTTGTTTGTTTGACCGCTATACAAATTTTTATTTTTCAACGGATTTTCCTGAAATTTTGTACACACGATCTCTATACCCCAGGAAAGGTCGCCATATACTTTTGACCGGCCACGCCTACTTTTACGCCCACTTTTTATGTAAAATTCATTTTCTGTTTTATTCATATTTGTTCACTATACAAATTTTTATTTGTTAACAGATTTCTCTGAAATTCGGTACACACGATCCCTGTACTCCAGCTAAGGTCACCATATACTTTTTATCGACCACGCCTACTTTTACGCCCACTTTTTGTATACAATTCATTTTCTGTTTTTTTGGTATATTTGTTCGCTATACAAATTTTTATTTTTCAACGCATTTCTCTAAAATTTGGTACACACGATCTTTGTACCCCAGGCCAGGTCACCATGTGATTCTTGCGGCCACACCTACTTTTACACCCACTTTTTGTATACAATTCGTTTTCTGTTTTTTGGTATATTTGTTTGCTATACAAATTTTTATTTTTCAACGGAATTCTCTGAAATTTGGTACACACGATCTCTGTACTCCAGGAAAGGTAGCCATATGCTTCGTACCGGCCACGCCTACTTTAACGCCCACTTTTTGTATACAATTCATTTTGTGTTTTGGTATATTTTTTCGCTATACAAATTTTTATTTTTCGACCGATTTCTCAGAAATTTGGTATACACGATCTCTCTGCTCCAGGGAAGGTCAACATATTCTTCGTACCGGTCACGCCTACTGTTACGCCCACTTTTTGTATACAATTCATATTCTGTTTTTTGGTACATTTGTTCGCTACACAATTTTTTTTAAACGGATTTCTCTGAAATTTGCTACGCACGATCTCTGTACTCCAGAGAGGTCGCCATATAATTCTTGCCGGCCACGCCTACTTCTACGCCCGCTTTTTATACAAAATTAATTTTTGTTTTTTGGTATATTTGTTCACTATAGAAATTTTTATTTTTCTAGGGATGTCTAAAATTTGGTCACACGATTTCTATACTACAGGGATGGTCACCATATGCTTCTTGCAGGCAACGCCTACTTTGCGCCAACTTCTATGTATATAAAACTTATTTTTTTCCTTTTATTTGTTTCTTTATTTGATTGCTATACAAACTTTTATTTTTCAATGGCTTTCTCCGAAATTTAGTATATATTCTAGGGAAGGTCGCCATATGATTTTTACCGACCACGCCTACTTTTACGCCCAATTTTCATATAAAATTCACATTTTGTTGTGTGGTATATTTCTTCTCTATACAAATTTGTACTTTGTACGGATTTCTCTGATATTTGGTTTACACGGAAATAACTACACGGTGAATAAAAATTCCCCAAACTTAAAAAAAAGGTACCCAAAAGAAATGAACAAATTCCCCTTTTTTTTAATCGGAAGAAAGAATGAACTTACTCCCCAAATTCATTCTTAAATTTTTACATATTTTTATTTAATGAATTTTGTTAAATATTTATTTTAGTAAACACTTGCATACTGCTCTCAATATATGTCCTACAATAAATGCATTTAAAATGAGTATTCTTTTCAATAGCGTCATTTCGTTTCGCGGAAGCTACGCGCACGGGGAATACAGCTTAGCTAGAATATCGGAATGATCTGAAAAATATACTTTGACAATTAAAATAAATTGGAAACAGCTGCGCGGCAGCACTGGTGTGGTTGCCAAATGCACGGAAGCGGCGCGCGGCTCGCGACCGCGGGCTCGGACGCGACGCGCTCTCGGAACACAGCTCAGCTAAAATATCGCAATGCTCTAAAAAATATGTTTTAGGAATTAAAATAAGTTAACGAGAACTAAGCGGCAGAACGGGTAGTAGCTGCGAGGAAACGGCGCGAGGCCCGCGGACGCGGACGCGACGGATGCGGACGCGACACGCTCACGGAACACAGCTCAGCGACGGAAGCGGACGCGACGCGCTCGCGGAACACAGCTCAGCAAAAATATCGCAATGATCTGAAAAATATATTTTGGCGATTAAAATAATTTGACAACAACTGCACGGCAGCATGGGTCTGGCTGCCAAACGCGCGGAATCGTGCGCGACTCGCTCGCGGAACACAGCTTAGTGAAATGTCGTATGATAAATTTTATCTACGTATGTGAAATAATTACCTGTTGATCAAAATAGGCCACACATATACTATAAGCAGTTGCTTAAAGAAACCTTGCGACATAATATTAAACGTCGCATTAGTCTTTCATTTCTGAAACTTGAATTTGACGTCTCTGCTCAATGATGATCACTTATTGAATGAAGTATTTCAATTTTTAAAAGTTGTGATTCCTTTAATTTGCGAACCATTTCGTTATATTTGATGTTTATAAATAAACTGAAAGAAAAAACTTAAAGCGGTTTCGCAACTTATTTTTGAAGCATTTTTGCTGCAGCATCTTAAAAAACTTCTAAATTAAAAAATCTAAAAATTTTTAATTGAAATAAAAAATGAATTTACTGCCCATACAAATTTTTGGGGAGAAAGTTCATTTTATTGAGGAATTTGTTAATTGGGGACTAAGTACTCAGCGCCAGGTAAGCATAGTGAACCATTTTTCAAGTCAAAGGCCTTTGTATCCCGGGCAAGACCGGGTAAAAACAGCTAGTTAAAAAATAATATAAAAACTATTTAATATCTTTAGATCCTATGTATTATTTGTTGCAATATCTATATGTAAAGATAAGATCTCATATGTAAATATCAAAATTTGTTAAAATATGTAAATAAAGGAAGAATGTTTAATTGAAAAATTGTTTAATATATTTATATTTTTTGTATATAACGGGTGATTTTTTAAGAGCTTGATAACTTTTTTAAAAAAAAAAACGCATAAAATTTGCAAAATCTCATCGGTTCTTTATTTGAAACGTTAGATTGGTCCATGACATTTACTTTTTGAAGATAATTTCATTTAAATGTTGACCGCGGCTGCGTCTTAGGTGGTCCATTCGGAAAGTCCAATTTTGGGCAACTTTTTCGAGCATTTCGGCCGGAATAGCCCGAATTTCTTCGGAAATGTTGTCTTCCAAAGCTGGAATAGTTGCTGGCTTATTTCTGTAGACTTTAGACTTGACGTAGCCCCACAAAAAATAGTCTAAAGGCGTCAAATCGCATGATCTTGGTGGCCAACTTACCGGTCCATTTCTTGAGATGAATTGTTCTCCGAAGTTTTCCCTCAAAATGGCCATAGAATCGCGAGCTGTGTGGCATGTAGCGCCATCTTGTTGAAACCACATGTCAACCAAGTTCAGTTCTTCCATTTTTGGCAACAAAAAGTTTGTTAGCATCGAACGATAGCGATCGCCATTCACCGTAACGTTGCGTCCAACAGCATCTTTGAAAAAATACGGTCCAATGATTCCACCAGCGTACAAACCACACCAAACAGTGCATTTTTCGGGATGCATGGGCAGTTCTTGAACGGCTTCTGGTTGCTCTTCACTCCAAATACGGCAATTTTGCTTATTTACGAAGCCATTCAACCAGAAATGAGCCTCATCGCTGAACAAAATTTGTCGATAAAAAAGCGGATTTTCTGCCAACTTTTCTAGGGCCCATTCACTGAAAATTAGACGTTGTGGCAGATCGTTCGGCTTCAGTTCTTGCACGAGCTGTATTTTATACGGTTTTACACCAAGATCTTTGCGTAAAATCTTCCATGTGGTCGAATAACACAAACCCAATTGCTGCGAACGGCGACGAATCGACATTTCACGGTCTTCAGTAACACTCTCAGAAACAGACGCAATATTCTCTTCTGTACGCACTGTACGCATTCGTGTGGTTGGTTTAATGTCCAATAAAGTAAACTGAGTGCGAAACTTGGTCACAATCGCATTAATTGTTTGCTCACTTGGTCGATTATGTAGACCATAAATCGGACGTAAAGCGCGAAACACATTTCGAACCGAACACTGATTTTGGTAATAAAATTCAATGATTTGCAAGCGTTGCTCGTTAGTAAGTCTATTCATGATGAAATGTCAAAGCATACTGAGCATCTTTCTCTTTGACACCATGTCTGAAATCCCACGTGATCTGTCAAATACTAATGCATGAAAATCCTAACCTCAAAAAAATCACCCGTTATAAACATTAAAGCCCTCATTTTGTATATTTAGCGAATGCGTTTCGTTTCTAAACAATTCAAATTTTATTGAACTTCCAATTTGAATTTAAACGTTAATATGTATAATAAAACCAATTGCACTTTGATAACATTACGCATAAAGTATGCAAATATAAGTATGCAACAATTAAATTCCAATTGGAGATTGTGTTTAAATTGTTTAGTAAATAAGTAAGAAATTGAAAATAATAATTACCCTGTATTTCATTCTGATAAGCATATTTAATCGCTTAACGAGTTGGTGGCATAGTTAATCTTCAACTACACCAGATGAAGTGGTAAAATATCACTAATAACTTCACTCCAGCTAGATTGCTCTCATTTTAATTTTTTATTGAATATATTGTGTGTTCTACAATCAAGAATTATATATAACAGTAATATGTGGTCATTTCTACAACCACATACTTGGACATATAATGTTTATAGCTTATGCTTTAATTTATGATTTATGTCAATCATACATTATCCGCACCATGACGTCTCATTGCTTGCAATGTTATATCTTCAACTTGTACATGATTGGGTGTCTCCAATGCATAGTAAACAGCTTGTGCAACATCTTCAGAATTCAATTTAGGTAGCTCAGCAACGGCTTCAGAGTAAACACTTAGCAAATCTGTATCGACCATGCCGGGATTAATGCTCTGAAGAAAATAAAAAAATTTATACATAATTATTAAAAAATATTAAAATCATTATTTCTAAATATTATCAACTAAATTTTGTAGTAAATTAAGAGTCTTAATTGGTTTTGATATAATTTGGAAATAAAAGTTATTTTTTGTTTTCTACTTTTTGAAGCAAAAACAAATAAGAAAATTATAGTCGGTCTAGACCGACTATCCGATACCCGATACCATGCGTTTAGAGACCCTGTCTTTAAGGCCCAACTAATTGGATATAGAAAATAAGCATAAACCAAATTTGAGTTGCATTTTTATTAATTTTTTTGGCTGTAGATATGAAAAAGTTCATATCGGATGCTTTGTCTATATGGGGACTAGGTCCAAAAATGGACCGATCCTGACCATGGTTGGTAAAGTCTCTTGTATTTTGCGAAAATATATACAAACAAAATTTGAGATGAATCAGTGCAATATTTTTGTTTTTTTGATAGATTTAAGTGAAGATCGGGAAGCAACTCTATATGGGGCCTACGACGAAGAGTTGTCCCATAGGGATCGTTTTTGGACTATTCATTAATGGATGTAATAAACACATACAAACCCAATTTGACTAAGATCTATACGACAATTTGGATCTTATGGCAATTTATGTCAATTTTATAGGGGTCATTTGTATGGGGGCTAGGTCTGAACATGGACCGATTGTCACCAATAGCATTCATCCCATGGCCGATGAAAGCTTATATACCAAATTTCATCAAAACATATTCATATTTGCGACCTGCAGTTTGATTACAAGGTTTACATGGACACACAGGCATACGGACGGACGGACGAACGGACGGACGGACATTGTTAAATCAACTCAAAAAGTGATTCTGATTCGATCGATATAATAAAAGATGGGTCTAGGTTAAATATTTTTGGTTGTTACAATCAGCAGCACAAAGTCATTATACCCAAACCACATAGTGGTATAGGGTATAAATACCTTTTATACCCTAGGGTATAAATACCACATAGTGGTATAGGGTATAAATACCTTATATACCTTTTATACCCTACGGTATAAATACCTTTTTATACCCTATACCACTATGTGGTTCGAATCACTATCTGATTCGATTTAACGATGTCCGTCCGTCCGTCCGTCTGTGTGTCCATGTAAACCTTGTAATCAAACTGCAGGTCGCAAATATGAATATATTTTGATAAAATTTGGTATATACACTTTTATGGGCAATAGAATGAACGCTTTTGAAATTGGTGAGAATCGGTCCATGTTGAGACCTAGCCTCCATACAAATGACCACTATCAAATCGACATAAATTGCCATAAGATCCAAATTCTCGTATAGATCTTAGTCAAATTGGGTTTGTATGTGTTTATTACATCCATTAATAAGTAGTCCAAAAATAATTCCTATAGTCATAGGCCCCATATAGAGCTGCTTCCCGTTCTTCACTTAAATCTATTAAGAAAAAAAAAATATTGCACAGATTTTTCTCAAATTTGGTTTGTATATATTTTTTAAAAATATAAGTGACTTTACCAAATATGGTGAGGAGCGGGTTATTTTTCGACCTAGTCCCCATATAAATATAGCACCCGATATGAACTTTTTCATATCTGCAGCCAAAAAAAATAAAAACAATTCCCCTCAAATTTGGTTTATGCTTATTTTCTGTATCCAATTAGTTGGACCCAAGCGATAGGGTCTCTAAACGCATGGTATCGGGTATCGGATAGTCGGTCTAGACCGACTATAATTTTCTTACTTGTTTTCTAATATTTTTAACACTATAGGTAATCAAAATTTAACTGGGATAATATTTCGCCACTATGTAACCGATTGGCTCAATTCACAATTTGGCAATAAGCAGTCAAACAATGTTTGCATACGTGGAAAAATAAATTGATGTATAAATAAATTAACGGAATTCTTGGATAAATCGCGAAACAATACCCCGAGAGCATTACGAAAAAACCAAAAAAATGATAAATCAAATATGTAGTTCATTTTGTCAGTTATGATGGAGAGTTTATAAAATAATTATGATTTGTCCATATTAGCAGAAATTAAAACTTCTTTAGGATCATAACGAACAAAACCAGAAAAGAAAATCATACAAAAACCCCATAGGAAAAACTATTTTTTTTTTTGCAATTTTTCGTGAAACTTTTATCGGTCCAGCCATTCTCAAGTAAGGCGCTTAGCAACACACAGCATTTAATTTTTAAACTCTTTCTTTTAACTCATACTCCTTGTCTGTCTGTCGTGGGTGGATCCCATTCCCCCTCATCCAATTGATCTGAAACTTGGCCCATAGTCTTGTTGTGACTAAAGATTATTTTTGGGGTAGTCACGCACAGTCACCCATAGTCACGCGCAGTCACGGGGTGATCTAAGTGTCATTTCCCCTCATCCGATCGATCTGAAACTTAGTCCATACACTTGCTGTGAAAAAGAGATTAACTTTGACTTAGTCACGCACAGCCACGCGCAGTCACGTAGTGATGTAAAACCCATTTCCCCTTATCCGATCGATCTGAAACTTGGTCGATGGACTTGCTGTGAAAAATATTAAGTTTGACATAGTCACGCACAGTCACGTATAGTCACGCACAGTCACGGAGTGATCTAAATGTCATTTTCCTTCAACCGATCGATCTGAAACTTGGTCCATACACTTGCTGTGGAAAAAGATGAGCTTTGACTTAGTCACACTCACGCATGGTCACGTAGTGATCTAAAACCCATTTCGTAAGGAAAGAAAGAGTTTTAATAAAAACTTTGTTTTTATGGGTTAGATTATTATTTATATAGATTCTACAAATCAAATACACAAAAATAGAATTTAAAATTGTCACTTTTCGTCATATAAACAAAATTATTATGAAATTCAAAGTAAATTAAAATGCATACAATTACATAAAAATGTTTCTTTTCAGAATTTTACTTAACAATTATATTTGACTAAGCGAAACAAAGCAAAATAAAATTTACTTTACAGATCAAATTTAAATAAATTTTAATAAAAGTCTCTTCTCTAAATGCTCTATTACTCATACGCACTCTGCATGGCTTCTCCTTCTACAATCAACGTTCTCTTCTCCTCACTTGGCTTTACTTCTATATGGCTATCTTGCGCACTCTCGTATAACTTATTTTCCAATTAGATTTTCGCTCAGTTGCTTGCAGAATTATTTAATTTAGTTCTTTTGACTTTTTGTCTCTTTTCATTAATAATTTTTTCATTAAACTCTTTTATTTTTATGCAGTTATATTCTGGAACAATGTTTATAGAAACAAATTTGATTTTGCCACGCCCCTCCGCCCATATACTAAAAGTCAGACTTCACATTCTCAACCGCCAGGCTATTTTGAAGATTCCTTGAATTTCATTAAGATCGGTCCATCCGTTTTTATACAATACTAGCTGACCCGGCAAACTTCACTTTGTCAAAAAGAGATTTTTTGATTGAAATAATTTCGAAATTTGTTTTTATCGAAAATTACAACACTTTTCGAATTCAGTTGAATTCAATATCTTATAATTATACGGATAGCTGAGCCGACGGTCTTCGTCCCGTCCAACATTTGGCGAAAATAGAATAAAATCAAATATTAATTAAAAAAAGACTAGAACAATGATTGTAATCAATTTAGTGCTGCACGATATACAACATTTTTTGTTTTCTGCTTCGGAGCATAAATGAATAGTGAGGATGGTTTCCAACTCGGGAACACGCAACATGTGTATAGCTGGCCGTGTGAAAAGCATGACATTTTCAGATTTATGCGGCACACTTCCAGGGACTGTCCTTGTGACTTGTTTATTGTCATCGCAAATGCAAGTTTCACTGGGAACTGAACATCTTTGAACTGGAACGTCAAATCGGTTAAAGTCAAGGGAATTCGCGGAATTAAGCATATCCCTTGAACCGCCCTTTCAAAATCCTTGCCACTACCACATTACTCATTAATTTCGTCACAATCAGTCGGGTTCCATTGCATAGTTTCGGGACATTAGGATGACAGATCCAACTTTAATTCGAATTAGGAGATTCACCGTAAAGCAGCGTGGATAATGGCTCTGGTGTTGGAAGCAATTTGGCAATTTCACCTTTCCACCGACGCAACACAATCCATTCGGTTCTTTCTCAAATTTAACTGCATTGCAATGCTCACAAACGAAAGACATCTGGCCGAATTCAACCGATGTGTGCGAACTATATTGAATGTTGGACTCATATCGAAAGGATGCATGCTCAATGTCCATCTGAATAATTTGTTGTAGCCTACGTTGTCGTTCAAAAGTCGCACATTGTGATCTGGCTTCATCACTTTGCCGAGCACGAACTTCTCTTCTTCTCAATCATTATGTGCTTCGTTGATCTCTTCTGACTGTCGCGCACGACGTCCAACCTGGTCGAACTGATTCCCATCCAATAGCACGTTCCTCTTCCGTTCAACGTGTTGTGACATTTCGATGCTGCGTTGCATCCTGACAACGCCGGCCAATGTTACCATGAACTCTTCTTGACATTGTTGTAAAAATGATAAAATTATCCGAAGTCAAAAAGAATATGTATTTTTAAAAAAACAGTTATTCAATAATAGACCAATTTTTTTTAAAATAAAGCGCTTATGTAAGCTTAAATTTAAGTATATTATTTTAAGATCCAACTTTGCTATTAAATTATGTGATGGAAGACCTGGCAAATAAAGTTAATTAAAAAGTCTTTTGATAAATTCACTGCTTCATCTTATACTACCGCAGTAGCAATTAACTTGAATGAAAATTGCGGAAATTTCAATTTTTGTTATGCTGCTGAAATTGCCATTTCTCGTAAACATTTTCCATGAAAAATATCTAATATATTAAAGTTCAATAATTACTTTTATGGAACTAACCCCACCCATTTATCCAATTCCGCACATTTTCACACTCACACTAATAACTCACACTAATAACCTATAAACTCACACAAATTATCATGACTTTCCCTTTTATATTATTCAAAATACTTTTATTATTTTGAAAATTTATTTTATACGGTAGGTGACACGCCCACTTGTCCAATCCCGCCCATTTTCGCCAGGGCTAATCACAGAAATAATATACGAACTCACACAAACTTGCAAAGCTCTCCCTATCAGTATACTCGGTATATGTATATAATATTTAATCAGTACTTTGTAGAGGATCTACACCGCCCACTTATCCGATCCAGCCTATTTTCGTCAGGTGTACTTACACTAATAACAAATGACGTCACATAAATTATCAAAGCTCTTCCTGTCATGATATTAAGTCTGATATTCAGTGATTCATTTTTTTGTAGGTGCCACGCCCACTGTTCCGATAATGCTAATTTTTACAATGGCTATTCATAGCAATAATAAAACACCTCATACAAAGTTGCAAAGCTCTCCCTAAAACAGTACTCAAGATATATGATGTTAAAAATTAATTTTGTATGGGAGGTACCACGCCCACTTAACCGATACCGACCATTTTCGGTATGACCATCTATATTAATAACAGATGGCCTCACACAAATTTACAAAGCTCTCCCTCTCATAGTACTCAATATTTATGATGTTAAAATGGAATAACCGTGTACAGCGCCATCTGTTGATACTTTTTGTACTTTTCTTTTTTCCTAAACCTTCGCGTGGCAGTTACAAACAAACTCGCAGAAGAAAGTATCCCTTTTGGTCCTGTAGTTTTCAAGTTTTAAGCGGACGAACAAACCACGTTTCATTTTTATATATATAGATATCTGAATTATTTATATAGATAACATCTGATTTTTTTTTTAAAGATCAACACGTTCTTTAAATTTTTTGTATACCATTTAATGGAAAGTTTTGCGGTTTCCCATGATTTAATGTCAATTTTCATTAAAACCTTTTTTAAAATTAATCTAAACATCAAAATTTTTAGTTATCTAAGCTTTCGAAAGCTCATGAGATTTCCTTTCGAACAAGCCCAAACATACACACAGAAAACAGATTCAATGTGGCTACCAAATTTATTGCCAACCGAATTGCAATGGTCCTAATAACCGAATTACGAGTTCACTGTCGGATGTCTTAACAGTAAATATTTTATTGTAATAGAAAATTTGGAGATGTTATTACATTTCTGTTTTTACAGGCGAAAATAAAGTTGTACTACTTTAGTACAATTCGTTTGGCGAATATTTTTTCTGAGTGTAATCACTTTTGTCAAGTTTCTTAGAAGACTCAATAAAATTTTAGCATATTAAAAAAAACTAGGAGATTCCAGCCCTCGAAATTCGAGCGCAAATTCTAGGATTTTTTTGTTTTATTAAATAAAGACCCTAAATGTATGCTAATCAATTATAGCCAATTCACAAATCAACAAAAGAAAACAAACTCATTTTTATTACAAACATATTAACAAATTTAATAAACACGCACATAGCGTTGTATAATTTTATGTATGTGTTAGTAGCAACTTTAAATGCAATTTACTCAAAATAAAGGAAAAATTTAAAAATCTGTAACTCTGCAAATCGGCTAAAAAGAAATACCTTTCAAATAATATACGTTTGGTCAAAATCGGAATAAAACGGTAGAACAAAACATCGGTCACAAGAAATCGCCTAGCCTATTAATATTATAGATATATATAAAATACCAAAAGAAAACTTTCTCGTTAAAAATGGGAAGCTCGATTTTGATTTTAGACCCATGGTTTCTTGGGCATATATTACGATTTTGACAACCGCTTGGTCGAGAAAAAAATTGACCCACTCTAATGTTCATACCTAAATTAAAAAAAAATCTGTGAAAATTACTTAGATTCATAAGGTCTGAGTGGTCGACAATTTGTTTGCTGGTTTGTTTTTTTATTGGACATGAAAACAAGCATAAATAGCTCTTTATTTTGTCACTTATCAGTTGAATTCTTAAATAACCATAGATTATAATATTCCATTAATATGATGTTGTTGTTGGTTTCTTTTTCACTTTTTATTCGTATTATGAATGCAATATAATCGTCAGTTAAATTACATTTTAATTGCAAATTATTGAATATAAAAGGACTACATAGTCGTACATATGTAGTTTGCTGTTTCATGGCGATAACGGTGACGATATATACTATACATGATAATGATGATGATGACGGTGATGATGATTCATATATACATGCAGACATATTTATATACTCGTACTTAATGGCGATGATTTTTGACGATGTGTATGTATGAGTATCCTACAGAGTTTAAGCAACAAGCAATTTTTTACTTGTTTTCCATTTAATTACCCGCAGGCACTACTTGTACACTCATCATATTCACCCTCACACCACTACAATTTTATATACAGGCTCTGTTTTGTTCCAAATACGAATGTGTCCAGTTTCATAGTTAACCAAAAGCCCACCGCTAACCATTCATTTTATTATGTATGTTATTGTTGTTGTTCTTGTTGTTCGGTAGTCAAGAGTCGTTGCTGTGTGTGAATTTACATTTTTATGATTATCAAGCGTTAAAAACCATCAAATGACAACAGCAGTTGCTGATGTGGACGTTTAAAATACTTTTTCAAACACTAACACACTAACACACACACATTCCAAGTACCGCAAAAAATTATAGCCCACAAAAAATAGAATAAAATTCTGTGAATATATATGAATGCGATGTCTTGTTTATATGGAATTTCGCTTTTATAGAACAAGTTAGATGTTCAAAATCATGATGAATAGGTTTTTTTGGGGGAAAAGATCTAAAGCCTTAAGCTTTGAACTGGTATATGATCTTTACAGTTACACTTATCTTTAGTTAACTGTAGTTCATTTATGAATTTAAACAGTTAGTTTTTTATTTTAATATTTTTTTGTTTGTTTTTTTTTTTTTCGATTTTATCTCCAATTTCTGTTGTTGAATGGTGGTTGTTGGTAGATATGTCAACAACTTTAAAAGGGAATATACAATGTACAAGTTAATTTATATGTATGATTGTTTGATGCTTCCGTTTTACAAGTGCGAAATTTTGTCGGTCAGAATCGTAGCGAATAAGTGGAGGCTAAGTGTGATAAAGTAGGGTCGTATGTTCGTATGTAGATGTTGATGATAATTCAGTTCCAGTTCTATTTAAAGACTTGATTGAAAAACAAACAACATAAGGACAAACTTTATTAATGTTAACGATAAACTTCGCCAGAAATTTTTTTTTTTTTTTTAAACCACAAAGACAACGATGTAACGACAATGTTTATAAGCTGCAATCACGATCACTGATTGCTCATGCACACATACACACACACTTATGTAAATGTGGCCCAATACATAAGGGTCTTTAGAATAATTCAATATATATTCAATAAAAATATCAGTTATGATTTCTGTTTCTTAACGGAAAAACTTGAAAGTAGAATATCGATGGCTTAATATAGAAAGGGGGTCATGCACTCCCCGCGGACCAAAAACTGGATAGGGGTGGTTCCCGAAAAGAAACTAAAACCCATGATATGTCTACTCATATAAATAAAGTTACGGTGCAGGGACTAAATAACCCAGTACCGGCGGCTAAGTGTGGTGAGCAAGCGGGCCCACAGTCGTCGAGATCACTTGACTACAAGTCCACTACGGAGGTTGGTAACTTGGCCTCCATAGATGGGCATGTTACAAGAAAAACCCAAAATAAGGAGATTGAGGAGTCGGATCCGAGAGGGAGCCTTGTGCGACCTCAACCTCACACGACAGGTTCGGATTCCGACGAATCGAACTCCTCAAATGAAGGCAATGATACAATCATTGCCACACAGCCTGAAAAGGCAAACTCAGAAGTTAATAAAATGGTAGAGGAAGTAAGCGCCAGCATAGCTAAACTCTCTACCAATAAGAAAAGGTTATCTGGGGCCCAACGACGAAAAATCGCCAAAATGAACCAGAAAACTCAAAAAGCTGAAGCGAAGCAAGATGCTCCAAAGGATAATGGACCTGCTACACCCGCATCCTCGGAAGTGGGAAAGCGGATACGTTCTCCTGAGGAGCAGAACATTGCAGAAGCTAAAAAGAAGAAGAGAAACTCCATGCCAACTAGTACACAGTTGACCAATAACCCCAACCAGAAGATCAGAGGTACCATCACGGGAACTCAATCCAAAGGAGAGGTTATTGGGCCAACGTCAACTAGGAAAAGTGATGCAAAATGTAAGTGCAGAACCCTTCCAAAGGTGAAAGACAAGCAATGAAGAGAAAACAGATTGCACCATCAGGCAAGGAACAATCGACTTCATATGCTAGTATGGCGAAAAGACCAGCAATGGACGAACTCTGCTACGCCATTGTCGATTCAAGTAGTCCCACAGGCAAAATCCCTATAGCCCAGAGACAAGTTCTCGAAGAGGCATTCAATAAAAGGATCCTGGAATACACCCTAGAGGCCGAGAACGATGACCAGAAGATCCAAATTAACAGCTGCAGGTTCTCCATGGATGTACTAATGCTACAACTTGCATCCAACGCATGTGTACAAACCCTGGAGAAAATGGTGGAATGCATACCAGCTCCTTGGGATGGTGCCAAACTATCCCTAGTAAAAAAGGCGGACATTCCATCCCTGACCAAAGCCTCCTTCTTCATAAAAGGTTGGGGCAGCAAACTTGCTAGCGAAGACGTTGTGAAGGTCTTGGGAAAGCAAAATAAAGGTCTAGCCACTGACAAATGGGAGATCTTCCACAGAGAGGAGGGCCCAGACGGCACTCTTATCGTGGTGGGGATTGATCAGGAGTCAATGGCCAGCCTAAAGACCACTAAGGGTAAAGCCTTCTTCGTCTCAGCCGCAGTCTACTTTAAAGTAGGCAAGACGACCATTGGCTGGGAGAAGGCAAATGATGAATCAAATGCGGGCAATAGTGAGGGGACTTCCACAGTCCTAACACCATCCACCTCAGCTAAAAAGGGAGAGTTAGAAATAACCAACTCCCAAGAAGATAAACTTTTAGCCGAACAATGATCATGCTCATGCAGATCAACCTCCATCGGAGCAAAACGGCTACTCAAACTCTGATGGAAAAACTACAAAAAGGTAAGTTACATGTCGTTCTAGTACAGGAACCTTGGACGGTAAATGACAAGGTTACTGGACTAAATGATCCTAATTACCAAATTTTCTATGCTCATACAGGAACTCGACCGAGAACTTGTATTATTTGTCACAAAAACCTAAACTATCTCTTTTCCCCAGACTTGTCCACCGCAGATGCCACCGTCCTGCAACACGGAAGCCAACCAATGCTCTTAGCATCGGTTTATCTCCCGTCGGACTCACCGACACCTCCACCGACGTCGGAACTTGAAGAGATGGTAAAAACGGCCAGGATAACAGGTAAGGAAATTCTCATAGGGTGCGATGCGAATTCTCACCATATAGCTTGGGGAAGTTCGAACTGTAACCAAAGGGGGGATGCTTTACTTGAATTCCTTAACGAAAATGACCTTTTTACCCTTAATGTTGGGAACACGGCAACCTTTGTTAACAAATTAAGGGAAGAGGTTCTAGATATTTCAATTTGTTCGAAAAATTTAGTGGATGATATCCAAGATTGGCATGTCTCTAACGAACATTCCTTCTCGGATCATCGATACATTTTATTTAAACTGACACACCCACCACCTGAACCCATCAAGTTCAGGAATAAGGCTAAGACTGATTGGCCTAAATTTAGAAGAAATCTACAAGCCCGTCTAACTACTCCTCGCACAGACTTAAGGTATGTCGAAGAGGTTGAGGAGGAAGTGGACAAAATAACGAGAAGCCTAATTGAGTCCTTCAAGGAATGCTGTCCACTCCGGGAAAGGAGATCTCCCCGAGATAAACCCTGGCTAACAGGGGAACTGATAAATCTTGGGAAGGACGTCCGAAGACTTTTCAATAGGGCTCGTCGTAAAAAACACGCAATATACTGGGATGACTACCATGTTAAGCTCAGGGATTACAACAAGAAGATTCGAATAGCCAAACGCAACTCCTGGAGACACTTCTGTGAACAGGTTGATAGCGTTAATGACGTCTCAAAAATCAAGAAATTCTTATCGAAAACCCATTCGCAGCCTGAAACTCTTGTCGATAGGGACGGGATTCGGGCGGAATCGATGGAACAGTCCTTAAGAATATTGATGGAAACACACTTTCTTACCGAAGAATATGGGCCGAATAGGGACCCTGAAATTGGTACCAATGTGTCCCGACGAACTGGAACCAACGTGGAACAGCAGACGGGACCCGAAGGGGAACAATATGAAGGGCCTAATGAGGAACAATATCGAGTGGAAAGATATGATAGAATAACCGAAAATATGGTAATTAAGGCAATACAAAGCTTTGCCCCCTTTAAGGCAGCAGGCCCAGATGAAATCTTTCCTGCTCTATTACAAAAGAGCGGGGACTTGATTAGCAGTAGTCTGGCTGGCATATTCTCTGCTTGCCTAAAACTTGCGTATACCCCCAGAGCATGGCAGGAGGCCAAAGTGGTCTTCATACCAAAGCCGGGAAAGGAAAGCTACGCGAACCCTAAGGCCTATCGACCGATAAGTCTTACATCCTTCCTACTGAAAACCATGGAGCGAATAGTCGATAACATGGTTAAATCTCAAATCCCAAATGAGCTGTTGAAGTTCAAACAACACGCTTATTTAAAGGGACGCTCAGTAGAAACTGCGCTTCATGAAGTAGTTCACCACATAGAAAGATCTTTCGATCTAAAAATCTTTACTCTAGCCATATTCATTGATATAGAAGGAGCTTTTAACAATGTATCAACAAATACGCTACTCCACTCCCTAGAACGTTTCGACATCGACCGGGATATCAAAGCCTGGATCAGTCACATGCTAGGGAATAGATGGATAAGTTGCGAGGTTGGTGGCATTAAAATAAGAGACAAGGTTTGCTGTGGGACACCTCAAGGGGGAATTCTATCCCCCCTTCTCTGGGTGACCACTATAAACAGTCTTCTAAGGATTCTAACCGATAAGGGTTTCCAACCTGTCTGCTACGCAGACGATGTAGCGATACTGTTAAGGGGGAAAGATCCTAGAAATTTATGTAGGAGGGCATCGGATGCACTCGAAATAGCATACGATTGGGCACAACCAAGGGGATTAAATGTGAACCCGGAAAAGACTGAAATATGCCTCTTTACTAGGAAGACGAAAATAGTCGAATTCGATGAACCCCGCTTCCAGGGCAAAACGATTAGAATCACACAAACGGTGAAATACCTTGGGGTGATTCTCGACAAAAAGCTCACTTGGAAAGACCATATTGAGAGCAAAGTCGCGAAGGCTCATCGGATATGGGCCATTTGCAGAAGAGCTATAAGTTCAAAATGGGGTTTAAACCCGAGGATGACTCATTGGCTTTACACAAGCGTCGTTAGACCAATTCTAACCTACGCATCCGTAGTCACATGGACATCAATGAACAGGAAATGCTATATTAAACCATTCCAAAAAATACAACGCCTCTGCTGCATAGGAATCAGCGGCGCAATACGGACTACATCTACGAGGGCTTTAGAGACGATTCTATCTATACACCCGATCGAGATTAGAATTAAATATGAGGCAGCTCTGGCCATGTTACGACTAAGAGTAACAGGGGAATACATCACCGACCATATGACCAGACACCAAACAATATTGGACCAGATACCGGAATTCAACACAGTGGATTTTAGCTGTGATAGAATCGCGGAAGTGTCGACAAACATACCCTGCAGTATAAGGATACCTGACAGGGAAAGCTGGTTGAACGAAAATTTTCTACGAAACCTTCCAGGGTCACACTACTACACAGACGGATCTAGTCTGCATGGTAGGACTGGTATAGGTTTCTATGATGAGGACCGTTCCAATGGCATACACCTACGCATTCCGGACCACAACTCTGTCTTTCAGGCCGAAGTGGTCGCGATAACGGAATGCATAAGATCTATTGACGTACGGGCAATCCCAAGCCCCGGAGACGTGAAAATATTTTCGGACAGTCTAGCAGCTATCAGGGCGATATCCTCGGACAAAACTAGATCAAGGACTGTCCTCAGATGTAAGGAAGAAATTGCAAACTTCACTACAAGAGGCAGACTTGAAATCATTTGGATCCCAGGACACAGTGGTATAATGGGAAACGAGATTGCAGATGAACTGGCCAGGAAGGGTTCTTTCCTGGAGGGTGTCAATTTGGAAAACCCAATACCCTTCCAGGCTCTCAAATTGAAACTATCGGAGTGGGCAACTAATTCACATACTTCAATTTGGGAGGAAACTGACGTGGGTAAGGCTACGAAGATACTATGGGGCTCTCCAAACACTTCGAAGACTAAGGAAATCCTTAGTCTAAATAGAAAGGAACTGAGTAGGATTATTGGCATCCTCACTGGACACTCTGAACTGAGGGCTCATCTATACCGTATAGGACGGGCAGAATCGGCCACATGCAGAGCTTGTGGAGAGGATGACGAGACCCTAGAACACTACCTTTGTTACTGTCCTGCATTTGCCGGAACAAGGGTCAGAAATTTATCCAACGAAATCATACCAGGCCTAGCGGCTCTTAGGGGGATACGCTGGAAAGCACTCAGGAGATTTGCTATCGAGACCGAACTCCTAAGTTAAATAAGGAGTAGATTAACGGATGAGCACGAGGATGTAGAGCGCACAACAAGCCGACTTTCTGGCTTAAGTGTATATCCGGGTAAAACGGATATGAGCTATGTGTATACATGGCTCGTATCTCAACTTTTGGTTACTTTACAGGAGAAGGAAAAAAAATCAATAAAATCTGAAAAAATTATTATTATTAGAAATAAATCCATCCCTGCATAGATCCGCATATGCTAGAGATTACTCATCCCTGGTACGAACCACGGAATAAGCTCTGTTGCAGCATAAGCTGTATGGACTATGGTTTTGGAATAATTTGTTATTATTAGTAGTATTTAAATACTTTTAAATGACATTTCATATTAATTAACAAATATTATGATATATTCTGATTAAATGTTAACATTTTTAATAAAATTTACAGTTTTCTTTCTAAAAGTCTAAGGTATTCCTAAGGTTATAAGGTTGAACATCTCCAACATATCTAATTTGTTCGATCAAGTAATCTGGTGCTCTTCCCATCTTCATTTTTTGGATAAAGAATGTTGTATTAAGTTGCAGCCTTTGTTGAATGTTTAGCCATTTCAGTGCGTCTAACATATATCTTATTGACGTAAACCGATTGCATTTTAAAATTGAGCGCATAGCCTTATTTTGTAGTTTTTGCAGCCTCGTTATTTGTTGGTCTGTACAGCATGTAAATAATATGGTTGACCCATACTCAAAATGAGGTTTTATCGTAGTGTTATATATATTAATTGCGGTTAATATTGTCACCCTGTTTCTTAAACGTTTAAAAAACCCGATTTTACAATAATAATACCTCTAAAGTGAGTCAACTCAAAATTTTTAAATTGTCACTTTTTGCAAGTGGTGGTCATGATATCTATCCACTGTAAAAATCTTACATCGATTTTTCTAGTCTTTTGTAAAAAAAATACAGTTGTAACCCTCTTTGGGCCATTATTACAACTTGCCAATAGCTAAAGGCAGGATGTTATCGGACAGATTATAAGTTTTTCGTTATTACAAGTATACTTTAAGCTAAAAGTGATCGATAAGCTAAAGGGAAGATAATGTTGCCCTTATCTTTTAACGTGAGGTTTATGTATTTAATGGTGCCAAATTTTCTGATCTATGAAGAAGAACAAGAATAGAAGAAAAATATAGTTTTGGAAATAAAAAAATTAAAAATGGAAAGCAGGCAACGTTTGTTTTATTTAAACGAGCAGGAGGATATTTTTGAAAACTCGCAGCCTAAGAGAAGATCATCTAGAAAATATCGCAAGCAAGTGGACTATCTGGAATATTATGATGAAATTGAATTTGTGCAAAGATTTCGAATATCTAAACATACATTTCAATTCATTTTAGAAAAAATTTGCATCCTTTTACAGTCAAATAGTGAGAGGTTTGTTCCAATATTTATATAAGTTATGTAACAATTAATAAATTTACTTTCAGGCATTTTTCCGTATCACCTCAGACAAAATTATTAATAACGCTAAGGTTTTATGCAAGTGGAAGTTTCCTAATTACAGTGGGTGACTTTCGTGGTATTAGCGTCTCTACAGCAGGCCGTGTAGTGAAAGAAACATCATTAGCTTTGCCTGCTTTGTTGACTGAGTACATAAAATTCCCTTCCGATGCAAGAGGAATGCAGCAAACAGCGGCAGATTTCTTTGCAATTGCAAAGTTCCTAAAAGTCATCGGTTCCATTGATTGCACACACATTCGAATTCAATCGCCAGGAGGAAACAACGCAGAAATTTTTCGGAACAGAAAAGTTTATTTTTCCCTCAATGTTCAAGCAGTTTGCAATGCTAAACTAATATTTCAGGATTTAGTTGCAAGGTGGCCTGGATCAGCACACGACAGTAATATATTTAAAAACAGCTGTTTAAAATTCCGTATGGAAGACGGTCATTTTCAAAACTACGTAATTTTTGCCGATTCTGGGTATAAGCAATGCAATTATATAATGACTCCTTTGCTGAATCCACGTACAAGACCGGAAACCCTTTATAATGAATCTCAAATTCGTACTCGTAATACGATAGAGAGATGTTTCGGAGCTTGGAAGAAACGTTTCACAGTATTATCAATGGGTTTGCGGTTGACTAACGGAACTAAAATGGCTGTCATTGTGGCATGTGCTGTTCTTCACAATATTGCTATTATTACAAAAGACCCAATTCCATCAATAGAAAAAACATTATTAACAGAATCTCCAGAAGAATTTCTGCCAACTCCAGCTACAGTAGCTCATTTTGATACTTCATGGACTGAAGTTCTTGCTAATGCTTCTCCTGTGCACGAATATTTTCGTCCCTATAAAATTTGCAGAATTATGAGCTCCATTTTTTCATCTTCTAAAGTGCACCCATTCCAGCTCTTTCGACTTTTTCTCTTTTAAAGCCGATGGCTACCAGCTTGACCAGTCATTTTTTTCCCGCGTTGTATTATTTGTATAACCAACCTGAAAAAGATTATATAAAAGTGTAAAAATTATGTATTAAAAAAAATAGTAATAATTATATTAGTCAAACATACTTTTTCGTTGGTCATCTCCGTTTTGTTAATGCTTTCAATAGAGCTGCCAAAATGCATACATACAGTTTCCAACATCTACTGCAAATACTGGCAAAAAAAATATTTTTAATAACACAACAGCAAAACAATAATTCCTTTATAAATATGTATGTACTTACGAGAGTCACTGTCATATATATTTTGTAAGCCAGTGACTGAATCCCCCAGCATGGAAGCTATTTTTGCAGACACTGTGCTTACTTTTGTAGACGCCACTCCGCCACCGGTGCGGTACGTTTCTAATTTAAGGTCAGCCATTTCTACCTTGGACTTACATTTTATTGCTTCGTACTTGTCCGGAAATGCCTTCCAGTGACGGTTTGAGCCACTTGTTGCTGCAAACTGTGCCTCTATTTTTCTCCAAGCTTCCTCTTTTTGCTTCCATGTTACGGCGTCTGATTTTTTACATTCTATGCAATTTTTCTGCATCTCCACCAACAGAGCCTCTTCTTCTAGCGAGTAATTTTTGGCTCGTTTTCTTACGATTTCACTGTTTGGCATGACAACATTTAAAATTTTTTTACTTTGAACAAGTTTCACTAATTTTATTTGTTTGTTTGTAAACAAATAAAAGAACGTGTCCACTACGTACTTTTATAAAGCAATTAATTTGCTCAATAGTAATCAGTTTCTCCTTTGGTGTTGCCACAATATCAAAAATATTAATTTTATTTTACTGGGAAGTTGTAATAACGAAAAGAAGTTAAAGGTAACTTTATTACTCACTTTAGCTAAAGTTACCTTTAACTAACATTTACTTTAAAGGCAAGTTGTAATAATGGCCCTTTGTGTTATAAGAGTAGCTTCTTTAGAATCCACTAAAAAGACTTATTTTGAGTTGCACCCAAAAAACTCGTTATTTTTGATGATCACTGAAAATCGCAAAACCAACTACTGTTGATACATATGTATTATTCGCAATTCCTTACAATGAAACAACTGTTTTTCAATTTTGTAGTAAATATTAAAAAAAAAACCCGTTTTTTGCCTCTACTGAAAATTTGCAAATTTTGAGTTGACTCACTTTTGAGGTACAGGTGCGATATGTATTCGACATGATCTTTAAAGTTTAAATCTTGTCAATCAAGAAACCCAGATTGTATTTTATATTATTCACTTTTTCTATTACATTATTTATTTTGAATGTTATGTTTGTGTTCATATTGATTTCCAATAATTTAGTTTTGTTTTCGTTAAGTTTTAATTTATTTATTTTTAGCCATTTATTAATATTATCTATATCATTCTTTAAATTTTCGTGACATAATTCCTTCGTTGCTGCTTCTGTGAAAATCAAAGTATCGTCCGCATATAGTGCAGCTTCGCATTCCTCTAATGTATTTTCAATATCGTTTATATATATAACAAATAGTAGAGCTCCTAAAATTGAGCCTTGTGGTACTCCAAAATCATTTTCTATTTCATTATTAACATTTGTTAATTGTCTACGATTTGTTAAGTATGACTGAAAACATTTTAGCTCTGTATCTGCAACACCGTATTTAGCTAATTTATTCAATAGGATGTCCCTATCTATCGTTTCAAAAGCTCTTTTAAAATCAAGGAAAATCGCTAATATTTTATTTTTTCTCTTTTTACATTTCCATCTGTTTATGACATAATTTACTGCAGTTGCACATGAATAATTTCTTCTAAAGCCTGATTGATATTTTGATAACAACCTGTGTTGTTCCATGTAGCCTTCCAATTGATTTTTTACTATTTTTTCAATGACTTTTTCACATGTTTTTAAGGTGTTTTATGGTCGATATTCTTCACATTTTAATGTATTTTTTACTTTTTCAATAGGAAAAATCACCCATTCTTTCCACCAGTCCCTAGTGATTTATTTATAATAAATATATTATTCTGTTCTGTCCCAATTATCTATGATTATGTCACTTGATAGTTTGTTAAATCAGGTTTTTTGTTAATGCTTTTAAAAATAATCTTTAGTTCTTGTAAATGTATTGCACGGAATCTAAATTTAAAGTTTATCACAGGTATTTGATTTCCGTACTGCACATTTTCAATGGAATATCTGATTTCCTTAATACTAGTTACAAAATAATTATTAAAATTTTGGGCTATTTGGAAATTGTCTTTTTTCTATTTGTTTATATATCACAGTTTTTATCACAGGTTTGGGGTTTTTTAGGACTAGTTCTTTAATTTTGCTCCACATTTCTTTTTGGTTATTTGCACTATGTATTTGATTATTAATATATTTATTTTTTTATGTTAAATTTTTTACTTTATAAATATTTCTTATTATTTTCTAACTATTCCAAGCGTCATTTGTATTTACTGCAATTAATTCGTTATATTTGACTACTTCCAGAATGTGTTTCAAATTATCGAAATTTTCACTAGTGTCAGTGCTATACGCAATCGGAACAGAAGGCATTCTATTTGTCTTGTGCAAAAGCACAACTTTTAAGCTGTTCAATTTTTTACTTTATAAATATTTCTTATTATTTTCTAACTATTCCAAGCGTCATTTGTATTTACTGCAATTAATTCGTTATATTTGACTACTTCCAGAATGTGGTTCAAATTATCGAAATTTTCACTAGTGTCAGTGCTATACGCAATCGGAACAGAAGGCATTCTATTTGTCTTGTGCAAAAGCACAACTTTTAAGCTGATTAGTGAACTATCGATGAATAAACGCCAATCATCTTTTTTATAGGTTAACCCTATCGTCTCCATTAACTTTTCAATATCGTTGCAATAAGCGAAATTTTTTGCATCATTCACATTGAAGAACTTTTCTAACACTTTTTGGCATTTTCGATATGCTGTTACTTTGGTACCTTTCGCCAGCAAATTATTTCCTTTCAAAAATAAAGCCAGTAGTTCTGATTTTTTCCGAGTCAAACACAAATTTGCAACAATTCCATCCAATTGGTTTTATGTGACTAGGATTGGGTCCTTTGATGTTTCATAGGATGTACCTTCACCAGGGTCGTATTCTGAGAAGAAATCCATGGATGTAGCAGCGGCGGTTGTAGTACTGATATCTGTTTGAAGATCAATACTTCGATATGTTGGTACTTGAACGAATTCTGAGTGTGGTAATGGTAATTGGACACTTGGCACTGCTACATAAGTTTTATTCTTTGCATTCCTTCTATTCAAAGTTTTGTGGTAGTTGATACATCCATAGCAATTTTCTTCTTGATGCGGGCTGTTGTTTAACCACATCATTGGTATACCAAAAGGCACAGTCTTCTTCTTTTCATTTTCCATTGCATATGAGTTGAATAGCAATTAAAGCAAACTTTTTTAAGGGCATAGTTTACGTCAGTGATAAGCTCTTGCGAGAAATATTGTTTATAGGCTTTAAAAAAAAAATCACTCGCATTGCCACATTTTTCATCGCTTGCTATGAAAGTCCACAAACATTACAAAAATGGTCCATTCTACATTTTGGTTCCGACATTTTTAATACAATATATATTGTACAATGTTTTTTTTGTTATTTTTATGAAATAAGTTCCAAAAAAATTAATAGCGAATTTTATCTCGACCGAGCGAAAATTAAAAGACATCAGCTTCGGCTGAGTTTCGAGTCTTTACTGAATCTTCATTTTTGAAATTAGTTCGCTTGTACGAAATAAAGACAAGGAAAATTATAGTCGGTCTAGACCGACTATACGATACCCTATACCATGCGTTTAGAAACCCTATCTCTTAGGCCCAACTAACTGGACATAGAAAATAAGCAATAACCAAATTTGAGTGGGATTTTTATTAATTTTTTTGGCTGCAGATATGAAAAAGTTCATATCGGATGCTATATCTATATGGGGACTAGGTCCAAAAATGGACCGATCCTGATCATGTTTGGAAAAGTCTTTTGTATTTTGCAAAAATATATACAAACCAAATCTGAGAAGAATCAGTGCAATATTTTTGTTTTTTAATAGATTTAAGTGAAGATCGGGAAGCAGCCCTATATGGGGCCAAAGGGATCATTTTTGGACTACTCATTAATGGATGTAATGAACGCATATAAACCCAATGTGAGTAAGATCTATATGACAATTTGGATCTTATGGCAATTTATGTCGATTTCATAGGGGTAATTTGTATGGGGGCTAGGTCTGAACATGGACCGATTCTCACCAATTTCAATAGCGTTCATCCCATGGCCGATAAAAGCTTACATACCAAATTTCATCAAAATATATTCATATTTGCGACCTGCAGTTTGATTACAAGCTTTACATGGACACACAGACGGACGGACGGACGGACGGACGGACATTGTTAAATCAACTCAAAAAATGATTCTGATTCGATAGGTATAATTAAAGATGGGTCTAGGTCAAATATTTTTCGTTGTTACAAACAGCAGCACAAAGTCATTATACCCAAACCACATAGTGGTATAGGGTATAAAAATACAAATGTTAAATATAAAATAATGTACTGTTAAATAAAATTAGTTTTTGTAAGGCAAATTATCATAGAAGTGGTGGCAATCTGCCGGCAGGAACTTTTTTAAATTTTGCAAGTGGTCCCACTTTTTTTTTTAGATATTGATATTTTTTCTTTACAAAGTCGTTTAGGGGAAACATCTTTAATAGGAGACTTCGATCTCTGCGGGTGCAGCTCATATTTGTCTATTATAAAGTTTTAAAATAAATTGATCCTGACGAATCATATGCTAAGGCTCGTAGCATATGTGCTGTTGGATCACCAATGCTTCTGCCTAAAAATTGGAATTAATATTGGTTTAAATATCTTTAGAATTTCTTTACTAAGCAATATTTTTTACCTGGACGAATAGACGAGTATATCTGAGAAATACTTTCAAAGTTAAAAAAATAATCATTATGTAAATGGTGCGCATGTAAGGGTGCTGGAACTTTGCGTGCTTCAGTTATAAGTTGAACAAATTGAGACGGCAAGTTTATTTGTACTTTATTAATTTTTCTCTCTATAAGTGAATGTGTAGCGTCACATTCCATTTGAGTATGACCGCTTATTAAATACTTTTGTTCAATCGATATATTGCTTTCTTTTGAAAAAGCGAGTAAAGCATTAAAAAAAATGACATTTTGATTTTGATAAAAGCAACCATCCGAATAAATGATTATGTGATGAATATCGGGCGATAGAGCATGGAAATTCCTTAAGTACATAATAATGCATGTTGCAAAAACGGAAGAGACTATATTCCCATCTGTTTCATCTCAAACATAATTATGTGAAGCATGTGTGACAACATTATATATTGTAAAATTATGTATTTCCAATTTCATTTTGAAATATGCAGAACTTGTCTGTAATTGAGGCACTAATTTAACAGCTTGGTGGTTCGTCAAAAAAGTTGAGCTTGTCCTACCCTAGGATTAAAGATTAGTTAAAGACGATTCGGAAAAATATTTTTTTATTTTTTTGCCAATCCGAGGTCAAAAATTTTTCCGACTTTCAGTATCTCAGTTCCTACCCACCCTTTTGGCAATTATTTTTAAACGAAAGTAAAGCCGCACTAATTTCATGGAACTTTTGCTTTTACAGTATTCAGTTCTATTCATAAACAAAAAAGTTACAGAGGTTAAAATAAAATAATATTACAGAACAGGGAACATAAACAAGTAAGAAAGTTATAGTCGGCCTAGACCGACTATACGATACCCTATACCATGCGTTTAGAGACCCTATCTCTCAGGCCCAACTAACTGGATATAGAAACAAGCATAAACCAAATTTGAGTGGGATTTTTATTAATTTTTTCGGCTGCAGATATGAAAAAGTACTTATCGGATGCTATATCTATATGGGGACTAGGCCCAAAAATGGACCGATACTAACCATGTTTGGTAAAGTCTCCTGTATTTTGCAAAAATATATACAAACAAAATTTGAGAAGAATCAGTGCAGTATTTTTGTTTTAAGTGAAGATCGGGAAGCATCTCTATATGGGGCCTATGACTAAGAGTTGTCCAATAGGGCTCATTTTTGGACTATTGATTAATGAATGTAATATATACATACAAGCCCAATTTTCCTAAGATTTGTATGATAATTTGGATCTTATGGCAATATATGTTGATTTCATAGGGGTCATTTGTATGGGGGTTAGGTCTGAACAATTTCAATAGCGTTCATCCCATGGCCGATTAAAGATTAAATACCAAATTTCATCAAAATATATTCATATTTGCGACCTGCAGTTTGATTACAAGCTTTACATGGACACACAGACGGACGGACGGACATCGTTAAATCGAATCAGATAGTGATTCGGTATAATTAAAGATGGGTGTAGGTCAAATATTTTTGGTTGTTACAAACAGCAGCACAAAGTCATTATACCCAAACCACATAGTGGTATAGGGTATAAATAGTGCAAAAACAAAAGCGTTGTCATGCCAAAGTGACATTCTTTTTTGCTCACATTCGATTTTGTCGTTCATTTATCAAATGTCAAAAATATTTTCTTTTCATTATGAAATTGGTTTATTTAAATTCGTTATGGTTATCATTTTCAAATAAATATATTCCACTGAATTTAATTACAATAAATAATAATTAATAAATTTTAACATTAAAACAAAATGCATTTCGAAGCGTGTGATATCGGAAAAACAAAATTACCAACAAAACGCCAAGCTTTCTTTTCATAAAAAGAGTTGTCATATCTCAAAAACACAATATGAGTTGACACATTTGATCATTTGATTAATGCATTTTTTTAAACCTCTGGAACTTTTTTGTTTATGAATAAAAGTTAATACTTTTGAAGAAAAAATTTCATGAAATTAAAGCCGCTTTCCTTGTGTTTCAAAATGGTCGGCATTGGGGTGGGTAGAAACCGAGATTGTCAAAGTCACTACCAGAATTTGACGTCGGAGTCAAAAATAATTAAAGGCAGAAATGAAGCTATTACGAAGGCATGAACAACAATATACAACATGTTATGATCGGACTATAAATGGCGACGTAGTGTACAAAAAACTAAAAGGGCGGTATCCAGGGGCGTGGCAAAATAAAAATTTTTTTTTTTCCAAATTGTCTTCAACTAATCTTTAATCCTAGGGGCTGACTGGCTCGACTTTTTTTATATGGGGACTGAACCACCTTATTGCACATCTATGCAAAAAACTGCACATAGTCCGAATTGAGCATTTTTGATGTCATACTGTTTTTCTTCGCGCATTTTTTCTTTTCATCTTTATGTTTTCCATAATCTTCGTCTGACACCTTATTATTTTTATGTGATACGCACAAATTGCATTGATATTTGTTTGGTTTAAAAATTGAATAGTTCGACTCTTTTATTAATTCCGCAAGAATTGGATATGATAATTTCATGCCGTTATTTTCCTTTTTGGATTCATAATCGTCGACATAAAGCTTGTAAATCTCCTGATGTGTAGAAAAATCAGCTTGGAAATTTTTGGTATCTTTTCGGCAACAATGGTAACTCCGCTAACCGTTTTTGTAGAAAGGACCGTCGTTGTTCGTAGCGCTGTCCTGTTGCTGATGATCGTTTAGCAGACTTGCGCAAACTTGAAGATGTATCGGGACTGTCTTGTGAACCGTGTTTACCACCACTATTAGTCCACTATATCTACACATAAATCATCAGGTAACCACGAAGAGTTTTTTTTTTATTGATGTGTAAACATCTATACGCGCAGGAGGGTAAATTTCTATTTCACAATACAATCACAAAAACAGCGTAATATGTGAGCGTAACATCTTACGCGTAAGATGTGAGCATTAAGACAAATCGGTGTGACTTATGATTGTTCGGTGAAAAAATTATGATATGTAGTAACCTTTTTGGCGCTGTTTTCTGCATTTTATTTCTTCACTTTTTATAAACATTTAAAATTAATTTTCTCAAACATTTAAAAGTATTTTCCACATTATAATTTATTCCACATATATTAACACAATTTAATATTAATGCTAATCAAACATAAATAAAAATAAAAAATAAACGAATGACTGTAAAAAGGAAGTGTCTGGAGATAAAATGAAGGCACAATTTATTGGAAGTGTTTGGAGACAAAATGAAGTGTGAGGATATTAAATCAGGGAGCGAATAGCGTTATAAAAACGTTTTTGATGTGTAAACATCTATACGCGCAGGGGGGTAAATTTCAAAAACAGCGTGACATGTAAGCGTAACATGTGAGTCGTAAGACAAAATGTGATTGTATTGGAAAAAAAATTGTGATATTATGATAACCTGTTTGAAAATTAAAAAAGAAAAATGAAAAATAAAAAATTAAAAATGAAAAATAAAAAATTAAAAATGAAAAATGAAAAATGAAAAATGAAAAATAAAAAATGAAAAATAAAAAATGAAAAATAAAAAACGAAAAATTAAAAATGAATAATGAAAAATAAAAAATGAAAAATAAAAAAAAGAAAAATGAAAAACAAAAAATGAAAGATAAAAAATAAAAAATGAAAAATGAAAAATGAAAAAAAAAAAAATGAAAAATGAAAAGTAAATTAAAAATGAAAAATAAAAAATAAAAAATGAAAAACGAAAAAAAAATAAAAACTAAAAATGAAAAATAAAAAATAAAAAATGAATAATGAAAAATTGGAACTAAAAATTAAAAATAAAAAACGAAAAATAAAAAATGAAACATGAAAAATAAGAAATGAAAAATGAAAAACTAAAATTAAAAATGAATAATGAAAAATAAAAAATGAAAAATAAAAAATGAAAAATAAAAAATTAAATATAAAAAATGAAAAATAAAAAATGAAAATTTAAAAATAAAAAATGAAAAATATAAAAATGAAAAATGAAAAAAGAAAAATAAAAATTGGAAAATGATATATGAAAAATGAAGAACAAAATTAAAAATGAAAAATAAAAAATGAAAAATTAAAATTAAAAAATGAAAAATTGAAAATAAAAAATGAAAAATAAAAAATGAAAAATTAAAAATGAAAAACGAAAAACGAAAAATTAAGAATAAAAAATAAAAAACGGAAAATTAACCGGTTAAAATAATAGATAATAATAAATATTTTTATATTAACAGAGCCCCTGCAGTTGATTGCTATAAGTGATACGCTTTCTGTTTGATTTTACGAAAGTGTTATAAAAAAATCTATAATTACTAGATGTTTATACATTTCCCCTGCGATCGGACTCACATGATTTTTTTTCCATTCTCTTTCCCATTTTTTAACAACAAATTCCCGACATTTTATAGCAAAAATCGTGTTATTCACTTCAAAGTGTTGCAAGAAAAAAAATTTTTTTTAAAAACTGTTTTTCACTACCTCAGCAAACATGTTACCTTTTAAGTGCATTTCAATTTTTTTATTTCACATGATCCGGTAACGAGTTATGATGTTCACCGCAAAACAACAAAGCCTCCGGAGATTCGCTGTCACTGACTTATTTATTAAAATTTGTAATTGGAAATTTTTTTCAAAGATTCTTCAAATGTTATGCTATAACGTGTATATGAAATAAATAATCCAACTTTTTCATATCTTCAAAAAAGAATTAAGAAAATACGACTTTTTTTAACTTTTAAAACCTTATCCTCCCTTAATAATTTGAAACTAGCAGATTCCAGCCCTCGAGCGCAAATTCTAGGAAATTTTATTTTTTTATTAAATAAAGACCCTAAAAGTATGCTTACCAATTATAGCCAATTAACAAATCAACACAAAAACACATTAACAATTTTAATAAACACACACATAGCATTATATAATTTTATGTATGTGTTAGTGGCAACGTTAAATGCAATTTACTCAAAATAAAGGAAAAAAATTAAAAATCTGTAAATCTGCAAATGGGCTAAAAAGAAATACCTTTCAAATAATATACGTTTGGTCAAAATCGGGATAAAACGGTAGAACAAAACATTAGTCACAAGAAATGGCCTAGCCTATTAATATTATAGATATCATTTCAAAAAATCTAGCCATAATAAATTGATATACAGCCTTTTTTGCCTCTTAATATTATGTTATATTATGGTTATAATATTATGTTCACGGCTGGAGGGTATCAAAAATTCTACATATTTTAACATTTTAACATATTTTCCCTCAATTAGTAACAATTCAAGTTACTTACGAATGGTCTCTCGAATGTTTACAATAAAAATTTCGCTTTCAACCCACATATGACTGCGTCCCTTTGCATAAGACGCATGTGTAACATATTGATTATTGTTTTTACTATTTGGTTTTTCTGCAAATATTTACTTACTGTTAACTTTATATTTAATTTGAGAAAATTTATTTCCTGACGCACTGTTTGACACAATCCTGTTATTGCATGTTTCGATGCTGGATAAACACTGAACAACGGCACTGGCAAAGCTGGTATACGATGACCAAGGATACTTTAAAGTTGAAAGTGTGTTTTGCGTTAATTTCCAATACAAACATACAAGGGGAAGACAAAATTAAATAATGATAAATTAAAGTACCAGTATTCTCATGTACGTTTGCATGTATATGTTTTGGAAAAAGATGTAATTAATATAAATGGATGTTAAAATACTTAAGGCTACAAATTACTATTGAGTGATAAAAAGTTTATTGATGCATCTTCCTTTGAGACAGAATAAATATTATGAAATATGTAATCGATGGCAATTAAGTTAAGATGGAGACATCAAAAGTAAATGGAAATGGGAGTTTTTCTGCGGGGAATTATGCCAGTAAAATAGATACATATTTATACTCTACTAGCAGACTCCAGTCCTCGAAATTCGAGCGCAAATTCTAGGAAATTTTATTTTTTCATTAAATAAGGACCCTTAAAGTATGCTAATCATTTATAACCATTCACAAATTAACACAAAAAACAAACTCATTTTTATTACAAACACATTAACTAATTTAAAAGCAACCACATAGCATTGTATAATTTTATGAATGTGTTAGTAGCAACTTTAAATGCAATTTACTCAAAATAAAGGAAAAAAATTTAAAAATCTGTAAATCTGCAAATCGGCTAAAAAGAAATACCTTTCAAATAATATACGGTTGGTCAAAAGCGGGATAAAACGGTAGAACGAAACATTGCTAACAAAAAATCGCCTAGCCTATTAACATTATAGATTTGTTGAACACACAAAAGATATATAATTGGGTTTGTTAATAAATAATTTTATAAGAGTCTAAAGGTATAGTAATCAATTTTAGCCAATACACAATTCAACACAAATTTAATAAACACACACACACACAGCATCGTATAGTTTTTGATGTGTTAAAATCTATACGCGCAGGGGGGGTAAATTTCTATTTCACAATAAAATCAAAAAAAAAAAAAAAATAAACAGCGTAACATGTGAGCCGTAAGACAAAATCGCAGTGACTTGTGATTGTATTTGTGAAAAAATTATGATATTAAATTGTTTCAGCTAATTCAACAACCCTTTGCTGTAAAACGTTAAAAATTTCACAATATAAACGTATGTATAACATATACATAATTTATCAACCCCACAATTAAAACCAGAGCCCCTGCAGTTGTTTGCTATACATAGATGGCACTTGCTGTTGAATTTTACAAAATTACAGTTGGAATAGTTTGTTATTCCATTAATTTTGTGAAATATATTCGTGATGACGTGCAAATTGTAAATATTGAAACTTCAATTTTGGAGCAGGTTGTTTGTTTGAAAATGAAAAATAAAAAATAAAAAGAGAAAAATGAAAAATAAAAAATGAAAAATGAAAAATAAAAAAGGACAAATGAAAAATAAAAAATGAAAAATAACAAGTAAGAAATTATAGTCGGTCTAGACCGACTATACGATACCCTATACCATCTCTTCGGTCCAACTAATTGGATATAAAAATAAGCATAAACCAAATTTGAGTGCCATTGTTATTAATTTTTTTGGCTGCAGATATGAAAAAGTTCATATTGGATGCTATATTTATATGGACACTAGGTCAAAAACTGGACTGATCCTGACCATATTTGGTAAGTCACTTCTATTTTGAAAGAATATTCACAAACCAAATTTGAGAAAAATCTGTGCAATATTTTTGTTTTTTAATAGATTTAAGTAAAGATCGGGAAGCAGCTCTATATGGGGCCTATGACTAAGAATTGTCCTACAGGGATTTTTTTTGGAGTACTGATTAATGGATACAATAAACACATACAAACCCCATTTGACTAAGATCTATGTGATGGTTTGGATCTTATGGCAATTTATGTCAATTTCATAGGGGTAATTTGTATGGGGACTAGGTCCGATGAAAGCGTATATATCAAATTTCATTAAAATATATTCATATTCGCCACCTGTAGTTTACATGTACACGCAGACGGACGGACGGACGGACATCGCGAAAACGACTCAGAAAGTGATTCTGAGCTGATCGGTATAATAAAAGATGGCTCTAGGTCAAATATTTTTGGTAGTTACAAACAGCAGCGCAAAGTCATTATACCCAAACCACATGTGGTATAGGGTATAAGTAAATTAAAACAACGTTAAGTGTTTTCGTTTTTGAATTCTAAATTGAACTGTCTTTCTTTATTTTATGGTTTATATTTATATGTTTACAAAATGATTAAAATATTATTGGAGAATAATAAAATAACTAAAGAGAATAATTACATGCATATGTTATGAAAGGTAACTTATAATAAGAGAAAAGTTTGTATTAAAATAAAGAGTAAATAAGCTTCAAATTTAAGAGAAATAATTGTATGAGTAGTAATGTTAAATTTATTGGGAATTTCATTTACTTTACCGAAAGTGTTGACATCAGTATTGGCTTGTTTGGCGTGTGCAACGATTTCCTGAGTTCCGTGGAAATCGTCTGCATAAAATGCAATGCAGGTGTCACACTTTGTATTGGGGTATGAGCGATAGCGGAAATTGAGAAATATTCAAAAGCATAATTAGTGTGGGAACGGAAATTGTGAAATATGTGAGAACGTACGATTCTTGCACAAAGAATTGTGAAGTCTGCTGAAATGTTTTTAAGAACATTCCACGAATTTTATGGCACGTGTGTACAAATTTATTTTGAATGTTTGTGACATTAACTTATATAAATGAAAAATAAAAAATGAAAAATGAAAAATGAAAAACGAAAAATTAAAAAAGGAAAATAAAAAAATAAAAATAAAAAATGGAAAACGAAAAATGAAAAACGAAAAGTTGAAAATGAAAAAATGAAAAATAAAAAATGAAAAAAAAAAAATAAAAAAATAAAATTTTAAACTTTGTATGGAAGCCCCTTAAAAATGGAGATTTTACATTTTACCCTTCTATGAGTGACTCTGTGGCAGTTATGGAGTTCTTTTTGTTAAGTGGGTCGATGATGAGTCACTTGCTCTATTCCTACCCCTCAATTTTTGGCTCATGCATTCTTTTTCCGAACCTCACAAAATTAGGTTACTAAAAAATTCCATACAATACTATCCGAATCCTAATGTGCATATAGATATGTATCAGCTTTGTTATTGATTGCTTGTTGTTACTATTTGCTTTACACCAACAAAAATGTAATTGATGTATTTACACTTATGTTGCTTTCTAGTAAAAGGGCACTAAAAAGTTTAAAATTTTTATTAAGTATCTTATTAATTTTTATTATAATTTCCTCTTTTTTGCCTCTGAATGTTGACAAACTTGATTATAATATTTTTTTTGAACATGTTTGTTTTCATTTTGTTCTGTCCACTCTTCAAAATGTGCATGTATTTGTTGTTTTTTCTTCATTCAACATTTCAGTAAGGTTTTTTTATCACAACTTACTTGCTGATGGCCAAAAAATGTTTCAATTTCTTACTTAATTTAAATTCTATTACTTGTATGGCAAAAAACGGGCTAAGTGTTGTTGGCCAACTTTGGAGAAATTTATTTTAATATATTTTTCTTAGTATTTTTCTTAACGGCTGCAGTTGGCGGTGTGGTTTATAAATGCAAATAAATTTCAACAAACTAAATATAATTTTATGTAGAATTAAACTATTTATAATTAATATTTTTTTTTATTATAATTACTCAAACTTTCAATAACTTTTTCATAAATGTTTAACAGTGATTGGTATTCACTGTTAAAAGGCGGAGGACAAAAAATAAAACACACATAATTTTTAATTAGCGTAGAGACTGAAGTATTGGGCATCAACAGTAATTAAGTTAAACAATAACAATAATGCCGAACATAATAATTTAACATTGAATAGATTTAAAGATAAACTGCAATTAATAACACCCATACGCACAATAAGCCATAATTTCATGGTCTTGTTTATAAATACGACTATTATCCATACAAATGATGTTTTGATATTTTTAACGATTAATTTTAAATCAACATAAACTCAATTCTTACAAAATATACACACAAAAAAAAAACTACTACAACAACAACAAAAACAAACGTTAAATAGACGAATGTGTATGAGGGAGAGAATGAATAAATATTATTCTGAATTTGCAGCATAATACACACAGAGTAAAAACATTTACACATCTTTATGTGTGTGCAAGTGTTTGCTGATGTATGCATGCATGAAATGACATTATGCATTATATCTCGTAAATACTTAATTGTGTTTAATAATTGAGTTATTCTGCGTTTTATTATTGCATTTAATGCTCACATATGCTACAATAACACATTCGACAACAAAAACAACAGCTTCAATAACAACAATTTATCCAAAGAGATTTTTGTTAATATACCCATACAAATATGCACTCGCATATGCATGCATTTACTTAGATACAACCCAACAAGTGTATGTACTAAATTTAACGACATTAACGACGCCAACGACAAAAGGCATGCACATTTCCATTTTAAGTATAGATTTTGTAACCCACTGTCAATGTGCGCGCGGCTGTGTGTGAGTATTTTGTATGTGCATAGGTTCAGCACTTATTTGAAACTCTACAATAGATACGAATTTAAAATGAAGGTATTTAAAGGAAAATTTTAGAATTTTTTAATACAGAAGTTGAAGGTGCACATTTCATCTGTATATTCATGGTTTTGAGCCTTAATTCCAATTAGACACGAAATTATGTTATGGTCTGATAGTTTACATTCCACTGACTCTATATACATTGGTATATAAATGTTCCTCTAAATTTGATCGATGGATGTTCCACTTTCAGGGCGTGTTATCAATGAATGGCAATTTCTAAAATCATAATTTAATAACAAATTTAAAACTTCTTCTAACGAAACAATGTCTAAACAATCTACGTTGGTGTCACCAGCAAAAATACATGACCATACCGAAGAGAAAGATTTTCCAAGAATGATAAAAATGTATTTGAATCACATCTTTGGGATCTATAAAAAGTTGCAAAATTTATAGTTTTTCCCTTTAGCCTAGGATTTTCCAGAGCTAATTCTATTGAATTGACAAAATTCTTACTTTCACAAGCATCGATTGTATACTTCAAATTATTATGGATAAATACTGAAGTACCGCCATAGCCATCTGATCTACAACAATGAACAGCAGTGTAACCAGAAATATGATAAATTTGAACAAGGTTCCGCTGAAACCAAGTTTCCTGAGCCGCAATTATGCTAGGTAGTGGTGACAATTTAGCAATTAAACTTTTGAATTCATTAAAATTTCCAATCGCAGAAATACTTCTGATGTTAATTGATATAATGTTAAAGAATGAACTCGATATACTGTTAGAATGATTTTCAAATGATTTTAAATTATAGAAATATTGATTAGAAATCATTAAAAGAAAAAATAAGATAATATAAACAAAAATCTAATAAAAAATAAATAATTTTCTTATGGGGATACATAAACCTCATCTTCATCATCGGCTACAGCATTGGGCAATATACGCTTTTTTGGCCTATTAGTTGTTGCTTCCCTTAATAGCTGATCGACATCCTCATATATTTTTCAGTTCCAATGAATTTCGGTTTCGTACAAAAGATTTTTCCACCGGTAACATAAACAGATGAATAACCCACAGTTTTCAAAATTTTAGCAAAATTGAACAAACTCAGCGTTTCTCGACTCAGATAGTCATTGACAAAAATGGATTTTGTTGATTCATTTCCTTTCAACTTTGGTTTAACTGACATCAGTTTCTCTTTCGATTTTTATACCCTATACCACTATGTGGTTTGGGTATAATGACTTTGTGCTGCTGTTTGTAACAACCAAAAATATTTGACCTAGACCCATCTTTAATTATACCGATCGAATCAGAATCACTATCTGATACGATTTAACGATGTCCGTCCGTCCGTCCGTCTGTGTGTCCATGTAAAGCTTGTAATCAAACTGCAGGTCGCAAATATGAATATATTTTGATGAAATTTGGTATTTGATCTTTTGTCGGCCATGAACGCTATTGAAATTGGTGAGAATCGGTCCATGTTCAGACCTAGCCCCCATACAAATGACCCCTATAAAATCGACATAAATTGACATAAGACCCAAATTGTCGTATAGATCTTAGTCAAATTGGGTTTGTATGTGTTTATTACATCCATTAATGAATAGTCCAAAAACGATCCCTATGGGACAACTCTTAGTCATAGGCCCCATATAGAGCTGCTTCCCGATCTTCACTTAAATCTATCAAAAAACAAAAATATTGCACTGATTCATCTCAAATTTTGTTTGTATATATTTTCCCAAAATACAAGAGACTTTACGAACCATGGTCAAGATCGGTCCATTTTTGGACCTAGTCCCTATATAGACATAGCATCCGATGTGAACTTTTTCGTATCTGCAGCTAAAAAAATGTAATAAAAATGCCACTCAAAATTGGTTTATGCTTATTTTCTGTATCCAATTAGTTGGGCCTAGGAGATAGGGTCTCTAAACGCATGGTATAGGGTATCGTATAGTCGGTCTAGACCGACTATAATTTTCTTACTTGTTTTGTGTTAAATTTAACAATTATAGTTTTCTTCTCATTAGGTTTATTCTTCGCATTAACAATATATGCATCCTCAATACTATCCGGCTCCAACTCCACTCCAACATCACTGGAAAGATTCAAAACAGTGTCAATTGCAAAAGTCTCCTTCTCGACCATCACACCTCTTATTACACAATCATGTTTGACTCTTTGATCATTTAGGAATTTAATAGAGTTCTTAAGATCTTTCATCTCAGATTTAAATATTTTATTTTCCTTCTGAACAACTTCCAATTTTTTTTTATTCTCAGCAACTCCTTTCAAAATTGCATCGTATTGCTTAGACATAAAATTCATGGTCTCTGTCAGCTGATCGAGCTTTTTCAGATCAGTTTTGATTTCGCTTAGTTCTTTTTTAATGGTACCACTGTTATCGTCACGTTTATGACACACATATTCTTCGCTCTCATGTTAAAGTAAGTATTCGTATCTACGTTTGTCTAATGTAGTACAAACTATATGAAAGCTTTTGTTACATTTATCACATTCGATAGATTCATCTTCTTCTTCTACCTCTAAGTTGCATTGTTCACAATTCTTTTTCTTATTTAAAATGCTACGACGGGTTTTTGGATGCATATTTCATAAATTTCAAGTTTAATGAGTATCACTTTTTAATTCTTTGATGGGTTTTACTTTTTAAAACTTTTAATCTAAACAAATTTAATGAAATTAAAAACTTTGTAGAGGAATTGCAAAAATATAACGTTCTCACTAGTTATAGGGTTGCCAACTTTATGTGAGCACATATTTATAGATAGATATAAACTAATAATTAACTATATACATTATGCATCAATGTGGCATAGAGATGATGACTTGGACAAAAACATAACATTAGAAAAATTAAAAAAAAGTTCTGCAGGTGACTAAACCTAACAAAACACCAAGAGCTGATAAAGTTCCCTATCAAATGTTTAAAAACGCAACAGTAGATTTTTTAAATGAATTGGTTAAATCTTTTAATATCATTTTTGAAACAGGCAGAGTTGGAGAAGAGTTTATGGAAAGTATAGTATTTCCGATTCACAAAAAAGGAGATTTATATAATCCTTGTAACTACAGAGGAATCTCATTTATAAATTGAGTGGCTAAGGCACTAATGGAAACTCTTCATTTCAGATTTATAAATTGGGTTGAAAATCACAATATCTTAAATGAATTCCATGCTGGGTTCAGACCACTATATTCTACAGTTGATAACATATTTAATTTAGCGTCTGTAGTTCATTGTAATTTCAACGAAAAGAAAAAAAGCTGCCTTCGATAGAGCTCCAAGGGCTGCCTTAATATACAATCTGGAAGTACTAGGAATTTATACAAAACTTGTTAATTTGATACGGAATATATATAGTCATACAAAATCAGCTGTTTGGATAGTTAACGAATTATCAGACTCATTTGAAACATGTGCTGATGTTATGCAAGGGTGTCTTCTATCGCCTTTGTTATTTACTATTTATCTGAATGATCTTCATAAAAATTTTGATGGAGGTTTAATTACACTGGTCTTCAAATTAAAAAAAAAAGTTAAGTGTAGAAACGAAGCATGTTTTCTAACTAATCTGGGTGCGCTGAATTCGCATCTGGCATAAAAATTGGGCTCTCACGTCTTATTCATTTTTTCCCGCATGCTGGCAATACTGTAAAACAGTCAATACAGACACTACAAATTCACAATTATTAATTTGACAGAAGCCCACATTCATTCTAAATCTTCATAAAAGTAGCGTTTAAGCATGTCAGGGAGATCGTATGTTACTGATTCAAGCTATTTTTGCCTTGTGTGTGGTGAATAACACTGTGGAACAAATTCAGGTTAGCGAAAGTTAGGTCGATTCTTAGGGGTGAGGGGTGAAAATAGAGGCTAAATTAGAAGACCCGTATCGCGGCGTTTGTTTATGTTAGTTCGAATTTTTTTTCAGTTTCTTCAATAAATTTCATTTGAAAAGAAAATGGTCTTAGTCGATAATTTGCGTTGAAAATCCCAAAACCATTAAATAAATAGCGATTTAGGTAGAAGTAATTAAAAAGGGAAGTTCCAAGAATTAGGAATTAGTAAAACAACTTTTTTGATTTCAACCACCGCACAGGTAGCGATTTTTTTTTTAATTCGTACAAGCGAATTAATTTCAAAAATGAAGATTCAGTTAAGACTCGAAACTCAGCCGAAGCTGATGTCTTTTAATTTTCGCTCGGTCGTGATAAAATTCGCTATTAATTTTTTTGGAAGTTATTTTATTTTGTGAGTGATTTAAGTTAAGTGCATCGGTTTCATAAAAATAACAAAAAAAAAAACATTGTATAATATATATTGTATTAAAAATGTCGGAACCAAACTGTAAAATGGACCATTTTTGTAATGTTTGTGGACGTTTCATAGCAAGCGATGAAAATGTGGCAATGCGAGTGATTTTTTTTTGGAAGCCTATAAACAATATTTCTCGCAAGAGTTTATCACTGACGTAAACTATGCCCCTAAAAAATTTTGCTTTAATTGCTATTCAACTCTTATGCAAAGGAAAAGTGAAAAGAAGAAGGCTATGCCTTTTGGTATACCAATGATGTGGTTAGACAACAGCCCGCATCAATAAGAAAATTGCTATGGATGTATCAACTACCACAAAACTTTGAATAGAAGGAAAGCAAAGAATAAAACTTATGTAGCAGTGCCAAGTGTCCAATTACCATTACCGCACTCAGAATTCGTTCCAGTACTAACATACAGAAAGTATTGATCTTCAAACAGATATCAGTACTACAACCGCCGCTGCTACATCCATGGATTTCTTCTCAGAATACGACCCTGGTGAAGGTACATCCTATGAAACATCAAAGCACCCAATCCTAGTCACACAAAACGAATTGTATGGAATTGTTGCAAATTAGTGTATGACTCAGAAAAAAATCAGAACTACTGGCTTCATTTTTGAAAGGAAATAATTTGCTGGCGAAAGGTACCAAAGTAACAGCATATCGAAAACGCCAAAAAGAGTTAGAAAAGTTCTTCAATGTGAATGATGTAAAAAATTTCACTTATTGCAACGATATTGAAAAGTTAATGGAGACGATAGGGTTAACCTACAAAAAAGATGATTGGCGTTTATTCATCGATAGTTCACTAATCAACTTTAAAGTTGTGCTTTTGCACAAGACAAATAGAATGCCTTCTGTTCCAATTGCGTATAGCACTGACACTAGTGAAAATTTCGATAATTTGAAACACATTCTACGAGTAGTCAAATATAACGAACACCAGTGGCGCATTTGCTGCGACCTCAAAATTGTTTCATTGATTACAGGCTTAACAGCATCTGGCCGTCCAAAATATCCGTGTTTTTTGTGCGAAACCAGTACAAACAGCATAACGGGAATAGTCGCATTGGACGGAAATGGCCTAAAGACAATAGGCTACACGAAAGTCTTGTTCCTGAAATGAAAATTTTGTTGCCGTTGCTCCACATTAAACTTGGCATTGCTAAAATTTTTTTGAAATGTATCGCAAAAAGACCAGCAGTATTCAACCGCTTAAAAGACATTTTCCCAAGACTAAGTAACGCCAAAATTCAGGAAGGGGTTGCTAATGGTCCCGACATACGGAAACTAATGAGTCGTCAAGATTTTGACCAAGTTCTGACATATTTTTCATATTTTTATAATTTATTTTTCAATGATTCTTCAAAACCAACACTGAACAAAATTGGTACATAAAAAATGAGAAGTAAATTAATATTAAGCTGGAAAACGCAAGTTTTGTATTATGATTGTTTTCTTTTCAAATGAAATTTATTGAAAAAACTGAGAAGCATATTATAGACCAAATAGAAAGCAAAAAAGACTTAGTTTTGTGGAAAATATTTTCAAAAAGCATGAAAAAAAAATAATTTTTCCAACATTTTGCTTCATAAGCACCACAAAAATTTTTTAAATCAATTTTTTTAAAAAATTGTGATTGTTGCACAGGTCTCTAGCAATAAGTTGGCTTTTACAGATTGAAAAAAGATCAATTAGTCGACGAGTTATAGCCAAAAAACCATATAAACAATATGCTGAAAATCGGCATTTGACTGCAAAGTTCGAAGGTCGATTAAAAAAAATTCGAACTAACATAAACAAACGCCGCGATACGGGTCTTCTAATTTAGCCTCTATTTTCACCCTCACTCTCAGAATCGACCTAACTTTTGCTAACCTGAATATGTTCCACAGTGTAATTGGTTGGAAAAAAAGTATATGCAATATCAGAATCATTAAAATATGCATATTTACATTATTTTGGTTTTGCTGTCAGAAACTTGAACAAACCATGTTTTATACAAGTGGTCAAATGGCAAGAAGATCTATTTCGATTTTACAATTCCAGTACTTTGGTGTGAGTCAAGTAACCACCAAACCGAGTTATGTCTGTTTAACAAAAGTTGCTGGATTCAATATGAAAAATCGAAAAAATATTACACACGCGAATGTCCCATCGGTTTTCAAACCAGTTCAACGTCCACCAAATGATCCATTACCAGTCATTCCCAGTGCTACGAGCAGTGAGTCTGAAACATCTTTCACCAGCAGTGGTAGTTTGTGTGAGGCTGATGATGAATGCCATTTAGTGACTCAAGCTGGGCTGAATGATCTAATTCGGGACTTACATTTAACGAAGCAAGACGCAGAATAACTAGCTTCGCGCATGCAGCAGTGGAGACATCTTGCAGTTGGGACAAAAGTAACAATCTATAGGGATAGAAGCCTGGAATTGGCTGCATATTTTGAAAAGAAACACTCTGTTCTGTACTGATGTTGATGATGATGGTTTATTTCAAAAAATGAACCAGCCATATGACAAAACTGAATGGAGATTATTTATTGATGGCTCTAATTACAGTTTAAAGGCTCTTCTTTTGCATAATGGGAATGTAAAAACCATCCATACCAATTGCTCATGCCATTAATACAAAGGAAAACTACGAATCAATGACTGAAATTTTGACATTACTCAAATACAACGATCATAAATGGAAGATCTGTGGTGACCTTAAGGTGTGTGATTAAAATTTCTTTGTATATATAGTATAGACCATCGTAAATTACCGTAAATTATTCTGTTTCAGGTTATTGGTTTGTTGACTGGTATGCAAAGAAGTTTCACAAAATATTGTTATTTTCTTTGTCTATGGGATAGTCGCGCTACATGTCATCATTATATCAGAACAGAGTGGCCAAAAAGAACTGAGTATTCACCAGGAAAACAAAACATTTCAAATAAACCCTTTATTAATCGAAATGAGGTTCTTCTTCCGCCGCTGCACATAAAATTGGGCCTTTTTAAGAACTTTGTCAAGGCTCTGGACAAAGATGGTGCAGCATTTAAATATTTGTTAGCGGTTTTTCCAAGGTTCAGAAAATACACACATGAAACACACAATGTTCTGTTCAAAAGCAGCCAATACATATCTTTATTTTCATATCAATTATGTGCGTTTCTAAATTTTCTACGGTGCCCAACACAACCATGACTGTGTTCGTTTTAATATTTCGTTATTTACACGAACATTTTTGTATCACATACTTTTTGTTTCAATCACACATAAAGCACACATTTTTGAGTGTGTTATTTTAAGTCGTGTTTAAAATATAACTGAACTCGAACCTGTTTATTGTACATGTTATGTTTTTTCTCACTACACGAGCCACAACACGACTTAAAATATAACTGAACTCGAACCTGTTTATTGTACATGTTCTGTGTTTTTTTTCACTACACGTACCAGAACATGAACTTCAAATAAAGCAACACTCAAAAATGTGTGCTTTATGTGTGATTGAAACAAAAAGTATGTGATACAAAAATGTTCGTGTAAATAACGAAATAATAAAACGAACACAGTCATGGTTGTGTTGGGCACCGAAGAAAATTTAAAAACAAACATAATTGGTATGAAAATAAAAATATTTGTGTGTTGGTCTAAGTTATGTTTGTTTACATATATGTACGAGTTTTTTATTCAGTGTGTGTTTTTTTTCTGAACTCTGGGTTTTTCCAAAATTTCATATGCTAAAATCAGAGAAGGTATATTTGTTGGCCCTCAGATCAGGAAGCTATGAGAACAATTTTTTACAATGTTTATTGGGGAAAGAATATACAGCTTGGAAATCTTTCAAGAGCATCGTGGACAGTTTTCTTGGAAACAATAAGAGTGAAAACTACAGTCAAATTGTTGCTGAATTATTAAAAAATTATCACGAATTAGGTGCACGAATGTTAGATTTTATTCAACAAAACCTTGGTGTGGTGTGTGACGAAGAAGGGGAGCATGCTCACCAACATTTAATGAAAATTGAAAGAAGGAATGAAGGATTTTGGGACAAACGTGAAACTGAACCAACAAAATACAAACAGCGTTCAAATAACCCCATTCACTTTTGAAAATTCATTGATTTTTAAATAAACTAATGATTTTTTATGTAAAAAAACGAATAAAAACATTTTTGTTTGTATCTCGAAAACCTGACGTGATAGAGAAAAATCAATTACAGACTCGAATTCAGCCCACCAAATTACCCTAGGAAAAATATTTGGTTGCTCCAGTCTAAAACCTTGTTGGTTAGTGTAATACGGCAAATAAGATATGGAGCCTTTGTAACATGAGAGAAGATGAAACTTTAGTTCACTTTATGGCAAAATGATCCATAATCAAAGAATTCAGAATAAGATATTTAGGAAAAAAATCTTTTTAAATCAAAACGAATTAATAAATATTTGAAACGAAGACACACCAAATGGATGGCTTAAAATACTTCTCCCAAATTTTCTTTTACTTAAGACCAGCATTAAAATCATCTTTTTAACTCTTCACAAAACTTTATGATTGCCATTATTTTATAATAATTAATTATAAGATAAAAACATTGAAAAATACAATTGTGTTTAAAGAGCAGTGGAAAGAAAACGTCAGAAACTATTAATATTTAAATAACGGTTTAGATTTTATACATTTTCTTTCATACCATTTGCTATTTATATTGTTTTAATCATTTCTGATACAGAAGTTTAAAAGTTTCCATTGTTTTGGCATCACTAAAAAATTCTATTTGTTTCGTTTATTTTTATTATTTTTGATGTGTAAACATCTATACGCGCAGGGGGGTAAATTTCTAATTCACAATACAATCACAAAAACGGCGTAATATGTGAGCGTAAGATCTTACGCGTAACGTATTAGGACAAATCGGTGTGACATGATTGTTGGGTGAAAAAATTATGATATGTAATAACCTTTTTGTAATTTGTAATTTATTTATTTATTTTGCATTCCTGCGCCACAAGAAAATATTTCTTATTATTAGAGCACAGGTTTAATTTTTCATCGATACAATTTGCAGAAATAAGTTAAAAGTTTATAATTAATAAATAATAATAATAATATAACAAAAGAAATATATATACATATAAAAAAAAATATAAAAATAAAAATTTATATAAAGAAAAACAAAATTTTTTTCTATATAAAAATATCTTATATATATTTACGCAGATCCCTGACTCACTGACTGACTGACTGAGTCTGTAACGCTGAAATAATACACACACATAGCACTCCCTACAAAGCTAGGTGAAATACACAAACAAAATTTAATCTTTCTCAAAGCTATGTGAAATACACAAACAAAATTTAATCTTTCTCATTTTATACAAACACACACACAATTTTCTCTCTTCTTTGTTACCGACCAGTGCTGCTAATAAAATCTTCTGAAAATCTACAATTTTGGAAACTAAATCGCCAAAATTGTCATTTTCAAAACAAGAAATTGTCAATAAAATTTTACCGCTTATAAAACTGGCAAAAATATTACAAAAGGAAAGAATAAAATTTATTTATATCATTCATATTACGAATATTATTACAGCATTGGTTATTTCTATACATAAAAATGTATTAGTGGTGAAATTTCAACGAAAAAAATTCAACACAGCAATCAACTAAATAATTTTATTGACATGTATCTATAGCTGTAACATATAATATAGGTTTAAAGTATAGTCGTAATTAAAACTTAAATCTTAAATGGAGATGCTATTCAAGGTGTTTCCGTTTTGAAACGACTTGGCCCAGAATTAAATCTATACATATTTTGTAATTTACATTTACACTGAACTAAAACTATCAATTTTCGATTAACAACCCATTAATTATTAGCCCTTGAAATCCTATTTTTTATACTACTGAAAATTTAAAATCTTCAATCATCATTTTAACAAATTTAACAAACCATTTTAACAAATTGAAAAATCGTCGAAATTAAAATAAGTTGTCAAAATTAGCAGCACTGCTAACGACAATAGCACTACATATGCAGATTTCGTGTTACATATGGAATAAGATGAATGCAAAAAATGCATCAAAAAACTAATATCTATTCAAATTCTTCTTTAAATTCCCTTTGTTGGTCAATGAAAAAATTCTGCAAAAAAGAGTAATGAAGGAAATTTTAAACATTTTTATTTTTCTCATTTAACGTCGTCCGATATGCATACATACTTTTTTTTATCAAACTAAACTTTACCGTTTGTCTGTTTTGTTTCGCTCAGGTTCTCTGATTGCCAGCACTTACCAAAGAGTATGCTTTTTTGATAAATATTTGAGAAAAAAGAGATCAATGTGGATTTTGTTGTTGTCCAACGTATGATTTCGTTTAAAGCTCTGTATTGAAAAGCAATTGAAAAAATAGTGCAATATTAAGTTTAAAATTTAAATTATTCTGACTTTGCTTAATTAAATTACATTGTAATTTCAGAAGAGTGGTGGGAAAATAATTTTTTTTCACTCATATTAATTTTTGTATGATTTGCTTTTAAAAAAATTTTGACAAACATAAATTACGTAAATAGGTACATATATTTAAGATTTTAATTTAAATAATATATTGAAATTACCATGGAAGAATTAAAGGCGATTTGGAATAATAATTTTGTTTTTTAAGTAAAACTAATACGCCCTTATTTTTTTTTTTTTTTTTTGGATTTATAGATAACTGGTAAAAATGGTCGCTTTTTACAGTTTACATTATTTATGATGACATATGAAATATTTTTTTTCTCTTTTTTGTAGGTGTATTGGTATTTGCACTTTTTTTGCATTTCTCTTTCTGAATGCACAACATGTCGGGAGTGTTGTGTCAAAATTTTAAGTAAATCAGAACAAAACTTAAGAAGATACAGCGTTTACAGCAACCGTACTCATACGGTATATAGTATAATAATCATAGTATATAAATTCGAAGTCCGTCAACATCATAACTCAAAATCTACTTGACCGATTCTTTTAGACACTATATTTATACATAAATCATCACGTAACCACGAAGGGTTTTTTTAATTCCATTTTCTTTCCCATTTTTTAACAACAAATTCCCGAAATTGCATAGCAAAAATCGTTTTTCACTTCAAAATGCTGCCAAAAAAAAAAAAAAAAAAATTTAAAAAACTCTTCGTCACTACCACAGGAAACATGTCACCTTTGAAACGCGCTCCGATTTTTTTATTTCACATGATCCGGTAACGAGTTATGATGTTCACCGCAAAACAACAACGCCTCCGGAGATTCGCTGTCACGGACTTATTTATTAAAATTTTTAATTGAAATTTTTTTCAAAGAATCTTAAAATATTAGGCTATAACACATATATGAAATAAATAATCCAACATTATTCGTGTCTTCAAAAAAGAATTATGAAAATACGACTTTTTTAACTTTTATAACCTTACCCCCCTTAAGAAACTTTTAGGAACCTTGCTCTAAAACGTTTTTTTTTTTCTATGCTATTCTATTTTTCTACAATAAAATGGAGTTAGTTTATAGCGAACTCGGCGGGACCGGCTAAATTAGTTCCTTATAGACGAAGTTCGTTATAACCGTAGTATTTTTTGATTTGTTCGAAAGGTTTAAAAAGTTTTTTTTAGTTGAATAAGTTTATTTATTTTGGGGCATTATAAAAAGTTATAAAACATAAATTAAATTAAATTAAATTAAATTAAATTAAATTAAATTAAATTAAATTAAATTAAATTAAATTAAATTAAATTAAATTAAATTAAATTAAATTAAATTAAATTAAATTAAATTAAATTAAATTAAATTAAATTAAATTAAATTAAATTAAATTAAATTAAATTAAATTAAATTAAATTAAATTAAATTAAATTAAATTAAATTAAATTAAATTAAATTAAATTAAATTACATATTAATTGTTTGTCTTAATAAGACTAAAATTACCAGTTTCTATAAAAATAAAATATTTTTTTAAAATCATATAATATGAAAAACTCCTTATGTATAGAAGCAGAAAGTACAAAGCAAAGGTTGGCTACTGGCAAACTTTTACGAAAATATACATAAAAGGACCTTTTACAAAACTTCATTTGAAAATCGAAGTTATTGTTTTGTATTAATATTAAATGAAAATAAAATTAAATTAAATTCAAATTAATTTTTTTTTGAAATATATAAAATATACGAAAATTCTGAAATGGAAAAAAAAATTGTTTGTTAAAGTCAAAAGTTTGATATAACCTCTGTTCGCTATAAGAGAAGCAATTTGTATGAAAAATGTGATTAAAACTCTTGGGACCGAAGAAATTCTTCGCCATAAACAAAAATTTATTACAACCAGGGTTCGTTATAAGCGAACTCCATTGTATTAAATTTTAATAATTTTGGGAATCTCCAATCTCCTCACTTTACCCGGCCTTCCCATGTTCAAGTCAAATTGTTCACACATCCAATAGTCAAAAAATTGTTAAGCAACTGTCCCACTGAAAACTTGAAAGAGAGAATTGAAACGTATGATTGTTTAGTAAAATAGAGTAAAAAAGTGTGAGTGCTTTACAGCCTGAGAGCCAAAAATATAGCGTGTGAAAGCCGGGTAATATCTTAAATATATTTACGCTGATTCCTGGCTCACTGACTGACTGTCTGACTGAGAGACTGACTGATTTTGTAACGCTGACCAAAATGATACGGTTCTAATTCCTAAGATTGATCTCGCCCAACTGACACCACATTACCTTTCATATTAAAACGCCGCCAGTTTCCAGTAATTCCTGCACACGCAATAAAAATAAACAAGGCTCATGGCCAGTCATTTGACTACGTTGGCATTAATTTGGAGACCGCGGTATTTTCACACGGCCAACTGTATGTGGCTTTGTCACGATCAAAAGTTGCAAGGCAAGTTAAGATACGTATTCAATCGACCCCACAGCAAAGAAAACTATTAAATAACCAACGATATTTCACTCGAAATATAGTTTTTCAAGAGATTCTAAATTGAAAAACTTTTTTTCCAAATATTTCTTATCTGTTTTGATACTTATGTATATAATTTCTACAGACACAATCTTTTTGACATGTACATATGTAACAATATAATTTTCAATTTACCACTATATTAAAAGAAATATAATTTATTATAAATTTTTCGTGTATTTAAATTTAAACTGTTTTATTCATAATTTTTAAACGGGCGCCTAGGCGCCACACAATCAACTAGTTAAAACATAGAAAATAAAAAAGATACAAAAAGTAAAGAAAACAAGAGCACACAAAAACTTAAAATTTTACTATGCAAAATGTTTAAAAATGTTGTTCTTAAAATGCTTAGCGTTGCTTGTTAGTTGAAGCGATTGGGGAATAGAGTTCCAAAGATGAACTGCATTTAGGTAAAACTGACATTCAGTGACTAGTGATCGATATCTAGGTATAACAAGCTTTCTTCCTCTTTCTGATCTTGCAAATTGTAACTTATAAAAGAGGTAATTAGGTAATTTTGTATAAACAATTTTATGCAAAAAAATCAGAACTCTAATTTTTAACAAATTATCAAAAGAGACACCAGAAAGTCTCGCCGAGAAAGAACTTATGTGGGAGAATCGCCTTAAACCATACACATAGCGAATAATGTTGTTATATGCTACATTTAAACGACGTTTACTACATGAGTCACAGTTAGCAAAAAGTTCACAGCCATAGAGTAGTCCAGGTATAATATATGTTTTGAGAGTTTGAGTTGACCAAAGAGGTCTCAGTTTTACATAGGTTTGGTCAACTACATAGTTTATATGATTAGACCACGTTAAAGTGTTATTAAAAATAATGCCCAGATTTTTGGCTGAAGGAACAATAGGAATGTTTTGACCATTAATTGATATCTCAGGAACGGACAATAGATGTTTAGATCGCTTACTAATCATCAAACATTTAGATTTTAATGGATTTAAAAACAGATGGTTCGCCATAGCCCAACGGTGTATATTATTGATAGCCTCATTAAGTCGATTAATATTTTGGTGAATACAATCAGCTGGACTGCTTAAATTTAACTGCACGTCATCTGCATACATATGTATTTTGCAATGTACTAGATGTAGAGGCAGGTCATTTCCATAAAGCGGGAAAAGCAGAGGCCCTAAAATAGATCCCTGAGGTACTCCTCTCACGATTTGTAGTGATGTTGAGGTACTATTATTTACGTGCACCGACTGAGTTCGGTTAGAAAGGTATGATCGTATCAAATTTGTAGATGTAGAAGCGAAATTAAAAAAATGTTTTAGTTTATTACAAAGCATAGAGTGATTAACTGTATCGAATGCCTTCGAATGGTCAAGTAGCCGTGACACAACTAAAGCCGTGACACAACTATGATGAGCCCGAAAACCTGATTGCATATTCGATAACAGACCGCTGTTTTCTGCATTTTATTTATTACCAGATGTTTACACATCTCCCCTGTGATCGGACTCCCATGATTTTTTTTTTTAATTGAACATTTTGTTATCTTTTGACAGAGAACACACCAAGGAGTGTGTCTTCGTTGCTGATGTCGAAAAATAAGTGGCAACTTAATTTTTAATACTGTGTGTGTTTAACTTGCAACAAACAAAAACCAAAACAAACAGGCGCCATTAATGCAATTTGTAAGTTACACAGAGACACACACACATACGAAAACACATAATAAAGTCATGAGACCAACAAGAGTTAAACACTAACCAAAACACACACTCACACACATTCTGAAATTAAATTTTTTTTTCTTATTTACTTGTTTTTCGGATCTCAACATTTACTGCATAATAGTGCAACAGTTTTTGGCCAATATATACATACAAACGCACTCATATTTATCCAAACATGTCACTTAAGTAGGCTTATATGTATGTATGAGTGTGTGTGTGGGTATGTAAGTCTATGTGTAAGTCTATGTTGGCTGGCATATTAAAAGGTTTATGCACATTCGACTGTTTTTGTTTGGTGTTCTTCTTTTTTTTTGTTTCATTGTCGTTGTTTTTGTTTTTGCATTTTTTTTTTTTTTTTGATAAAGATAAAAGATAATGCTTGGAGTGCAAAGTGCATTGTGGTAAATATCAATGTTATTATCAGTTAGATTGTCACCCCTCTCTGCATGTGTTTGCCGGTGTGTACATCGCCTGTGTACATTTTTGGTACTGGCGGCTGTAAGTCTTGTTCGTTGTTCGCCTCTTATTTTGGCATTGTACAGAAACCATTAGCATCAATGCCATGATTTTAATCAAATTTTATCAACCACTCCTCTACTTATGTGCTGCACGCATTTTGGTGGTTTTACAATCTGTCATGTGAGTTTTCATTTACCTGCATCTATTTATCTGCAATTATTTAAAACTTCTTGATGTGGTTGCATTTCAAGTATTAAACGAAAAGTAGCTTAGTGAATTCATTTGTAGTGTTAAGAAAAATGAATTATTTTCAATACACTACATTCATTATATTCAACGCATTTTAAAGGCCGTCTTAAAAGAATGTACAGCATTAAAGTTAATTAATCACAACCAGGGCCTGTTATAGCCACTTGGAGGCCCGGGTCAAGAGACATACGTGGCCCTCTATATAATTTAAAAAATTATTTTTTTGGTAAAAAAATTTATTAAATTAAAAAATTTATAGTTCATAATTCAAAATATATAAAAAAAAAAAAACAAAATATAATGAAAGAAAAAAATACAAAATGAAATATAATGAAAAAAAAAAATTAAAATAAAGCTTTTCGGGCCTTTAGAGCTGCAAATGAAGCTATTAGTTCGGAATAGTCCACATTTTTTGCAATATCCCAATTAATATCACTGTCCAACAGCATTTTTGGAACAGAATAGCGACCCTATAATTCTGAAAGGGTATGTTGAGTAGATCATTTTTGTAGAACAAACTTATGGTCCAGCACGTCTGAGTATTTTTTTACAGTGGGTCAAAGTTTTCATTTTTTGGTCGAACGGAGCATTATACTTTATGAAAAAAATTCTGTAAGTTAATGTCTGAGAGAATTCTTATGGTCAGAGTTGTATTGTGGAATTGTATGGGGATTATTTTTAACCCTCTAACTGGTCTCTTTATGGGTCAATTTGACCCTTTTTTTTTTTCGAGAAAATCAAAAAATATCCTTTAAAAAAGGACATTTAAGGATTAAAATATTCTACGAAAATGTTTGCCGAAAAATTTCAGTGGGGGTCACCAAAGACACCATTGTTGTAAATAAAGCTCTTTATGCTTAATTAGTAAAGTTATACACCAACATATACAAAACAGGTAAAAACGGCGTCAAGTTCGGCCGGGCCAAACACTGAGTTCTCGCGTCTAGTCAGCTGTGACTTACAAATCGGGTGTGATATTTATTAAAATTAATAATAAAAAATAAAAGAAAAAATTCAAGCATAATTGAGCTACTAAGCAGTACAAAGCGGGTGTGATTTTTACTAAAATTAATATAAAAAAAGAAAAATTAAAGCTTAAATAAGCATGGCGGATTCTGTTTGCAAATTAAGAGATTGGTTTTGTTTTATTTGTGGACATTTTACGCACCATCAAAGCAGAGGAAAGATATTGCCTACAATTGAAGAACCATATTTTCTTTTCTTTGGAATATCTGAAGCTTGGATACCAAAAACCGTATGTACTACTTCCGAAAGTGGTTTTTTGACCTGGTACAAAGGCGGTACTAAGGCGCTGCCATTTTCTGCGCCTATTACATGGATTGAACCTGAAGATCACAAATCAGATACATGCTATTTCTGCGTAAATTACAAATTTGGTAGAAGCCAAAGGCACTACGCGACAATGACATACGAAGCAACAAATAATGTCATTTTACCAGAAGTGCGCTCTGAAGGTGTTCCGGTGCCTCAACCGCCTACACATACATTTTCGGCCAATATGACAGTCGCCAATATAGAAATAACAGCGGCGGTTGAAAACATATCAGATATAAGTTACTTGCCTCTTGATGGTTTAAACATATGTCCTAATTTGGTAGACCAAGCTTATTTTGAAGATCTTGTAAGAGATTTAGGACTAACAAAAGAGAAAGCTGAAAGCGATCTGGAAAGTTATTTTAAAAAATCAGAAGAACTTGTATACTGTTGCAGTATTGAAGAAGTTCTAAAATATCTAAAGCTTCCACTGGACTCTTCCGCTTGGCGACTATTTATAGATAGTTCAAAACACAGCTTAAAAGCAGTTTTACTGCACAATGGAAATCAGCATCCATCAATACTGGTTGCGTTTTCCACAAAAAAGGAGGAAACATACGCAAATATTTCAAATCTCTTAAATAAAATTGAATACTATAAATATAAATGGGAAGTATGCGCAGACTTCAAAATGATTGCAATATTGACTGGAATGCAAACAGAATACACATATTAAATATTTCGAAGAACGTAAAGAAAATATTATTGGTGACTTAAATGTAATCCATGAATCCCTTGTCCCAAAAGATAAGGTCATACTTCCACCGCTGCATATTAAGTTGGGCGTGGTGAAAAATTTTATTAAAAGCTTAAATACACAAGGAAATGCTTTCAAACGCATTCAAACAATTTTCCCCAGATTATCTGCAGCAAAATTAAAAGAAGGTAACATACGGTTTTAAGAAATAATTTATTTCATTCAATGTAAATTACCTTTTCTAGGAATGCTCGTTGGACCCGATATAAGAAAATTATTACAAGATGAAGAATTTTATGGTCATCTGTCGGATATGCAAAAGACAGCATTTGACTTTATGCAGCTGGTTATATCAGAATTCCTTGGAAACTCAAAAGCACAAAACTATGCAGAAAATATTGAAAGTATGCTAATCGGTTTTAACAATATTGGCGTTAAGATGTCACTAAAGCTGCATTTTCTGCACTCTCATCTCAATTTTTTTAAAGAAAACCTTGGAGCGGTTTCAGATGAACACGATGAAAGGTTTCATCAGGATATAAAGGTATTGGAAGAAAGATTCAAAGGGAAATCCCAAAGTGTAATGCTTGCTGAATACGTATGGGGATGGTACAGAAACCTTGACATTCAAGCTAAATACAGGAAAGCGTATTAAGTTTAATCTTTAATCCATTGTCATACTACTGCTATTTCCCAATTCCCTTTTACTCGAAAATTTGAAGCAAAAAAATAAATATGTACATACTAAAATAAACCAGTATTAAAACAAAATTATAATTTTTTTATAGAAGTTGGCGTGTAATTTTGCCAATTAATCGTAAAGAGCTTTATTTACAACAATGGCGTCTTTGGTGACATCCACTGAAATTTTTCGGCAAACATTTTCGTAGAATATTTTAATCCTTAAATGTCCTTTTTTAAAGGATATTTTTTGATTTTCTCGAAAAAAGGGTCAAATTGACCCATAAAGAGACCAGTTAGAGGGTTAAGATCTTCCACAAAAATAATCCTCATACAATTCCACAATACAACTCTGACTACAAGAATTCTCTCAGACATTAACTTACAGCATTTTTTTCATAAAGTATAATGCTCCCTTCGACCAAAAAATGAAAACTTTGACCCACTGTAAAAAAATACTCAGACGTCTGGACCATAAGTTTGTTCTACAAAAATAATCTACTCAACATACCCTTTCAGAATTATGGGGTCGCTAGTCTGTTCCATTCAAAAAGTCTTAATTTGTTGGACAGTGTATTTAGTGTCGCCAGACCATTTACACGATCCTGCACCATTATTGATCTTAAATAACTTTTTATTCGTTTGAGTACGCTGAAACTCCTTTCTGCCTCTGCTACGCTAACTGGCAAGGTTAAAAATATTCTTAGAGCAATAGCAATATTTGGATATATATTTAGAAAACCCATTTCAATTATTTCTTTTAAAAGTTCACACGGTTTCGTGCAGCCTTTAAAATTGTATTTATACACTCTTTTTAGAAATTTAAATTCTTCTACAATTTCTTCATTAATTTGATTTTTTATTTTTTCTGCAAAATAATTGCTGCTGCAATTAAGCTCTTCTCATCCATCTCATCAAAATTCCATAGAACTTCAAATAAGTTGCATATAGAGGAAACAGCTTTAAAACTTCGCGTAAGTCCATTTATTAATGATTCAATGATCTTGTTAAAAATGTCGTTGTGAAAATATAGTTGTGCAGATACTTGATCTTTTATTCGTCGATTTGTTTTAAATTCTGTAACACTTTCATTAGCTGCTGCTATTTGCTTTGACTCGGAAAGAATCGAAGACCATGCATTTTTAATTTCCTTTATATCTTCAATAAGTTTGTCAATATTATTTTTTTCCGTTGTCAATGTTGATTTCCGCGCTTGGAGAATTAGATTTGTTTGATGCAATAAAATGAAAACCTTCATCCAAATTGTAGACATTAATACACATTCAAATGTTGACAGATATTTTTTAAACGATTTAATCTGAGCCTGAGCGTCAGCTGGAAGACTACATAGCTCAAATTCGTTGACAGCTGATAATAAGGATTTCAAATGAAAGGCAACTGGCTTAACAGCATGTGTTCTTGCAGACCATCTAGTTTTTGAAATGTTGTGTAAAGAAATTCCATGAAGATATTTTTTTAAAACCTCCCATATTTTTGGACTACTACTAAAAAAATTATATACTTGTTGAATAGTTCCGAAGTACGTTATTGCTTCTTTACAGAATTCTGCTGAGTCAGCTCCAACAAGATTTAAAGTATGATTACCGCAGCTGCTGAACGTGCAATTTGAATTTTCGAGCAAAAGGAGTGCTTGTACGCCGTTATATTTTCCAGCCATATTAGCGCCATTCTCATATCCTTGCCCGACACAGTTCTGAAAATTCAAGGTTAAATGTTTTAAGTGACTTAATAAGCGACCAGCAATTTCTTTGCCGTTTTTTTCCGAAAAATCATCAAAACATAGAAAGCGTTCTTCAATTGAAAAATCCAATTCACTTAATTTAACATAACGAATAATCAAAGTTGTTTGCTCCTTATGAGATGTATCTGGAGTTGCATCAGCAATAATAGAAAAATACTTAGCGTTATTAATTTCGTCAATAATTTTTCTTTGAACAAATGAGCCACATAGGTCGATAAACTCGATTTGAATTTTATTTGAAAGATAATGAACTTGAAATCTTTTTTGATGTGTAAACATCTATACCCGCAGGGGGGTAAATTTCTATTTCACAATACAATCACAAAAACAGCGTAACTCATATCGGTGTGAGCTGAAGCAGATAACGCTGTGTGACTTATGATTGTATTGGTGAAAAAATTATGATATGTTCTTTTCTAAACATTTTCCAATTGTCTTTCAAAAAACATCAATTGTATTTCAGAAAGCATCAATTGTAGTTCAGAAACCATCAATATAATTTCAGAAAACATCATTTGAATTTCAGAAAACATAAATAGAATTTCAGAAAGCATCAATATAATTTCAGAAAACATCATTCGAGTTTCAGAAAACATCAATTGAATTTCAGAAAACATCAATAGAATTTCAGAAAACATCAATATAATTTCAGAAAACATCATCCGAGTTTCAGAAAACATCAATTGAATTTCAGAAAACATCAATAGAATTTCAGAAAACATCAATTGTATTTTAGAAACCATCAATATAATTTCAGAAAACATCACTTGAATTTCAGAAAACATCAATTGTATTTCAGAAACCATCAATATAATTTCAGAAAACATCATTTGAATTTCAGAAAACATAAATAGAATTTCAGAAAACATCTATATAATTTCAGAAAACATCATTCGAGTTTCAGAAAACATCAATTGAATTTCAGAAAGCATCAATAGAATTTCAGAAAACATCAATATAATTTCAGAAAACATCATCCGAGTTTCAGAAAACATCAATTGAATTTCAGAAAACATCAATAGAATTTCAGAAAACATCAATTGTATTTTAGAAACCATCAATATAATTTCAGAAAACATCACTTGAATTTCAGAAAACATCAATTGTATTTCAGAAACCATCAATATAATTACAGAAAACATCATTTGAATTTCAGAAAACATAAATAGAATTTCAGAAAACATCATTGTATTTCAGAAACCATCAATATAATTTCAGAAAACATCAATTGTATTTCAGAAAACATCAATAGAATTTCAGAAAGCATAAACTGTATTTCAGAAAGCATCAATAAAATTTCAGAAAACATCAATTGAATTTCAGAAAACATCAATATAATTTCAGAAAACATCATTCGAGTTTCAGAAAACATCAATTGAATTTCAGAAAACATCAATAGAATTTCAGAAAACATCAATATAATTTCAGAAAACATCATCCGAGTTTCAGAAAACATCAATTGAATTTCAGAAAACATCAATAGAATTTCAGAAAACATCAATTGTATTTTAGAAACCATCAATATAATTTCAGAAAACATCACTTGAATTTCAGAAAACATCAATTGTATTTCAGAAACCATCAATATAATTTCAGAAAACATCATTTGAATTTCAGAAAACATAAATAGAATTTCAGAAAACATCTATATAATTTCAGAAAACATCATTCGAGTTTCAGAAAACATCAATTGAATTTCAGAAAGCATCAATAGAATTTCAGAAAACATCAATATAATTTCAGAAAACATCATCCGAGTTTCAGAAAACATCAATTGAATTTCAGAAAACATCAATAGAATTTCAGAAAACATCAATTGTATTTTAGAAACCATCAATATAATTTCAGAAAACATCACTTGAATTTCAGAAAACATCAATTGTATTTCAGAAACCATCAATATAATTTCAGAAAACATCATTTGAATTTCAGAAAACATAAATAGAATTTCAGAAAACATCATTGTATTTCAGAAACCATCAATATTATTTCAGAAAACATCAATTGTATTTCAGAAAACATCAATAGAATTTCAGAAAGCATAAACTGTATTTCAGAAAGCATCAATAAAATTTCAGAAAACATCACTTGAATTTCAGAAAACATCATTTGAATTTCAGAAAACATAAATAGAATTTCAGAAAACATCAATTGTATTTTAGAAACCATCAATATAATTTCAGAAAACATCACTTGAATTTCAGAAAACATCATTTGAATTTCAGAAAACATAAATAGAACTTCAGAAAACATCATTGTATTTCAGAAACCATCAATATAATTTCAGAAAACATCAATTGTATTTCAGAAAACATCAATAGAATTTCAGAAAGCATAAACTGTATTTCAGAAAGCATCAATAAAATTTCAGAAAACATCAATTGAATTTCAGAAAACATCAATATAATTTCAGAAAACATCAATTGTATTTCAGAAAACATCATTTGAATTTCAGAAAACATAAATAGAACTTCAGAAAACATCAATTGTATTTCAGAAGCCATCAAAATAATTTCAGAAAACATCATTTTAATTTCAGAAAACATCAATAGAATTTCAGAAAACATCAATATAATTTCAGAAAACATCGTTCGAGTTTCAGAAATCATCATTTTAATTTCAGAAAACATAAATAGAATTTCAGAAAACATCAATATAATTTCAGAAAACATCATTCGAGTTTCAGAAAACATCAATTGAATTTCAGAAAACATCAATAGAATTTCAGAAAACATCAATTGTATTTCAGAAAACATCAATTGTATTTCAGAAAACATCATTTGAATTTCAGAAAACATAAATAGAATTTCAGAAAACATCAATAGAATTTCAGAAAACATCAATTGTATTTCAGAAAACATCAATTGTATTTCAGAAAACATCAATTGAATTTCAGAAAACATAAATAGAATTTCAGAAAACATCAATTGTATTTCAGAAAACATCAATAGAATTTCAGAAAACATCAATATAATTTCAGAAAACATCGTTCGAGTTTCAGAAATCATCATTTTAATTTCAGAAAACATAAATAGAATTTCAGAAAACATCAATATAATTTCAGAAAACATCATTCGAGTGTCAGAAAACATCAATTGAATTTCAGAAAACATCAATAGAATTTCAGAAAACATCAATTTTATTTCAGAAAACATCAATTGTATTTCAGAAAACATCATTTGAATTTCAGAAAACATAAATAGAATTTCAGAAAACATCAATAGAATTTCAGAAAACATCAATTGTATTTCAGAAAACATCAATTGTATTTCAGAAAACATCAATTGAATTTCAGAAAACATAAATAGAATTTCAGAAAACATCATTCGAGTTTCAGAAAACATCATTTGAATTTCAGAAAACATAAATAGAATTTCAGAAAACATCTTTCGAGTTTCAGAAAACATCAATTGAATTTCAGAAAACATCAATAGAATTTCAGAAAACATCAATTGTATTTCAGAAAACATCAAATGTATTTCAGAAAACATCATTTGAATTTCAGAAAACATAAATAGAATTTCAGAAAACATCAATTGTATTTCAAAAAGCATTATTTGAATTGCTGAGAACATTAATTGTATTTCAGAAAACATCAATAGAATTTCAAAAAGCATCATTTGAATTGCTGAAAACATTAGTTGTATTTCAGAAAGCATCAATTGAATTTCAGAAAACATCAATTGCATTTCAGAAAACATCAATTGAATTTCAAAAAACAGCATAATCGACTTATTTTTTATGCACTGGAAAATACGATGTTGATGTTTTCTTTAATTATTAGATGTTTACACATCTCCCTTGTGATCGGACTCACATGATTTTTTTTCTTCTTGTGATGCTCTAACTTTTGTAACATGCTCTGATAATATCGGATCATATTTACTTAAAAGTTCAACTAAGCCAAGAAAATTTCCATTATTTTGGTTTCCCATACGCTGATTAGATCCAAAAAAAAGCTAGTCCTCTCTCGGAGAGAAAAAATATTATATCAAGAAAACGCTCCAACAGCTTTTTCCAATATGTAACTTAGTTTTTTAGTTCTTTCACCAGTAAGTTATCTAATCCACGATTAGCTAAAGCAGCTTTTTGTGCATTTTTCCATGAAATATACATTTCCTTGTGTAAAATAGAATTCTCGTGAGATTTTATCCGGTCATTTAACTTCTTCCAACCATTTTGTATGTTGTATCCCAAATTATCTGTTAAATATGAGAAATGCGTGTTGTTGTTTAAAATGTAACATGGAGCACAATAAATTGATTGGTTTTGGACGCTCCAGCATATCCAATCTCTTTCACACGATTCTCCATTTGCAAGTTTTTTTGAAAGTAAACGATATGAAAATCCACGGTTGGTTGCGTCTTTTGAAATATTTTTTGGGATTTCAAACCGAGTAATTTTCATAAATGATTTCATTTGCGCCTAATTATTTTTATCAAACACTCCAATATCCGTACACTTTAATGTTTCAGTATTCAATAGATTTACTTCAATTTCTTCACCTTCCGTTTGCACGGTCCTCAATTGATCATTTTCATCTTGTAATTCCATTGCACTAACTACATCCTCTCGCACTTTGGTTACAATTTCAATACTCTCAATTTCAACAGTATTTTCATTCAGTTCCTCTATTTCGATAACCGTATCGCTTACTGCAGTTTCAACTGTGGATTTTTCTGTATTAAATATTGATTTGATGAATCCTTATTAAAAAAATGTGAAATCGGTTTTAAACTTTTAATAGCTGACTCCTGAAGTTTTTTCTTTTGCTTTTTGCTGGCGCCACTTTCAAAAGATCTCTTCATGTTTTTATTTATTATCAATAATCAAAGACACAAAAAATATTACCAGTTATTTTAATTTTTGGAAGTTTAAAGAATTCAGTTATAAAACTCAATAACACTTTAATAATGAATAGAACAAAACACTTTAACAATATTTTTAAGGTTTAACCACCTCCAAGATAAACCACTATACAAATTTGAACTCATGTAACAACTCAAAGCCTACTACGATTTCTTATTTTATATTTGAAAATTTAAATTTTAAGATTTTTTTTTTTGTGCCCTACGTAAAAGTGTGAAATAAACTTTTTAATCGTTTTGTATTGTTGCAAATATGTAGTGTTGCTTGGAGGCCCCCTGAATTAAGAGGCCCATGTCAAACGATCCCCTCTTCCTGGGCCTGATCACAACCATATACTTTCTGGTTGTAATTTCCATCATTTTATGTCCTTGGTTTTAATCTTATATCTACGTTCAGATATCTTGTAGGAAATTCTACAAAAAATAATTTAATAGCAAGCATTATATTTACTATAGGTAATCGAGTCAAATGGAAAATATTTGTTAATTTTTGGATTTGTTCATTCATAATATATGGGTATTAGACTGGTCGTTAAATTTTTTTTTTTTAATTGATATATGTGCGTTGTCTAAAATATGAGGTTTGCTGTCATAAATGCGGTCTTCTTCTGTGATCCGATGGTGCCTAGTGGGGCCCAAAGTACCCGAAGTGTGTTTATATGGGGAAAATATGACTTTTTTTTTTCAGATTTTCCGAAAATTGCGTTCTACATTTTAATTATTTCGACAAGTAGTTATATGAATCGATATCAAAAAGCTATATAGCGTCAAAATCGAATAAAAACTCGCCAAGAAATAGCAAATGCCCCAGACCACTTTTGTGCCAAAAACACTAGGCCGTGAAATTTGGCGGCAGTTTTTTCAACTTTAAGAAATTGCTTAAAGCCACCATTTTTCTGGTCTCTATACCTATAAGTACTCAGAAATGAAGTATTGGTTTATTACTACGTTGTTAACCTATTACGCAATGAGACCAAAAATGGAAAATTTTTTGGAAAAAATTTTGAAAACTCCTTTTTTAAGTTTGAAAAAATTTTCTTATATAAAATTTTGAAAAATGGATCTGATACTTTAAGATTTTGTTAAATATATACTAGAGATTAACTGTGTGAAGTCTTAAGTAAATTCCTCTGCCAGAAGTTTTTTTTACAAGGATTTATTTGTTTCGGATTTCGGATTCAATAAATGTACTCTTTCTAAATACTTTGTATCAAAAATTAATCAGTTTTCTACTTTAAAATGTTATCTTAATAGCCTAGGGTTTCGGAAAAAAATAATTTGACCCCATTAACCCTTTTGGAATTGGGGTCACATATGACCCCAAGCTATTAAGAGACAATTTATTCAAAAAGTTAAAATATTTTGCAAATACTGCTGAATTTTTAAAAGCGTTACTTAAAATATTATAACCAAATGTGTATATCTTTCGTTCCTAAAATTTGGGATAAATCCCAGAACGTTAACCCATTATTTGCCAAGGCCAGCTTTGGATTTTAAGATATTTTAAAATAAAAAGTACCGAAAACGAGATTTTTATTAAACTCGATGAAACCACTGTTTAGAATTTAAGAAAAATAATTCGGTTAATTTTATTATTTTAAAGGAAATAAGACAGTAGTTATTTACAAAGATGAATACAAAACAAAAATGTATAAGTTGTTAGATGACAAAACTACGTACAAGAGTACGTAGTGGATCTGTTTAAAAACAACCATATCTCAAAGTTCCAGAAAATAAAAATGACAACCCATGCAGCAGCAGCACCAGAATTATATGGTCTTCCTAAAATTCATAAAGAGAATATACCCCTTAGACCAATCTCATCATCTTATAAAGTTCCTTGCTATGAATTACCAAAATACGTTGGCTCGATACTAAAGCATTTGATATCTCAGACATACAATATAAAAAATTCTATGGAATTAAAAGATAGAATAAAAGACCTTATCCTGGATAAAGACGACATTATTGTATCAATTGACGTAGTATCACTATTTACCAACATATCGACACATCTAGCCATAAAAAATATTCTTCATAAGTGGGAAACATTAAAAGACGTTACCACAATATCAAAACAACAATTTTTAAAAATACTTTAGTTTTGCTTAGTCGATAACAACTATTTTACTTACTTACGACAAAAGTTTTTCCTTCAAACATATGGTATGCCAATGGGTAACCCTTTATCTCCTACTATTGCAGATATAATACTAGACAATCTCTTGGACGAAGTAATATCTGAATTAAAAAAAAAAAGTAAAAATTAAGTTCATATCTAAATACGTCGATGATATTTTCGCTGTAATCAATAAGAAGGACGAAGCAACGATAATGAATACATTGAACTCATATCATAATAAACTCAAATTTACAATAGAACGAGAACACAACTATGAAATTCCTTACTTGGATATAAAAATAATTAAGGACAATGATAAGCTAATTACTAATTGGTTGGTAAACGAAGGCGACAGCATCAGGACGAATGATAAATTACCACTCTACACAACCATGGAAAATAAAACTTAATACAGCAAATAATTTAATTCAAAAAGTAATACAAATTAGCGATCAACGATATAAAGGTAACAATATCAATAAAATAAAGGAATTTTTATTAAAAAATAATTATCCAATATACATTATTAACAATCTTTTCTACAATATATTCAACAAAAAGCAGCAAAATAAGAAACAAAAAACAATAGAAACTAATTTTTACAGTGTACCATACATACCAAAAATAACGGAGAGCAAAAATCTCAATAGAAAAATAAATGACAAGAGTGTAACAATAGCACACAGATCAAATGAAACACTTGGATCCCTTTTTACACACAAAAAAAAAAAACCAGATATATTAAAAATTGACAACGTAGTTTACGAGATAAAATGCGATGGTAATGAAAGGGAGGTGTATAATAAAGTCTACATAGGAGCAACAAAAAAGAATGTTAGGAGTAAGAATTGCGGAACATCAAGCAAACATCAACATGCAAAAGAGAGCGGACATAACGTCGATTTAAAAGGAGTTAAGATTTTAGATAAAGAGAGAAATGAAAACAAAAGATACACATTGGAAAGTTTAAGAATACCACAAAAAATACACAAAACATTAAACAACAAAGAAGACAAAGATAACACTAAGCTGCAATATTCAATTGCAATTACTTAAATATTAGTTCTGTGATATTAGTCGTTAAATTTAAAACTGTGATTTTTTAATATTTATTTTGACTATTAATTTTTATTAATTTACTTAATTTTATTAAATTTGTGTCGTGATGTCCAGTTTTTTATCTTTAAATTTATTAAATAATAATAACCTGACAATATAAGATTGGATTAATCGTAAGTTAAACTATTGTGACTAATAAAACATTATGTTGATATATTGTTTTCTTTTAATTTTTTGTCGCCAGAAATTAATAATAAAAAAATTTTTATACACTCCTGATGAAGTTGAAATGCCGTCAACGAAACGTAGAGTGGAGATGAAATAAATTTTGTTTTTTTTGTTTCAAGATAACTGGTCATAAAACAATTTAATAATTTTTATTTATTTCACCCTTCAGTGTTCCTGGGATCAAAATAATCCATTGTGATATATCTTTGCTGCAATTATCTGCTTATTGATCGCGAATATAAATTAAAACAACTTCTACCCAATTTTGTTAAAAAATTATTTTATGTAATAAAGTAATAGTTGAATATCTTACGGTCTCACCCACCAATTTGGTCGATATTGATAAAAAACGCCCAAAAAAAATTTCAGGTCAATCAGTGAAGATTAAGGCGTGCCTCACGCCCACCAAAGTTTGACATAAGTCCGACTTTTATGTCTCATAGCTTATTAAATATTAATTGTACACAAAAATTGTTTGGTCAAAAGTTGTTGCTACTAAAGTTACTAAAGTTTAACAAACTTAACTAAAAACAAGTAAGAAAATTATAGTCGGTCTAGACCGACTATATGATACCCTATACCATGCGTTTAGAAACCCTATCTCTTAGGCCCAACTAACTGGACATTGAAAATAAGCAAAAATCAAATTTGAGTGGGATTTTTATTAATTTTTTTGGCTGCAGATATGAAAAAGTTCATATCGGATGCTATATCTATAAAGGGACTAGGTCCAAAAATGGACCGATCCTGATCATGTTTGGTAAAGTCTCTTGTATTTTGCAAAAATATATACAAACAAAATTTGAGAAGAATCAGTGCAATATTTTTGTTTTTAATAGATTTAAGTGAAGATCGGGAAGCAGCTCTATATGGGGTTAAACGGAGCATTTTTGGACTACTAATTAGTGGATGTAATGAAGGCATACAAACCCAATTTGAATAAGATCTATATGACAATTTGGATCTTATGGCAATTTATGTCGATTTCATATGGGTAATTTGTATGGGGGCTAGGTCTGAACATGGACCGATTCTCACCAATTTCAATAGCGTTCATCCCATGGCCGATAGAAGCTTATATACCAAATTTCATCAAAATATATTCATATTTGCGACCTGCAGTTTGATTACAAGCTTTACATGGACACACAGACGGACGGACGGACGGACGGACATTGTTAAATCAACTCAGAAAATGATTCTGATTCGATCGGTATAATTAAAGATGGGTCTAGGTCAAATATTTTTGGTTGTTACAAACAGCAGCACAAAGTCATTATACCCAAACCACATAGTGGTATAGGGTATAAATATCGAATAAAACCCACAAATACGAAAATGTCAAAATTATTATAAAATGCTTATTTGTTTGAATTACATTTATTAAATTTTGGTAAATGGTATTTTTATTTGCAGATTTTCAATATTATTTAATTAATTTTTCTTTTATGCAGCCTGAATACTTACGTCTGTAATCGTACACAACTTGCTTTTGCTGTTCATCTTTTGTGAAAAGTGAATTATATTCCTCCATCAGCTTAACACCCCTTTCTGCTGTGTCATTGACTACCCTCAAGAGACCAATAATTTCTTTTGCTTTGGTAAAATCAGTAATTTGATGCCAATTTGTAGAGTTGGATGTTAAAAATTCTTGGTCTATTGAGAAGCTCTTAGAACATGTTTCGTTTCCGCGGAAACGAACTGTTTAATGCCATTACTTATAATGGTTCACATTTTTTGATTTTTTATAATCGGTGGCTTTATATTATCTTCAATGTCACCTACATCTTTTAAAGCTTCTACCATTTTTGATTTAGTGGTATATGGTATTCTAGAATCAATGCAACATCAGGGCAACATTTTCGGGACTTAAATACCATAAATGATTCTTTAATTTTTGAAGGGCAACCTGGGTTAATGGCAAATAATGGGTTAACGTTCTCGGATTTATCCTAAATTTTGGGAACGGAAATTCTACACATTTCGTTACTATATTTTAAGCATCGCATCTAAAAATTCAACAGCACTTACAAAATATTTGAATTTTTTGAATAAATTGTCTTTTATAAGCTTGGGGTCATATGTGACCCCAATTACAAAAGGGTTAATGGGGTCATATTATTTTTTTCCGAAACCCTAGGCTATTAAGATAAAATATGATATTTAAAAGTAGAAAAGTGATGAATTTTTGATACAAAGTATTTAGAAAGAGTACATTTACAGAATATTTTACAAAAATCCCATTTTTCTCGAAATCCGCAAAAATAAACTCCTTGTCAAAAAAATTCTGGCATAGGGACTTACTTAAAAATTCACACAGTTAATCTGTAACATTTACTTAACAAAATCTTAGGGTGTTAGATCCATTTTTTAAAATTTTGTTTAAGAAAATTTTTTAAAACTTGAAAAAGGAGTTTTCAAAATTTTATGAAAAAAATTTCCCATTTTCGGTCTCAATGCGCAATAGGTTAACAACGCGGTAATAAAACAATACTTCATATTTAAGTCCTTACAAGTATAGAGACCAAAAAAAAAGTGATGGCTTCAATAAATTTCTCAAAGTTGAAAAAAATGCTATCAAATTTCATGACCTTGTTTTTTTTTTTTTCGCACAAAAGTGGTCTGGGGCATTTGCTATTTCTTGGCGAATTTTGATTCGATTTTGGAAAGATAATTTAGCGCTAATACCGATTCGTATAATAACTTGTCGAAGAAATTAAACTATAGAACGAAATTTCAGTAAAATGTGAAAAACCCATATTTTTCTCATATAAACACACTTCAAATTTCCAATCGATTTCCGTCGCGGCATTTCTTTGTCCAGTTGACCCCATACTTCACATTTATTAGTTTTATATAGAAAGGGAACAAACTGGATCCCGACATTTTTAAGGACCACTCTAATGGTCATGGATGAAACTGTAAAGTTCAACTAACCAGTGATATTTCTTTGCTTTAATCAATGGAATTTATTTACCTTAAAATGTTTGGCTTAAATTGGCTTTCTAAAGCAAATATTTTTAAAACAACTTAAACAACTTAAAACAACACTTATATTTGGTTAAACAAAAGTCCCGAAAAAAAAACAATTATATAAACACCAGAAAATAAAAAGAAACATGTATTCTATCACTTTTTTACATTCTGAAATACGTGCTCACTATTAATAATATACTTTTCATTATTTTTGAGTACATTTTTTTATTTTTGCAATATAAATAGCGTTTTTCGCACTTTAGCGCCTTTTTACTACCTAAAAAGCGCATTTAGTTTAACTAGCGTATTTTTAGTAAAAGCGCTAATTTGACGTTTTTTTTTATTGCTTTAGTGTCTTTTAAATAAAACAGTTTCTGTTAAACAAAATTATATATACGAAACATATTTGAACTTCCCTCCAAATTATAAGTTTTTTTGCAAAAGAGACTCATAACACTATGGAACATTTTCGGGGTCATTGTCTGGGGGGGTGAGAAATTAAAAATCAAGGTGAAAGTACTGGGCCAGTATAGGGTTTGACGTTCTCAGGCCAAACTAGGTTAAAGGCTGAAATAAGTAATTTTTATTAATATGTCTATGTAAAAAATTTAATAAAAACAAATAACAAAATTATAGTCGGTCTGGACCGACTATACGATACCCATACCATGCGTTTAGAGACCCCATCTCTTAGGCCCAACTAATTGAATATAGAAAATAAGCATAAACCAAATTTGAGTGGCATTGTTAATAATTTTTTTCCCTTTGAATATGAAAAGTTCATATCGAATGCTATATTTATATGGGAACTAGGTTGAAAAATGGACCGATCTACACAATGTTTTTGTTTTTTGATAGATTTAAGTGAAGATCGGGAAGCAGCTTTAAATAAGGGCTCTGACTAAGAATTGCCCTTTAGGGTTTATTTTTGGCCTATTGATTAATAAACACAATTTGACCGAGATCTATATGACAATTTGGACCTTATGGCAATTTAAGTGGATTTCATAGGGGTTATTTGTATGGCGACTAGGACTGAACATGCACCGATTTCCACCATTTTCATATTTGCGACCTGCAGTTGGATTACACACAGACAGATGGAATGACGGACGGACGGACGGACGGACATCGCTAAATCGACTCAGAAAGTGATTCTGAGTCGATCGGTATAATAAAAGATGGGTCTAGGTCAAATATTTTTGGTAGTTACAAACATCAGCACAAAGTCATTATACCCTGACCACATAGTGATATAGGGTATAAATACCGATGTGTGTTGGATTTAATATGAAAAATATCACTCATACGCAAACATCTCTTAATAACAGAAGGGAAAAAAATTTAACTTTTTTTGTGTTGATTGGAAGTTTGTATCAATTTTTTACTAATTTGAGGTCGCTGATTTCAAATCTGCACTTAGTTTGTTTCTATCAGCTCAACTTTGCGCGATATACCGTTATGTCCAAAATTAAGCCACTTCCACTACGTATATTGGAATAACTTGAAAACGGTTCACCATTTTTTGGTGATTTCAAAATTGTTTTTTTTAAAGATGTACTTGTTACCTTTGAAAAACAAAAACAACGTTCATGGCTTTTTTATGTTTCTCAGAATTAAAAAATTAATTAATTAAGTAATTTATTCCAATATACATAGTGGAAGTTCCTTAATTTTGGACATAACGGTATATGGCGAAAAGTCGAGCTGATAGAAAAAAACCAGTTCTTAATCAACAAAAACTTATTACATAAATAGAACAGCAGCAAACACACACATATTAAATAAATCGCGATTTTTATCAATACTGTTTTCTCAGTAAATTTTGAACAGAATGAAAAATAGTGCACCGATTAAAATGAAATAAAGCTAATTTCATTCGAAATATGTTTGTCTAAATATTTTTGGATCAAAACCGTGTTCTTTGTCGCAGTTTTATTTTTTATGAATTTTTAAAAAAAAAAAAATTTTTTTTTTTTTTTTTTTTGAAAAAAATCGTTTTTTTTTTCCAAACTTCAACGATATCTCTGAAACTGCTGGGAAAATTTTAAATCAATGTAAGCACGCCTTAAAGATAATATTGTTGGCGAATTTTGGTTTTTTTAACTGAATATGGTGAACCGTTTTAAAGTTATTTCAATATATGTATGTAGTGGAAGTGCCTTAATTTTGGACATAGCGGTATATTCGAGCTGATAGAAAAAAATCAAGTGCAGATTTGGATTCAGCGTACCAAATAAGTTTAAAAACAATAGTCAGTTCTTAATCAACAAAAACCTTGTTCCCTTGTGTAATTAATAACCATAATCATTAATATGTTTCGTTTTTCAAAAAATCTATTGAAAAAGGGGAATAATTAAAATTTTTGGAAGACTTCATATAATAAAATTAGTCCAACTTGATTTGCTGAAGCTATTTGCTGAAGAATGAAATGAGAAATCATCGATTGAGTTATAGGTGAAAAATTATGCAAACAAACATCAAGATAAAGAAAAAATACAAAAGATCATAACAAAAAGTTTGGCCTGAGAATGCCAAACCGTTTGGAGGTTTTAATATAATGGTCTAGTACTTTCACTCTGACATGGAAATTATTTCCCCCCAGAATCGTTTCTGGCGTGGCCACCTTAATTGGTCGACCGCTACGGGTTTCGTCTTGGCAACTCATACGGCCTCTTTTAAACTCTGCCACCCCAATATTTTACAGTCGTAAACGACGGAGCAGACTCCCCCACTGAGGCCTTTCAAATGAAAATATTGAAATACATAACGGTGACCAATTTTTTTCCATGTTTACAAATTGACTGTAATCGTTGACTTTTCAAGGCTTTAAAAAGAAAACTGAACAACGTGGCACCTTGAAACTTAAAACATATGTTTTACAAGGTTGCTCTTTTCACCAAAGAAATTTTTTTTTCAAATTACTACCGCCATCTATACGTCAGGTTGCGTTGTTCTGTGACTGGTGTATTTTTGTCTTACAAAATTGGCGTCACGACTGCTCTCGATAATTTGTAACTTAAATAAATTTAGAATTTTCGTTCTGAAACTTTAGGCTGTTGTTTATGTTGACCCTTACTATCGATTTGATAGTTCTTAACCGGTGTTCTAAATAATTATTATATAATTTTGAAAGTATTTCTATGTATGTATATATTAGGGTGGGTCAAATTGTAGTGGGGCGAAAAAATGTCAATTCTGATAATATGGGTCATAACAAATATATTTGCCAAGGAACCACACCTTTAAATCATTTTCAAGCCTGCCAAAATTTCGATGAAGATATTTTCCATAATGCTCATTAAAATGTTAAAAAAAATTCTTGAAAATGTATATACCGGGGGTTTTTAGGGCCGGCAAATCCATTTTTCACATTTGTTTTTATTTTTAACAGCCGCCATGGGGCGTTTTCGTGAATTTTTTTTGATTTTTTCACCTTTTTGGGGAAAATTTACGAAATTATTGCACAAATCGACGATCATTCACTTTCCCATATTAAAAATAGCCCAAAATATTCAGCGCTGAAAATTATGTGGGGTACCCATATACGACTTATATCGATTTCATTCAATTTAAGTCAAAAAATTCTTTTTTATACCCTATACCGCTATGTGGTTTGGGTATGACTTTGTGCTGCTGTTTGTAACTACCAAAAATATTTGACCTAGACGCATCATTTATTATACCGATCGAATCAGAATCACTAGCTGATTCGATTTAACGATGTCCGTCCGTCCGTCTGTGTGTCCATGTAAAGCTTGTAATCAAACTGCAGGTCGCAAATATTAATATATTTAGATGAAATTTGGTATATAAGGTTTTATCGGCCATAGGATGAACGCTGTTGAAATTGGTGAGAATCGGTCCATGTTAGGACCTAGCTCCCATACAAATGACCCCTACGAAATCAACATAAATTGCCATAAGATCCAAATTATCATATAAATCTTAGTCAAATTGGGTTTGTTTGTATTAATTACATCTATTAATCAGTAGTCCAAAAATGATCCTTATTGGACAACTCTTAGTCATAGCCCCCATATAACGCCGCTTCCCGATCTTCGCTTAATTCTATCAAAAAACAAAAATATTGCACAATTTTTCTCAAATTTTGTTTTGTGTATATTTTTTCAAAATATAAGTGACTTTTCCAAATATGATCAAGATCGGTCCTTTTTCGACCTAGTACCCATATAAATGTAGCATCCGATATGAATTTTTTCATATCTGCAGCCAAAAAAATTAATAACAATGCCACTCAAATTTAGTTTATGCTTATTTCTATATCGAATTAGTTGGACCGAAAGGTAGGGTCTCTAAACCATGGTATAGGGTATCATATGGTCGGTCTAGACCGACTATAACTTTCTTACTTGTTTTTATTTACTCTTTGAATGAACAAATGTAAAAAACGAATTTTTTGACTTAAATTGAATGAAATCGATATAGGTCGTATATTGGTATACCAATCGACGCAGAATCACTTTTTAAGTCGATTTAGCTATGTCCGTCCATCCGTCTGTCTATCCGCCCGTCCGTCTGTGTGTCCATGTAAACATTATAATTAAACTTCAGGTCGCTTATATGAATACATTCTGATGAAATTTGCTACGTAAGCTTCCATCGACCATCGGATGAACGATATTGAAATTGGTGGAAATTGCATTCAAACGACTCCTATAAGATGGACTTTTTAGTAAAAGGCGAAAGATTTATTCTACAACTGAAGTGAAGCCAGAGCGCCCCGGTAGGTGAGTAGGTCGCGTGCTCGTCTATCATGCGGGGGTCATGGGTTCGATTCCCTCCATAGACTTTGGTCTGTCGCTACAAAAACCAGCAAAATGCTCTTTGTCACCAGGGTTTCCCTGGACCCAAATTAGAATACAAATTTACTTTACATTGTAATTAATATAAATAAATAAATAAATAAGATCGACTTAAATTGCCATAAGATCCAAATTAGCATACAGATCTCGGTCAAATTGGGTTTGTGTGTTTATTACATCCATTTATCATTAATCTAAAAATAAATCCTATAGGACAATTCTTGGTCATAGCCCCCACATAAAGCTGCTTCCCGATCTTCACTTAAATCCATCGAAAAATAAAAATATTGCACAGATTTTTCCCAAATCTGATTTTCATGTTTTGGCAAAAAAGTAAGTGATTACAGCATGCGAAGTTCATCCTCATGAGGAAGTTCATCCTCAGATCGGCGGGCAAAAAAATTAATAAAAAATCCACTCAGATTTGGTTTATGCTCATTTCCCAATTACACAATTAGTTGGACCTAAGACCAATTCTCGAAAAGCACGGTATAGGGGTCGCATAGTCCATGCAGATCAACTACAATTTACTTATTTGTTAACATTGACCTTTGGCCTCATTGGGTCACCGGTTGACGCTGTCCAATTTCAACTATTTTCATCCCAAATTTGCGTTTGCGAACTAGAGTCATCAAATTCTGACCCACTCTCCTCAAACTACGAGTACTAATAATAAAAAAGTTATAAATATTTTCTCTTAGAAGCGATATCCACCAACTATTTAGGAGACTTATATGTGTGGCTGATGTAAACTTATCGTCTATGTGATATTTATATAGGGACCATATGTTCACATGCATAGATTTCCAACAAGTTAGTTGGGCCATTAAAGTTTATACACAAATTTTCATGCAAATATCTACATTAGTTCTGAATTCTTATATAAAATCATTAAAATTGGAGTTACACCATGAATAACCATATTAATTCGGTCAGAACTTTAATTAATAAACTTTTTTACACATTTACGTATTTAAGTTACACATCTTGTAGATGTGTATGAGAAGGTGTGCCTGAAATGCTTTTAAATTCAGTAAACATGTTAATAAGATGGTAAATTTCCTTTTCATTATTCATTAGCATTATTCCCTCATAGAGTAATTGTATTTTGGGTATTGTAATGCAAGCGTAAGACATGCCTTTAAGAATATTTTCGCGCAATAATATTTTGACTCTTGGAATTGTTCGAACATAAATATTTATATTTTTTACTATGCTTTCCAACATGTTGTTATTGAATCCGGCATGTAAATCAACTTTTTTCAAAGTCAGGACCTTGACAAATTAACAAAAGTATTTTCTTTGATATTTTATCTAAGACTTTGGAAAATATTTGTTTTAATATTATTTAACTATTTTTAAAGCGATATTAGTCTGCGGAAAATTGATTAATATAATTCGGCGTACGATTAAAAGATTATCGAAAATATGTTATCGTTTAAGATTTTTGAAGACTAAGAGGTTCTTTAAATCCAAATAATTAATAACGTCAATAGAGTTTAATAAGGCCAAGGGTATTGAGAATTGGTATGTCAGATATTTAAGACCGGTCTCTATGTGACCAAAAGATTTTAGAAAAATTTAATATTATAACATTTTGTAGTGTACCTCACAAGCTACAATGCATACGTAGTACATATAACAGGCAATCAATGGTGTCAATTACTATTCAAACTGTTCTATGCATAGTGTAATGCAATATTTCTTTGGTCAATGTATATAAGTAACACAAGCCTTCATGATATCGAATAAAACAATAAGTAATATAGGTAAAATAAGCTAAACCAAATATAGTATAAAAAGGGTTGAAACCTAAAAATAAAACAGATTCTAATCTAGACAATTCAATTGGCAACAACTGCCCTTGTTTTCTTTTAATTAAAATTTATATTTGCCCTTACTCTGTAACAACGGCAAATATAGTAGATCAACCAGTGGCAAACTCTGCCGGTTGAAAAGCCATATAAAGGAGCACAAATAACTGCATGGCGATCCTGCCAGTTTATATATCACATAACCACTACAATCTTTCAGGCCGAAAAATTAAGAAGAAACAAGTAAAAAAATTATAGTCGGTTTAGACCGACTATACGAGTTTAGAGAAATAGTCTCAGGTCCACTGAATTGCATATAGAAAATAAGCATAAACAAAATTTGAATGGCATTGTTATTAGTGTTTTGCTTGTAGATCTGAAAAAGTCCATATCGGATAATATATTTATATGGAGACTGGGTCGAAAAATTTGACCGATCCGGACCATATTTTGCAAAATCACTAATATTTTGTTAAAACATACACAAACCAAATTTGAGAAAAATCTTTGCATTTTTTTCTGTTTTTTTGATAGATTTCAGTGAAGATCGGGAAACAGTTTTATATGGGGGCTTTGACTAAGAAATGTCTTACAGGGTTTATTTTTGGACTCCTGATTGATGGTCGTAATAAATACACAAAATCCAAATTTGACCGAGATATATAGAACAATTTGGATCTTATGGCAATTAAAGTCGAACTCATAGGGGCCATTTGTATGGAGATTCGGTCTGAACATGAACCGATATTTACCAATAGCGTTCATCCTATGAGCGGTATAAACTTATATACCAAGTTTAATCATGTTTCTTCAACGCAAACGAATTAAGCCAACATAAAGACGAACTTGACAATTAAATTGATTTTTTTTTGTCTCTGAAACTCATTTGACTCTAAGAGTCTCTTCTCACTGCGCGGATACACTTCTTACGATACAAAGGATTCAAGAGATAGAGCTTGTGGTGGCTCAGCTATCCTAATTAAATCCAGATTAAAACATTATTTAATGTGTTATCATTGTGAAAACTACCTTCAAGCTACTACTATTTGCTTTGAAGAACTTGGAAACAGCCTAGTGATTTCATCCTTATATTTTCCCCCAAGGTTTTCTATATTAGAAAATAAATACACAAGTTTTTTAAATCACTAGGCCCTCGTTTCATATTTGCTGGCGATTTTAATGTCAAGCATACATTTTGGGGGTCACGGCTAATTTCCCCGAAGGGTCGTGTTTGTGGATGTGGATGTGGTCTCAAGCCAAAAACCAACGTACTGGCCAACAGATGCAAAAAATACCCGATTTAATCGATTTCGGATTAACGAAGAACATCGCAAAAGAACTTGTGCAGAATGTTCATTGGAACTCTCGTCTGACCACATACCCGCTAATGTTACTATATAGAACCCCCCAAGAAATTATGTCCCATCTGGTGATTTAACGCTTTTAAGTAATATTGATTGGCTGAAATAGAAAAAATTTCTTAGTACCCATTGGACGGAAAGCTTTCCGCTAAGAACACCAGATGATATTGATCTCTCGATTGTTGACTTCGAACAAAATCTCAAACTAGCTGCTCAACTTTCTGCTAAACCCCCTCTTCTCACCAGGCCATATACAACTTCTTCTGTAGATGTTGAAAGGCTATTAGGTGAAAAAAGAATTCGAAGAGAGTGACAAATGCACAGAACTCCTCAACTTAAGCAACAATTGAAAGAATGCACGAGAAAGCTACGAAAACCTATGGAAACTTCTTGAAACCCAAAGAAACGCGTAGTTGAAAATCTGCATCCAACAGAAAAAACTGATTACTCTTTGTAGCGTGCTACAAATAATCTTAAAAGACCTGTTATATGCAAGCCTCCTATAAGAACTGAGAGTGGAGGATGGGCTAGAAATGACCGAGAAAAAGGAGATCTGTTTGTGGAACACCGAATATAACCACTAGTTCTATGGATGAGTTAACACCTGTTACTTCACATCATGGACCAGTGCCCCTTCGTTTTGAGATTAGAGAGGTCGAAAAGGCTATTATTGATTTAAACCACAAAAAAGCATTGGGGATCGATGGGAGCAGTAATAAAATGCTTTTGGAGTTACCCTGAATAGCATTAAGAATAATTCTGTTTATTTTTAATGCTATAATACGCCTTGAATATTTTCCCCCAGAAAGGAAAGTTTCACTCGTTACAATGATACTTAAGCCAGGTAAAGATCACACTAAGGTCGATTCGTATAGACCAATAAATTTATTGTTGAACTTGTCAAAATTATTCGAGAGAATTTTGGTAAACAAACTTACAATATCCGTAGATCAAAATAGTATCATTCCAGCACACCAATTTGGTTTCAGACAAAAACACTGCACCACCAAGCAAGTTCACAGAATTATAAGTGCCATAAGAAGAGCTTTTTAAGAGATAAAGTACTGCTCTGCACTTTTTATAGACGTTTTGCAAGCCTTCGACCGAGTTTGGCACGAGGGACTCCTCTATAAAGTTAAACAGTTGTTGCCCCCGAACACACATAAGCTAATGGAGAGCTATATAATTAATAGAAAATTCCCTATAAGAGAGAAAACTTTGTGAGCCCGCTTCCTTTACACATCAGACATGCTAACAAATAAAAATTCACTTACGTCGACTTTTGCGGATGATACTGCAATTTTAAGCATGCACGAAAACCCCTCAACAGCAGCTCTTCTTTTACAGAGCAATATTGAATAGCTGGAAGATTGGCTAGATATGTGGAAGATTAAATGAACAAAAGTGTATCCACTTAACTTTTACCCTATAAAGGGAGACTTTTCCTCAAATTCGAATAAGGAACCAGCCTATACCTCAACATTCCTCTGTTAAATATCTCGGACTACAAATTGATCGCCGGCTTACCTGGAAAAGCCATATAAACGGTAAATGAACACAAATAAAATTGAAATTAGTCCAATTCACATGGCTAATTGGCAGAAACTCAAAATTAAGTCTCGATTGCAAACTTTTGGTTTATAACTTGATTTTCAAACCAGCCTCAGCTTCAAACATAGAAAAAATACAAGATGCCAAAACAAGATTTTGAGAATGATCACAGACGAACCATGCCCTAGATATAGTCTCACCCAAATCCTCTAGCACGTAACTTAATCAACAACAATTTTTAATGACTACTTTCTTCTTATTCCTAAAATTTTAAAGCAGCAAATTGATTACTTACCAGGAGACTCTTGTAATAGTTTAAGAACATTAAGGCCATGGGGAAACAGTTTCTGTGAAATCAATAGCTTAATGGCTGTGAAATCAAAGAAATTATTTCAAAACTTGATGTGACTAAAAGCTGTGGGTATGATGGAATATCAGCAAAGATGTTACTGGAATGCAACAACTATTTCTCGGTACCTTTCAAGTATTTCTAACAATATGATTGATACTTCTATTTGTCCAGATGCATTGACAATCGCTAAAATTATACATATACCCAAGGAGAATAATGCCACATTGGTAGAAAAGTTTCGGCCTATAGCTATACTGCCATTGATTGATAAATTATTTGAAAAAATACTATACAATCAGTTGTTGTCATACTATGAGGAAAACAATTTGTTATTTGTTTGTCAGTATGGGTTTAAAAAGGGATGTGATACGGAAGGAGCTTTTATATATATGACAAATAATATATGTCAAGGTTTGGATAATGGGTTTAGTGGAGTGGCAGGAATTTTTAATGACTTCTCAAAAGCGTTTGATCTTGTGCATCGTGAAATCATGGTGGAAAACTACGGTATTACGGTATTGATCTAAGAGCTTTAGGTTTGCTAAAAAGTTACTTAACAGAAAACAATATGTTTAAGTCAATTGCTACAAGAGCTATATGGGTGCTGTTGAATATGGAGTTCCATAGGGAATGTTTTGGGACCTTTGTTATTTACCATCTATATTAATGATATGCAGAATCTACAATTGTTTGGAAAATTGATTATGTTAGAATAAATAAATTGCTTTTAAATTCCGGGAAAACCAAATTTCTAAAGTTTAGGTCACCCATAACCAAAACTTTAGCATTATCGTAGACGGTAAGGATGTAACGGAAACTCAGTCCACAAAATATCTAGGTTTACACCTCCAAAGTAATTTATCGTGGGACATGCATATTCAGCATTTGAAATCCGAAATTTCGTCTGCGACTGGTTTGCTTTATAAATTTAAAAATAAATTTGATACAAGAACGAAACTAATTATTTAACAAGCTCTAATAAACAGTCATATAAATTAGTTGCCAGTTGTATATGGATAAAAGAAAAGTAATGTGCTAAAATCACTTCAAAGATCCCAAAATAAAGCGTTAAAAACTATTTTTAATCTGCCGTTGTATTATTCAACGTTATCCCTTTACAATGATATATCTAAAACTGTTCTTCCTGCATATGAACTCTACAAAATGCAGCTGCATCTCTACGTTTTTAAATCCATTCAGAATATTGGATATCACACAATAGCATTTTCAAGGAATCAAACTGCATATAATACAATAAGTAATATGAATTTAAGAATAGCAGGATGTCGATTGGAAACAACGAAACAGCGAATAGAACACATGTTTAATCAAAATATATTTATATTAGCGATCCTTAGTTGGATAACAAGGTCTACATGGACACATAAACGGACGGACATAGCTGAATCAACTTCGAAAGTGATTCTGAACCTATCGGCATATAAAAAGGTGGGTCTAGGTCAAATATATTTGGTATTTACAAACAGCAGCACAAACTGATTTACCCTGACCACATAGTGGTAAAGAGTATAAAAACTCACATAAAATATTGTGTGTGAGTAACTGTACGAGCAACATTGTAGCTGGGCTTATGTTGTGTGTATGTGTGCGTGCCCATAAACTTGTTATAACCATTTGTGCCTAAAGTAATAATAATAAACAAACATATTTGTATGTGAACACCAATATTATCATAAAAACAGTGTGTTGTATTTATGTCTAAATGCTTGAATATTTACGCACGCATATGCTTATTAACAGAAAATAAAAACAAAATGAATTTCATTACATATACACGTACGAGTATAATATGTATGTAACGTAAGAACTTACCTATTCATCACAATTATATGACCTTTGGGTGTATGTGGCGTCGTAGTACGCATAAGTTTCAAACCCTCACGTAAACAGATGGTTGTCGCGTATACATTCAAATCGTACAATTCCTTTAGCTCTTCAGATGATGATTCTTAAATAGACACACACAGTCATATACACACATGTTAACGTTTTAGTTCAAATTGCTAATTAAATATTATAATAAAACAAAAGAACAAACCAGTTAGAAAGTTTGCTTTAATGATACCAGCGTTACATATCAGTATACTGATGGCTTTATATGTCTTTTGTATCCAATTGAAAGCTTCCAATATGCCGGCAACATCTTTTAAGTCACAATAGTGGGCGTAAATTTTACCTTCACCTTGAACTTCTTTATTAAGATCCTTGAGAGTAAGACATTTCAGAGTGTGTGAGGAAAATATGAAACAAGGCAAAAAGTAATATTCACTAAAATATGGTGAAATTAAAGAATTATAAAAAAATATTTTATTTGGTTCGCTTAATTTATCTCTATTTTAAAGTCCCAATTGTTTGTATTTCACCCCAAAATCAATCCTAAACCGACCACTGTTAAAATAGAGATAAGTTAACAGGCTTAAAGCTAATATTTAAAGTAAAATTTTATTAAAAATGGACTGGAATTTTCTAAATATTTTAAAAATTATCTGCTAAAATAAAAATTACCGTCTATTCATTTGGACTTTTAATGTGATTTTGATGGCCAGACGGATGGACCATCTTGAGTTTTAGTTCGCAACTTACTAATTTCATAGAAGTGTTTTTTGCAAAAGAGAATGTAGAATATCTAAATAAAAAGAAAAAGAAGAATACAGGTTTGTGGTAGTTGCCCTATTTAGAAAATATAGTTAGAAAAGAATATGGTTAGCAATGTTCAAATAAGGCTAATTACACAATGCAACAGCCATTCTGGGGCTGATAAATTCCTAGTTAGAGTGAAAGTACAAGGCCAGTGTAGTAAAACTTCCAAACGGTTTGACGTTCTTTTATGACCTTTTTATGACCTTCTCTATTTATTTAGTTTTTCGGCTATAATTCAAAAAGCATTGATGATTTCTAATTGCATTCCATAGCAAAATTATAGCGACGGCTTAAATAAATATTTTTTTTTTAATATATCCAAGTAAAAAATGGAATAAACAAATACTGATGTATGTTTGATTTAATCAAGGTTCGGAAAATACACACACGAAACACACAATGTTGTGTTCTAAAGCAGCCAACACATATCTTTATTTTCATATCAATTATGTGCGTTTCTAAATTTTCTACGGTGCCCAACACAATCACGACTGTGTTCGTTTTAATATTTCGTTATTTACACGAACATTTGTATAAGAGTGTTGCTTTATTTGAAGTTCATGTTCTGGTACGTGTACTGAAAAAAAACCACAACATGTACAATAAACAGGTTCGAGTTCAGTTATATTTTAAGTCGTGTTCTGGCTCGTGTACTAAGAAAAAATAGAACATGTACAATAAACAGGTTCGAGTTCAGTTATATTTTAAGTCATGTTCTGGCTCGTGTACTGCGAAAAATTGAAACTCCAATTCGCGATCTGATACACCCCGATAAAAACGACGACAATTGTTTCAACCAAATTTATTAAAATTTTATTGACCATTTTTTATGACTTACGTTGCAAATTGTTTACAATTGTCAAATATTTTAAAATTTTATTGGCCATTTTTTTGTGATTTATGTTGAAATTATTTACAATTGTTTTTTTTGGTTTTTTTTTTATTGACACTCATTGTGTTTTTACGCAAAACATCACAAAAAATCATTGAGAAAAGGATTGTGCATTGACACTAATTGGTTCGCAAATTAAGGGTGGGTGATTGTGTTTTTTATGATGCAAAATTTGTTTGTGTCTAAAGTTATTTGTTACCAAAAAAAAAAATGTTTGCAAAAGATCCTGGCTTTTCGTCTATGACACTAATTGGTTGCGAAAATAGGGGTGGGTAATGTAAAAGAACCTAACAACGAACAAGTGTAACTTTTATGATGCTAAATAGTTTTTGTGTCTTAAGTATTTTATTACCATCTTTTATTAAAAACCAATCAATAAAAACAATTGTAAATAATTTCAACGTAAATCACGAAAAAATGGCCAATAAAATTTTAAAATATTTTACATTGTAAACAATTTGCAACGTAAGTCATAAAAAAGGGTCAATAAAATTTTAATAAATTTGGTTGAAACAATTGTTGTCGTTTTTATCGGGGTGTATCAGATCGCGAATTGATATTTCAATTTTTAGCAGTACACGAGCCAGAACACGAACTTAAATTATAACTGAACTCGAACCTGTTTATTGTACACGTTCTATTTTTTCTTAGTACACGAGCCAGAACACGACTTAAAATATAACTGAACTCGAACCTATTTATGTACATGTTCTGTTTTTTCTTAGTACACGAGCCAGAACACGACTTAAAATATAACTGAACTCGAACCTGTTTATTGTACATGTTCTGTTTTATCTTAGTACACGAGCCAGAACACGACTTAAAATATAACTGAACTCGAACCTGTTTATTATACATGTTCTGTTTTTTTTTCAGTACACGTACCAGAACACGAACTTTAAATAAAGCAACACTCTTATATGTGTGGTTTATGTGTGATCGAAACAAAAAATACGTGATACAAAAATGTTCGTGTAAATAACGAAATATTAAAACGAACACAGTCATGATTGTGTTGGGCACCGAAGAAAATTTAAAAACAAACATAATTGATATGAAAATAAAAATATGTGTGTGTTGGCCTAAGTTATGATTGTTTACATATATGTACGAGTTTTTTATTCAGTGTGTGTTTTTTTCTGAACTCTGGATTTAATATTAAATATATCTCTCATGCGTATACATTTCTACTCTAGCAGTAAATAAAAATCATACGCCCAGAACATGTTATGTTTTAAAAAAATTGATTTTTTTAAGGTTGCATTCGATAAAATTCGTCCAACTTGATTTGCTGAACCTATTTTTGCTAAAGCATGAAATGAGCAACCATCAATGGTTCTCGGACTGAGTACGCCAAACCTTTTGGAGGTTTGATTAAATTTGCCTATTATATTCATCCTGACTTGGAACTTTTCACTCCCCAGATAATGACCCTGAAAATGTTCCACAGTGTTAAGAAAACAATTTGTTTTCGTTTCAATAAATTCATAATTATTAAAAAAAAATAAGAAAATTATTACCGGTCTAGGCCAACTATATTATTATCTATATCATGAGTTTAAAGGAAGAGTCGTGGGTATGGTTTTTATAAATATAAACCAAATTTGACTGGCATTGTTAAAAATTTATTGCCTGCCGATATAAAAAAGTTCATATCGCATACTATTTTTATAAGGGGTCTGAAGATCGGGAAGTAGCTTCATATAGGGGCTTTCGTTTACGACTATAAAATATTGGGTGGCAAATATTGAAGTGGCCACCCCAGAAACGCTTAAGAAAATCCACAAAATGATATTGAATATTCGTAGGCTGAAAGTGCGTGAGCTCCCTGAAAAACAGGCATTTTAAAATTGCGCCAGTTCATCTATTCACTATTCGCAATAGCCGAAATCCATGAACTAACGTTCGAATCATGCACCTTATTTACCAGATTTTGCTCCCTCAGATTATTTTCAATTTCGAAACAACAACGAGGAGGTAAAGTCTACAGTTGATGACTATTTAAAGGAGCTAGACATTGTTTACTATAAACATTGTATTGAAGCTATTGAATATCGCTGCGAAAAGTGTATCGAGCTAAATGGAGATTATGTTGAGAAATAAAACAAACTTTTCCCAAGTTTGTTGTGTTTTCTTTGTCAGATGAAATTGTTCTGGGACCGCCCTTGTAGATCGATCTCATAGAGGTCACTTATATGGAGGCTAGGTCTGAAAATCCACCAATTTCAATAGCGATCGTTCTATGGCTTGTAAATATAAGCTATTATCTAAAATATTAATAGGCTAGGCGATTTCTTGTGACCGATGTTTTGTTCTACCGTTTTATCCCGATTTTGACCAAACGTATATTGTTTGAAAGGTATTTCTTTTTAGCCGTTTTGCAGATTTACAGATTTTAAAATTTTTTCGTTTAATTTGAGTAAATTGTATTTAAAATTGCTACTAACACATGTATAAAATTGTACATATGCTATGTGTGTTTTATTAAATTAGTTAATCTGTTTGTTAACGAGTTTGTTATCTTCATTCACAATAATATTAAACCGTAAAAATGTTGGTTTGTGAATTGGCTTAGTTGAAAAATAAAGCTGCCTAGAAATTGCACTCGAATTTCGAGCGCTGGCATCTGCTAGTATATGTATATAAATGGAGTTTTGTATGTTTGTTTGTTTGAGGTTTGTAGAAGACTACACCACTAGACCGATCATCTTGAAATTTTAACAGTAGGTTAATGCCTATCTGGAAGGAAAAATAGGCCATAATTTTTTGATTTTTGAAGTGGTTGTGGCACCTCCCATATAAGGTGAATATTTAACATATAATATCTGGAGTACTGAAACAACAAGAGTTCTGAAATAATGTACATGTACATAGTAAACTAATTTGAAGAGTCGCGGGAAGTGGGAAGTGGGCGGGATCAGGCCAATGGGCGTGGCAGCTATCTTACAAAGTAAACATTTAATGTCATATATCTAGAGTACTGTAACATGGAAAGCTTTGTAACTTTGTGTGTGTTTATGAATTATTATTGTTAGTAGTCGGACAAAAAATTGGGCGGGATCAGATCAGTGGGCGTTGCACCCCCATACAAAGTAAATGTTTAATATCTTATAACTGGAGTACTATAATAGTGAAAGCCTTGGGACTTTGTGTGAGTTCCTAAGTTATCAATGTTAGTATTCGGAAAAGAAATGGGTGGGATCAGATCACAGGGCGTGGTACCCCCTACAAAGTAAATATTTAATGTCATATATCTGGAATACTACAAAACGAAAGCCTAGACACTTTGTACGATTCCATCAGACACTAATGTGAGTTGTCAGATAAAAAATAGACAGTCTGAAATTAGTGGGCATGGTAACTCGCGAATAACAAAAATCGCCAAAAATAAAATCCCCTAAATCAAAAATTGCCAAAACCGTAAATCGAAAAAACAGAAAAATCACCAAAATCAAAAATCGCAAAAAAGAAAACAAAAATCGCCAAAGTCAAAAATCGCCAAATGAAAAACCGCGAATAACAAAAATCGCCAAAATACAAAAACAAAACTTGCCAAAATCAAGAATCGAAAAAACAACAAAAACCGCCGAAACCGAAAATCACGAATAATAAAAATCGCCAAAATAAAAAAATAGTCAAAATTAAAAATTGTCAAAACCGAAAATTGTTAATCACCAAAATTAAAAATCGCAAAAACCAAAAATTGCCAAAATCAAAAATCGCAAAAAACACAAAAACCGATAAAGTCAAAAAACGCCAAAATAAAAAAAAAGAACTTGCCAAAATCAAGAATCGAAAAAACAACAAAAATCGCCAATTCAAAAATTGCCAAAACCGAAAATCGCGAATAATATAAATCGCCAAAAAAAAACGCCAAAATTAAAAATTGTCAAAACCGAAAATTGCGAATCACCAAAATTAAAAATCGCAAAAACCAAAAATTGCCAAAAACAAAAATCTCCAAAATGAAGAATCGCAAAAACCAAAAATCGCCAAAAATAAAATGTATTTCCAGGTTTTTGTTTCAGTACGATGGGTGTAGAGAAGTGCATCGCGTTACAGCCAGCTCTGATATATTTGCGACCTTTGGTGTGAGTAAAATGTTTACATAGACACACAGACGGACAGACGGATGGAAGGATGGACCGACATCTCGAAACCGACTCAGGAAGTGATTCTGAGCCGATTGTATGTATAGTATTTATAGTAGTTTTAAACACCAAACTCACAAACTCATTATATTCTGACCATAGAGTGGTATAGAGTCTAAAAATACAAATTTATTTTGTATAATTTTTTTTTCACTAAATATTAACAAATAAAGTTTTTACAACAACTTTTTTCTTGCAGTTTTTAACGAAAAATTATGTTTTTTTTCTTTTCAGGTAAATACTCATCTAGTTTAAACTCATAAACATATTAAAAAGTAAGCTAATAATAATAATAATTATAATAGAATATTTATGGTTAGAGGCACATGTATTGTACTTTCACTGTAATGAAACACTCTATTTGTTTCTGAAAAACAGAATTAGTAAATTTAAATTTTAATTAAATGTGCACAAATTATTGAAAAAAAAAATATATATATATATATATCACGGACGGATTGAAAAAGCCTCTGTAAAATAGGACTAACTTTGTGATAGAATTTGAAGAGAACCAACACTAAAACTAAAAGAAAGCTTTACAGGCGGCTCCAAAAATTCAACCGATGTAGGACTTGTTTATACTAGGAACTGGCTACAGGAATCATTCACTTTGCCGAAAACCTCAAGTATTTTTTGATATAGGTACCAGTTAGTAAAGCTGACGAAAAATTTATGGAAATAACTGTGAAAACTTTCAATAATTTTGTTGAAGGTAAAGCCGCATTAAGGGATCTCAGGAGCTATTAGTTTAAATCGATAGTTATTTACAAACGCTTCGAGAATTTACAGATATTAAGTGACAAGAACAACGTCACTCTAATTTGCATAACTCGACACAAACGTGCCGATGTAAACGCTGATGGAAACTGAAACTTTGTAAATTTTAATCCATCCATCCATCAAGTACCAAGGGCTATCTGTTCTCGTTTGTATTGTATTTTGTAACAAAAAAAACTTTTTTGGCCTCAAAAGTTTCTTAATGTGGGGCTTGAGTGTTGTGAGAAATATAAAGGGTGTTTTTTCAGAGGTTCACAACTTTGAGTTTTTAGCACTGTTTTATTTGACCACCGATTTAACAGCTGATAGTTGCTTTTTGTTTAGTTTGGTTTGACATTTCATCATGGATAGACTTATACGAGAGCAATGCTTGCAAATTGTTGAAATTTCCATCAAATTAATGGTTCTGTTTGTCAAACTTAGCGTGCACTTCGTCCATTTTATGGCAGTCATGAATGTTTTCCCACCATGTTTACTCTCAATGATAATGTGCATCCCGTAAGATGCCAAACAGTGTGCACCGAACAAGCTGTAGCCGCTGTATGACAAAGCTCTGAAGGAGACCCACGTCAATAATCGGTGTTGTTCTCAGCAGATGGGAATGTGTCCATCCGCTTTATGGAAGATGGTTTACGAACTTGAAGGATTCAACTTGTGCAAGAATTTAAGCCAAACGACCATCATATGCGCCACAGATTCGGCCAATGAGCTGAAGTACAAATTGATATTGATTTTGATTTTCAATACAAAATTTTGTTGAGCGATGAAGCTGGGTACGTAAATAAGCAAAATTTTCGCATTTATACAAACACTTAACAACGAGAGAAAATTACTGTTTGGTGCCCTTTATGGGCCGGCGCTCTGTGGACCATATTTTGAGAAGGCGGCCAAAAATCACTTTTGTTATGGTTACCGATTTTAAAGTTATGTTATTCATTTGAAAGTAAATACCAGTAAACCCTGGGAGCCAAAAAATTGCGACTCTATTTCAACTATATTACAGCGAACAGGGTCTTCGAAAATTGACTTTCTCCGTATTTTGCTAAAATTAAAAATTTCTTTGTAAATTTTAATGTCTAACTATTTTGTTTTAAAAGATTTTAAAGTAAAATAAATATTGTATAATTTCGCAACTTCCAAGCTATTAATGTTAGAAATATAAAGTCACTGAGTCATTTAGAAATTAAAATAATCTAACCCATCTGAGTGTGTGTGACTATGTTAAAATTAATCTTTGGCCACAACAAGTCTATGGACAAAGTTTCAGATCCATCGTATGAGGGGAAGTGGGGTTTTAATCTCTCCGTGACTGTGCGTGAATATGCGTCACTGTGCCGACTGTGTCAAAGTTAATTTTTTTTCACAGCAAGTGTATCAACCAAGTTTAAGATCGATCGGATAAGGAGAAATGGGCTTTAAATCACTCCGTGACTGTGCGTGACTACGTCGAAGTTGATCTTTCTTTACAGCAAGTATATCGACCAAGTTTGCGATCGATCGGATGAGGGTAAATGACATTTAGATCACTCCGTGACTGTGTGTGACCACGCGTGACTGTGCGTGACTACCCCAAAATTAATTTGTAGTCACAACAAGACTATGGGCCAAGTTTCAGATCAATTAGATAAGGAGGAATGGGGTTGCTTCACGACAGACAGAGGGATTGAGTTAAAAGAATGAGTTAAAAAAAAATTAAAAAGGTCAAAATTTTCCTAAAATCTGCTACTTAATAGAGCATAACTCCTGCCCATCAAAAGCCATCAAAAAGAATCTTGCACTCTTTTGTAGTCCGAACCCTCCCCTACACTCCTATACCCCACTGTATACCCGCCAGTTTCCGCCAGTGTGCACCAGAACAATTTTTCTGACCCAAGGTCAGGTATTTTGTGTAAAATTTATGAATACAAAAGTTTTCCACTATGTGGTTAGGGTATAATGAGTTTGCCCTGGTGTTTGTAACTACCAAAAATATTGGACGGATCGACTCAAAATCACTTTCTGAGTCGATTTAACGATGTCCGTCCGTCCGTCTGTGTGTTATGAATACAAAAGTTGGTTGTACCGGTGTATTTTTGCGTGAGTTTATTTGTTTTTTATACTGACAGAAAAAGGAAACAGTAGAGTTGGCACGAGTTGTTATATATTTATTAAAAAGGGTTGAGACATACTGCGCTTAATTGTTAAATTATATTAATGGGAAAAATCTTTTTTATTGTGACAGGTACATTTACACAGGTATTTTTCAAAAACATTAATAGTCGGAACTTGAGTTATATAGTTTAAATACCTGACAAAATGGGGAAAAAAATTAATAAATTTAAAAAACTATTGCGACACACCCTTTTAAGATATGAGCAGGTATGCTTCATAAGTGGTAATGAAAGATAAAAAAATTGTATTTTGTATAATATCTGGAAAGAGTTTTTATAATAATGTTTCCTACAAATTTGGAATGTCCCCTCTTCATGCTAAAATACTTTTTATGCAGCATATTCTTAAATTGGATTACGATTTGGAATTTTTGGTCCGTTAGGCGTAACAGTGAGAAAATAAAGAAAAAAGTAAGCAAAAAAAAATTTTAAATTCTCATAACTGTTTTTGATTATAGCATTTTAAATGCACGGTTCTACATGAAGGAAAGATGTCCGAGCCTTTTCAGACAATTTCTGGGGTTAGACAAGGCTGTTTGTTATCGCCACTACTGTTTCTGATCGTTATAGATGCAGTAACTAAGCGTGCGAATGAGAACAAAGCGCGTGGCATTGTGTGAAATCCTTTAGAACCTGGTTCTCGACTGGAGGGCCTAGATTATGCTGACGACAAATGTGAGCTCTCCCACAGGTTTATTGATATGCAATGCAAACTTAAAGACCTGGAACTTGAATCCTCCAAAGTTGGACTTAATATAAATGTAGGAAAAACCAAAGAAATGCGGAGCAACTAAACTCCTTGGAGCATCAAGTTGAACGTGTTGAGGAGTTAACTTACCTTGGAAGTATAATATCTGATATTTGTGGTACCCTAAAAGATGTGCAAAATAGAATAAAGAAGGCGCTGGGCTCATACACTCAACTTCGCAAGGTATGGAGCTCAAAAGACTACAGCCTCAGCATGAAAATCCGTTTGTATGAAGCTTGTGTCCTTTCTCTCCTGCTCTACGGATGTGAAACATGGTTTGTAACGGAGTCAATACAAAACAAACTGCACGCTTTTGTCAATAGATGTCTTCGCAGAATCCTTAGGGTGTTCTGGCCCAATAGAATAACAAACGAAGAACTCTGGGCGAGGACGGATATGTACGACATAGATGTGGAAGTTCGGCGGAGGACGTTTGGATGGATAGCACATACACTTCGTAAGCCATCGGACGAAGTATGTCACCAAGCTTTGGTATACAACCAACAGGGAAGTAGAAGAGTAGGAAGACCAAGAACCACCTGGCGAAGATCAACATTGGGTGAAATAAACAGGCTTGAACAAAACGGTCTTGAAGCAGACGATCCTGGACGAAGACAGAACAACATTGGGGAACTCAAAGAAGTTGCTGAACGAAGAGATAGATGGAGTAATTCTGTAGACAACCTATGCCCAGTATAGAGGCGGCTCGTAATCGAAACACGAAGGTTATATTATTATTATTAAGCAAAAAAAAAAACTAATTGAAGAAAAATATCTACATCTAGGCCTCATAACCGACCAACCAAAACAAGGAGAAGGAAACTCAAATTACGGAAATATTGCTAGGAGATTTTTTCCGATCCAGAAACTGCAGCATCTATCACAGGTGTAAGACGATTCAAAATCATATTACAAGTTCTAGCATGCATCAGAAACATAAATGCAAAAAAATTTGGAGAGTACGCCAATAAAACAGCTATGCTTTACAAAAAAATACTCTTGGAGATATTGCCATCCACTGTTCATAAAATTTTGTACCACAGGGAACAAATAATTCAAAACAATATGCTACCAATAGGAGATCTATCTGAAGAAGCGCAAGAAAAAAGGAAGAAAGATTACAGATTCTTTCGCCAGCACAACACAAGAAAAATGTCCGGATGTTGCACTAATGAAGACCTTATAACTATTTTGTTGTGCACTTCAGATCCATATATGTCCAACATTAGACAAATATGGAAAACTACCTCTATTGAATTAGACGAAGAAGCTTAACAACTTCTAGAAGATGAAAATCAAGTCTATTGTTTGATTTTAAGTAGTTTTTCAGTGCCTACAGTAACAATAAGTTATACTCTTTTTTTTATATAGTTAGTGATTTTTCTTGATTTAAAATTTATTTATTTTATAAATTTACAATAAAAATTGATATAGAAATATTTAAAAAGACAATAAAAAAATTTTTAACTAAAGTACGACTTTTTCTACTGAAACTTCTCTATTTGAACCAATATCAGGTAACTTTTACGTTCGCTGCTTAATAAAGTATATTTTAAATCGGGCTCTTTCAAAAAAAAAAAAAAAAAAATAAATAAATAAAAAGCCAACCTTTGGCCCTTGCGAACATTAGGACTAAAAAAGTTTACGGGGGCCAAAGTTTGGCATTTTCTGACAAAATTTAACTTACAAAATTTATAAAAAGCATTAGTTGTAAAATTAACTGAAAAAATAAGACATTATATAAAAAAAACCTTTTTTAACCTTTTAACACTTCACTTTTCTACTAAAATTTAACTAAAAATGAAAATGTATTTTAAACCCTCCATAACTTTTTTTTTTATAATCAGACGATATTTACGTTTTATAGCAAAAATTAAAGGCTAAAATCCCACCAAGCAAACAAAAAAAATCGCATATCAAAATTCCAATCTAATCAAAAGTAAGGGTGTGAAGTTAAATATCGAAATAAATATCTGTTAAAAATTTTAACAGAGAATGTTAATGTTAACATTTTCTTTTAAGTACTTCACTTCAGCAAACGAAATTTTTATTCAAGTAAAAAACAATTATCTAAATATTTTCATAATTAAATTTAGACTATAAACATGTATCTGACCAATAATAAATTTGTTTTGTTATTATTTTTTTAATTTCACATAAAAAATAACGTATATTCGCATATAACAGCATATAATGTTAAAGTAGCCAAAACGGTTATTTCTAGCCGACCTGCATAAGGTTCGTCTATATCATGTGAAAGCCACACCCGAGTAGATTCTAATGGCATACCAAATATTTTCAATTTTTTCTCACGAAAAAAGTTACAAAGGATCAAAGAAAAAAAAAAATAGATTTTTCTTATAAGTATTATTTTCAAGGGGCAAAACCGGTTATTTCTAGCCGACCTGCATGGAGTTCGTCTATATCAGGTGAAAGCTCCACCCGAGTAGATTCTAATGGCACACCAACTATTTTAAATTTTTTCTCATTTTTTTATATTTTGATCCTTTGTAACTTTTTTCCTGAGAAAAAATTGAAAATAGTTGGTATGTCATTAGAATCTACTCGGGTGGGGCTTTCACCTGATATAGACGCACCTTATGCAGGTCAGCTAGAAATAACCGTTTTGGCTACTTTAACATTATATGCTGTTATATGCGAATATACGTTATTATACCCTATACCACTATGTGGTTTGGGTATAATGACTTTGTGCTGCTGTTTGTAACAACCAAAAATATTTGACCTAGACCCATCTTTAATTATACCGATCGAATCAGAATCACTTTCTGAGTTGATTTAACAATGTCCGTCCGTCCGTCCGTCCGTCCGTCCGTCTGTGTGTCCATGTAAACCTTGTAATCAAACTGCAGGTCGCAAATATGAATATATTTTGATGAAATTTGGTATGTAAGCTTTCATCAGCCATGGGATGAACGCTATTGAAATTGGTGAGAATCGGTCCATGTTCAGACCTAGCCCCATACAAATTACCCCTATAAAATCGACATAAATTGCCATAAGATCCAAATTTTCATATAGATCTTAATCAAATTGGGTTTGTATGCGTTCATTACATCCATTAATGAGTAGTCCAATAATGATACCTTTGGCCCCATATAGAGCTGCTTCCCGATCTTCACTTAAATCTATTGAAAAACAAAAATATTGCACTGATTCTTCTCAAATTTTGTTTGTATATATTTTTGCAAAATACAAGAGACTTTACCAAACATGATCAGGATCGGTCCATTTTTGGACCTAGTCCCCATATAGATATATCATCAGATATGAACTTTTTCATATCTGCAGCCAAAAAAATTAATAAAAATCCCACTCAAATTTGGTTTTTGCTTATTTTCAATGTCCAGTTAGTTGGGCCTAAGAGATAGGGTTTCTAAACGCATGGTATAGGGTATCGTATAGTCGGTCTAGACCGACTATAATTTTCTTACTTGTTTTCTATTTATTTAAATTGTAAACGAGTGGCATCTCTGTCAAAATAAGCGAAAAACACCAAGAAGAATCGAAAAAAACAAATTACTTTGTGTTTGACAGGATGATTTTATGTTTGTGTTTAATATCTCTATTATTTTTACTAATATATCTGTTTATTTATTTGAAAATTAAATAATGAATTGAATATGCTATTTAATTTTTTTATTTATATAAAAAAGTTTTTTACTAGAAGCAAAATATTTTCACTATTTTATGATTTTTATTTATGTATGACGACATTTCAACCTCAAAATTTAAGTTTTTATCGATGGAATAAACAACACAAAAATGGTTGTCGTTTAGCTGATTTTAACAATAGCGAATATCGTTTAAAAATTTTACTGATAATTTTGCTTTTCTTTTTTTAACGATTCGACTATCGTTAAAAGAAGTTACTGAAAAGCTATTAATTTCTCCTGAATGCCAATATTTTTTTTAAATGTAAGCATTTTTTAATTGTAAACATATTTGGTGTTTTTTTTTTGGAATTTGATGCAGTTGATGTCTTCTAAATTTAAAATTATTATTTCCGACGTTTTGATATGATTTTCTGAAATTCAATTAATATTTTCTAATTTATAATTGGAAATTTTAATTCCAGTTTTTAGAATTGATATTTTCTAAAATTTGAATGGAAAATTTAAAAAGTGCAATTTTTTATTTATGTGAATAATAATGCTTTAGTAATTATAAACAATTTTTAAAAATTAGATGTAATCGCAATCAAATATTTTGTAGGTAAAGCAGAATAATAATTCCATATAACTATGTAGAACTGTTTTGAAAGCAAAAAACTCATTGATGAACTCGGTAACTCTATTTTATAAAGACAACAAAAAGTTAACATGCCAAACTTATGTTCATATTTGTAAAAGAATAATGAAAAAACGTATGAAATATCTATTTGAAAATATTGACATTCATGTCAAAATAGAAATAGCTATTGCAAAGCTAATTAGAACAAAAATTGTGGCGCCATCTACTGTGGCATAGTCACGCTGATCAAAATGAAGTGACACTCTGTTAATGCAAAATAAATGTATTTTCCCCACAACAAAATATTGCAGAATTTTATGTAAATAAAATAATATACCGATTTATTTCTAACATGCAGTTATTATGGATATAGGTACATATATAGAATATATGTATATTATTTGTATTATCTAATATGTGTATGTATGTATATGTAAATATTACACACAAAAAATACAACATCAAACGTTATTTTTGTGTTTTTCTCTTTAAATAAATTAATAAATAAAAATTTTTTTGCTAAATTTACATTGTTTTTTTTTTATTAACAACTAGGTATTTTAACATTATTTGCTTTAGATGTTGGTGAATTTTTACTCCCTTTATATTAACTCGTAGTGTCTGCTTGTCGAAAAAATTTTGGATCGATTTTAACCAATTTCCCGTGAGCCATTCGATCTGAAATTTTGCAGGCAGGCTCGTGGTAATAACAGAAATGATCTAACAAATTTTTAGAGTGATGCCAAAACAATGGAAGCTTTTAAATTTTTCTACCAGAGTTAATAAAAAAATGTACAAAGGGTTAGTTTTTATTATATTATTACCACAACGACCACAAAAACAACAAGTCCAGTTATGGCAACCAACATTTAGAATACCAACAAGAACACTATAGAAACATCATATTTTTAATTTTTTTTTTAATTTTTCAGAGATTTCCCTGGACCTGTTCCACCTATTTTAATGATTTTTGAAATAGAAATCTTCCCATAAATTTGATGAATCATTCTCACTAAAAATGATCACTGTATCTGCACTATTAAAGGCGTGATCGTGACAAGAACAACATAGAAAATTATATTTTTTCTAGACTTTTTTTAGTTCTTCATTCAAATCTCGGGCTCTAATCGACCGATTTGGACGATTTTAAATAGCAAACTTTTCAGGATACTAGTGAATCATTTTTTATATCAACGAGCACCCTAGCTGCCCGATTGATGCCGTCATCGTGATTTCCACAGACGGACAGACGGACAGACGGACATCGCTCTATCAACTTCCTCTGCACACTGGAGTCGAGGGTATAAAAAAACCTTTTGTAACCCTTCAACAGTTCACTTTTGTACTAAAATTCAACTAAAAATGAAAATGTATTTTAAACCCTCCATAACTTTTTTTTTTATATTCAGACGATATTTACGTTTTATAGCAAAAATTAAAGGCTAAAGTCCCACCTACCAAACAAAAAAATTGTATATAAAAATTCCAGTCCAATCAAAAGTTATGGATTTTTGACCGCCTTCTCGTGAAATGGTTCACTGTGCGGCGGAGTCATTAGTCCATATTTCTTCAAAAACGATGATGGGCAGAATGTTACTATCAACGGTGAACGATAGAGAGAAATGATTAAAATTTTTTTCGTACCTCAGTTAGCTGACATAAGTGTTTCTAATATGTGGTTCCAACAGCACGGAGCCATATGGCACACAGTGCACGCTAAAATTAATTTATTCAAAGAAACTTTTGATTAACGAGTAATTTCATGTAATGGTGCTGTTATTTGGCCACCAAGATCTTGTAATTTTTCCCCAATGGATTATTTTCTTTGGAGTCATGTAAAGTTACTTGTCTACAGCGATAAACCAGAGACAATTGGACACCTGAAAATCAACATTCAAAGAGTTATTGGCGAAATTCGACCGTGAATGCTGAGTAGGGTGTGTGAAAATGAAGTTCCAGGTTGCGTCATGTATTCACCAGCCCAATTCACTTTTAAGCATAAGTGGCATAAAATTATCTTTCCAATAAAGTCAGTTGAATTGATGGAGGTAGGGAATATCGCCCAAAGAAAAATCGCCCAAAAGAAAAAATGAAAAATCGCCCCAAAAAATTCCATACAAAATTGGGTTAAATTTCATATGAAGAATCACACAAATTTATTGGGTTTTTTTTCGTTATTTTTGGGCTTAATTTCGTTTAATAAAATTGGGTAATTTTTTATTACGAAAAATCACCAAAAAATAACATATGAAAAATGGCCCAAAATTGTTCCGTTTGGAGTTTTCAAACAACTGTTGGTAATTCATGTTGATTACTTTGACGAAAAGCTACGTACGTCTTTATCCATAAATGAGAAGGATTAGTTTTGTTTGGTTGTAAATACTTTGGACATAAAATATATGTACAGAAACAAACTGAAAGTGAAAAATTAAAAAAAAAAAAATCGCGCGATTTTTGGACAAAATTAAAAATTTTTCGGGGAAAAAGCGCATAAAGAAAATTAAAAACAGAAACTAAAAATGAAAAAGTATGTGAAGGTTCACGGTTTAAAACCTCACGGCCGCCCTAAGTAGAAAAAATTTTCATACAGAAACAACCTATTCAATTAAAACATAACAATTATCACAATGTTCAATAAATCGCTGATGAAGGCTGAAATGCCAGACACCGGTCCGATTAAGAATACAGTGCAGTTATGAATTTTTGAAATATATGCTTTCTTCTTCTTTACCACGCACCATTTAAACAAAAATTAAAAATTGCATATTAATTACAGTAGTAATTGCAATATGTCTGAAAAATGACTATAAATCTAACAAACAAAAAAAAAAAAAAAAAAAAAAATCTTTCTTCGCTTCACAGCGTCATCTCAAATATATGTAAAGTGCATATGTAGGTATGTACAAAAACCGTACATCACATATGACAACTCTTACGAAACCTGAGAATAGTGGAAATTAGAAGTAAAAATGCAAAAAAAAAAATATTCAAAATTCAAAAAAAAAAATAACGATTGTTTGTTTGGACAGAGTTGTATCTTCTGAAATTAATACAAAGTAAAGCTGTATGGTACGAAAACTGAAAACTAACCACACTGCTCGTAGGCCTGACTTTAGGTGAGTGTGTTAAAGCGCTGACCAAAAAGTGCAAGTACGAGTGTATGTGAAGGTTCACGGTTCAAAACCTCACGGCCGCCCTAAGTAGAAAAAATTTTCATATAGAAACAACCTATTCAATTAAAACATAACAATTATCACAATGTTCAATAAATCGCTGATGAAGGCTGAAATGCCAGAAACCGGTCCGATTAAGAATACAGTGCAGTTATGAATTTTTGAAATATATGCTTTCTTCTTCTTTACCACGCACCATTTAAATAAAAATGAAAAATTTTAACAAAAATCGCGCGATTTTTGTAAAAATTTTTCATCTGCGACGCTTTGGTCAAAAGCAAAAACTAAAAGTACAAAATTTTGACAAAAATTCGCACGATTCTCATTCTCCGCAATAGAAACAAAGTGAATCAATATATCTTACAAATAACTTTAAAAACGCTAATTGTTTTTTCCCAACAGATATTTCCCTTCATATTTATTTTAATGGATAAAAAACCAAAAAGTGTTAGGACCATCTATTCAATTACATAAATAATAATATATTTAATATGGAGGTATACAGTTTCATGACCGACTTTGAAACTGCATTGCAAAGTTCTTTAAAAAAAATTTCATAACACAAAACACTACGGTTGCTGGTTTCATTTCGACCAAGCAATTAGGCGCAATCTCCCAATACAGTATTGTTGCCTTGCCGTCATTTGAAATACTGCAATGAGTGCGTACTTAAATTGCAGGCAAAAAGTTTGGCTGAAGGCTTAAAACCAGTGCTTCTGTCCATACTGTCGCGCAGCTGCTGAAGAAGCAATGGATGTTTTCATTTGAAAATAAAGAACATTTTTCATAATTTGGGTGATTTTTCTTTTATTTTGGGCAAAAATTGTTTTTCATATTTGAGTGATTTTTCGTTACTTTTTGGGTTGTTTTACCTTTTTTTTTTTGGGCGAAATTTCGTATTTTTATTTTTGGGTGATTTTTAATTTTTTTTGGACAATATTTCATTTGGGCGATTTTTCATTTTTTTTTGGGCGATTGTTCTTTGGGCGATATTTCCTAACGCCGAATTGTTATGAAAAATATTTTCCTTTGTTTTATTTTAGTTTAAAGTTTTGTAACTTAAAAAAAAAAGCACCAGTTATTTGAGAAACAAATATTTTTCTCTTGAAGTTTTGCATCAAGTACAGTTTTCAAATAACATTTTATTTTGATACAAATTATTCTAAGAATGTGGCAAATCTCACTTTCTAACTTACTTCAATAAGTTTAGTACGGCGTGCTAAGCCAACAACTATAACGCCAGCATTAGCCAATTTTATGGCCGTCTTAGCTCCAATACCACTTGATGCGCCCGTTATGACAGCCACTTTTGATTTCCAATATTGAGACATATTGTTTTTTCTTTTCTTTTGGAAATTTAAAATTCACAATGACCACTGTAAAGCCACAAACACTTTGTCTGAATACTCGTTGATTACTAAGTTGCTCTATTAAAATAGCTCAACTAAAAACTGTAGGATCTTTGATCACAAATTGCTTGTTTATTGCTCGCTCATCGTAGGCAGTCTCTAAATGAAGGTATATATATATTTTTTTTTTGGTTTTGCTATTTCATCGTGTCACTTTTAGCATTCATCCACAGAATAGCATTTGTTGGAGGTTTATATACTCTTCCTTTCCCTGCCATAATTGCTTCATGTATTTGTATGGGTTACGCAAATCACTTTTCCATTTAAAGTTTCTTTATTTTTTTTTTTGGTTTTTCATTTAATGCAACCATTTCAATCCACTCACTAATCGTTTTTAATTAATTGCAATTTGCAAAGAATTTGCATAATAATATCACAATGTTTGTTCCAAAGAAGGGTTCATTTAAAATTTTAACTCAATTGGAGTTCCATAACTTGGAATGGTGTAATAGAATTGCAAAAATAAAACTATTATTATTACAAAATCACAAATTAAAAAGTTTTTATTCAGCTATAGAATGTATTTAATAATAAAAAAAATCTAGATTTTTAATAAAATCTCTTGATTTTTTATTATTTTTCAAGTTAGGGGGGATTAGAGTAAAATACAATTTCAAGTGAACCGATCTTTATTTGCTTTTGTATTTTTTGTTTTTCTAAATGAATGCCAGTTAGGTTAGGTTTGTGCATGCTAGTTTAGGTGTGTACATGTGCGTTTTTTTTTCTATATAAAATCCATTTAGCTCATAATTGATTGCGTAAAATGAGAGTGTATATATATATGTGTGTGTGTGTGTATGTAGATGACAGTTTAACCAAGGAAACAATTCTTTTTAAAGTAAAATCTCAAAAATATAAATTCCTTACATTGATAGCAAACAAATATTTTAAAAATTAATAATAAATTCATAACACTAATTTGAGTATTTAATTATCTATAATATTAATAGACTAGGCGATTTCTTGTGACCGATGTTTTGTTCTACCGTTTTATTCCGATTCTGACCAAACGTATATTATTTGAAAGCTATTTCTTTTTAGCCGTTTTGTAGATTTACATATTTTTAAATTTTTTCCTTCATTTTAGTAAATTGCATTTAAAGTTGCTACTAACACATACATAAAATTATACATATGCTATGTGTGTTTTATTAAATTTGTTAATGTGTTTGCTAATGAGTGTGTTATACTCATTCGCAATAATAATAAACCATAAAAGTATTGGTTTGTGAATTGGCTAAGTTGAAAAATGAAGCTACCTAGAAATTGCACTCGAATTTCGAGCGCTGGAAACTGCTAGTGATTATAATTAAGATAAATTATATTGATAAGTAAAATATGTATTAAGCTTTTTCAAAAATTTATTAAAACTAGCAGATTCCAGCGCTCGAAATTCGAGTGCAAATTCTAGGAAATTTTATTTTTTCATTTAATAAAGACCCTAAAGGTATGCTTCACAATTCAACTGATTTTAAATGAAGAAAACAAACTTAACACATTAACACAAACACATTAACAAATTTAATAAACACACACATAGCATTGCATAATTTTATGTATGCGTTAGTAGCAACTTTAAACGATCATAGCTCCAAAAAAATGTTCTAGACCATGAAAATCTGTAAATCTGGTTAACAGCTAAAAAGAAATACCTTTCAAATGATACATTTTTTGTCAAAATCGGGGTAAAACTGTGTAACTTACATCGGTCACAAGAAATCGCCTTGCCTATTAATATTTTAAAAGATAAGAAATCAACACTAAAAGCTCTGCCGATTGTGTGCTGATTTTGTGTCGGTATGTTAGTAAACTGTATGTGATTGTGCTTAATATGAATTGCTGGAGATTTTTATTAGTTTTCAATTATTATTATTATTTTTTTTTCCAATTTCATCAATATCGATAATAAACCGTTCGACCACAGCTTGATTAAACATTAATCCGCTTAGTTGGATACGACTACTAATACTGGTGCGTATTGCTTTGGTTATTATGAAATCTATACAACATAGAACAGTAATCCAGACATTTTCATATTTTTCATTACAAAAACTAAACCAAAAAAACAAAAAACAATGCGGTGAAGAAAAAAAAACTAATTAACAACATATGAGCCGCTTCTAGTATATGGTGTAGTCCATAAATAAATAATAAAATTTATTTAATATATCTTACAAAGGTATTCAAGTATATGGTGTATTCCATAAATAAGTAATAAAATTTAGTTAATATTTCTTACAAAAATATTCGAGAGCTTTAACTTTTCTATTTAAAAATTACTTTTGAATTAAAAAATTTTTGTTTATCATATTTCTGTTTACTTAAAATCATTTCGGAATCGCTCATTTAAAAAAAAAATTGTTTACATAGATTAAGAGTGTGTTATTGTATAACATTGTATGGTTTTTTTTTGCAAGTTATTATATTTTAATTTTTCACACTTTGTTGTTTTTAAATTTACTTGTATAAACTTATATGGCTTTATTATGGTTTTCAATGAATGCACATGAAATGAAAATTATGAAAGATATTTGTACATTACCTCATACGTACAAAAGTCCATAAGTAAATATGCCTGTAATTTAATACATTTTTCATATATATATATAATTTTTTTTTGGCTAATAATACAAAATTTAAATATACATATTTGCTTCGCTCCCTTTTAACCACATCGCACATTTTTTTTTCTACACAAAAATGACAATAATTTCTGGCCATATGTATGTGAGTTAAAAGCACAAAAAACTCGACTTCCCGTAGGAGATGGGTACTTAGTCCCTAATGAACAAATTCCCACCACCCCAAAAAAATGAACTTATTCCCTAATTATTCTAAAAACGAAATCCTCCCCAAATTTATTCTTCAATTTTTACATATCTATAATATTAATAGGCTAGGCGATTTCTTGTGACCGATGTTTTGTTCTACCGTTTATCCCGATTTTAAACAAACGTATATTATTTGAAAGATATTTCCTTTTAGCCGTTTTGCAGATTTACACATTTTAAAATTTTTTCCTTTATTTTGAGTAAATTGTACTTAAAGTTGCTACTAACACACACATAAAATTATACAATGCTAAGTGTGTGTTTATTAAATTTATTAATGTGTTTGTAATAAAAATGAGTTTGTTTTTTTGTGTTGATTCGTGAATTGGCTATAATTGATTAGCATACTTTTAGAGTCTTTATTTAATGAAAAAATTTCCTAGAATTTGCGCTCGAATTTCGAGGGCTGGAATCTGCTAGTTTTTATTTAACAGATTTTGTTAAATATTTATTTAAGTGAAAATTTGCGTACTGCTCTCAATATTTGTCCTACAATAAACGAATTTAAAATCCTAAAAAAAATCTTAAAATCTTTTCAATAGCATCATTTCAGTGTTTTATCTCACATACCTAACATATCCTGCAATGATTGCACGGTAAAAAAAAGTTGCATGATTGCAAAAATAGCATTTTTGCTTTTCTTATCAATCAAAGTGAAAAAAATGGAATGATCTGAGAAAAATATATTTTGGCGATTCAAATAAGATAACGACAACTGCGCGCGAACGCGGAAACGACGCGCTCGCGGAATACAGCTAAGTGAAAAGCCTTATGATAAATTATATCTAGGTGTGTGCAATAATTACCTGTTGATCCAAATAGACCAGATGATATACTATAAGCAGTTGCTTAAATCAACCTTGTGGCCCCCTATTCCGTTGTCCGATTTTGAAAAAATTTCCACAGTTAGTATTTAGGGCATTTATATTGACGTGGTATTTTTTTTTTATCTGTCATACCCGAACCTGTGGCTCTTGGGTACTTTTCTACCCACTTAGGCATTAACGTGTTCTAAAATATCTTTTTTTTTGTTAAATGTAAAAACTTGAAAATGGTAGCAATAAACATATTTATTGTATGTTTTAATGAAAAGTGATGCGTTTATCTATTTTGAACTATAATATTTGAATTAGTGACATGAAAACAAAGTATGTGGTGTGTGTTATGTGTTTGTCTATAGGTAGTTGTTTGGTGTGATTTTTAAGAACGAATTTGGGACTTCCCCGTTTTTGGCTAGAGTAAATGAAATTCAATGCAAACAAAAGTGTTTGACATAGTTTATTGTATTAGTTGATACGAGCATTTTATTGTGTGTCATGATTGCGATAGAGTTTCAATAAATCTTTAAAAAATAAATATTGTAGTGATTTTAAAATTTTGTAACACAAATGGACTCGTGATGAGGAAGAAAATGACTTTGACCATAAAGCAGATAAAATAAATTTTTTGATTACTCCGCCGGCTAAGGTTGATGATATAAGTGACAATGAAGATATAGATGATAGTCTTCAAATACTTCATAATAAAACTCAATTTCCTAATGAAATACCTGGCCAGTTTGAGATTGAGTACATGTATATTGATGATAATAAAAATCTTCCAGTGGTTTCTGAATTAGTGGAAAAAAACTCTGATCCATTAGATACAGACAATGAACCTCAACCATCTACGTCGAAGTCAAAAGGTCGTGTCTTTGTGGCAAATAAACCTAAATGGAGTAAAGCGCATAATTACAAATTTGATAAACAACCTTTCGACAATGAAGAAAGTGCCCAAAAATCATTGTACGCATACCTTTGTTATATACAAATCCTTAGAGCTATTTTTGTTTCTGACAAGTTCGTTCACACCACTTCAATTATGGGAATGCTTTTTCGGTGATGAAGTCATGAATATGATCGTCGAAAGAACAAATGAATATTCTGGACAAAAAAATGTTTCTGGTTTTGTTACTTCAATATCGGAAATAAAAAATTTTTTGGAATCTTGTATCTTACAGGATATAATACTTTGTTGCCAACCATCAGATCATATTGGTCAAAAAAAGCATCTTTATGATGTCAGATTGTAAAAGATGCAATGAGCCGAGATAGGTTGGAACAAATAAAACAAAAACGTTTGTGATAATAAAAATCTGACTGCAAATGATAAATTTGCCAAAATTTTTCCATTGAACGATGCCTTAAATAAAAAAATTATGCAATTTGGTGTATTTGCTCACAACCTCTCGGTGGATGAACAGAAGATTGCATACTATGGTCGTCACTCTTTAAAAATGTTTATAAGAGGTAAACCGATAAGATTTGGTTACAAGTATTGGGTCTTAGCTTCAGCGACAGGATACTGTTTTTTTTTTTATTCCATATACCGGCGCTTCTGCCAACAATAATGTCGATTGTGGTCTTGGAGAAAATGTAGTATTACGATTGTTGGAAAATTTATCAGACCCAAACCAACACAATGTAACATTTGACAAGTTTTTTACTAGCCATAAGTGCAAATTGACTCAAAAACAATATTTTGCAACTGGTACCGTTCGCGACAGTCGCACCAATCATGCTATATTGGATGATTTAAAATTGATGAAAAGGAAGCCCCGATGTTAATCAGATTTTTGTTTTGACAAAAGCCACAAAATAATCGCTGTTCGTTGGAATGATAGTTCGTTGAAGATATTTAATGCTACTTTATTTTTCCAATACTTACTATTTTTGTTTTAGGTAGTCACTTGATCGGAAAAATCGGAGGATGGCAACGATTGAGCAACCTAACCTAATACATCAAAACAATCAGCGAATGGGTGGAGTTGATTTATTTGATAATGCTATGAACAACTACCGCATTCAAATTTGCGGAAAAAATGGTACTGGGCGTTACTTACTATTGTGATGGATGCTGCTATGGTAAATGCTTGGAAGCTGCACTGCATCTGCAGAAAACTTGAAGGCGTGCCACTCATAAGTCAACTTGATTTTCGCATAAGAGTCGTGGTAGCATTGATAACAATAACTGAAAATCATTGCCGTAGTTATAAAAGAGTTGTCACAAGTGCGCAAATAATGGCAAAGCGGATGGATAAGTTTGAGCACGCTTCTGCTGTGGGTAATGTGGAGGTAAAACTGAGTATGGATGCACAAAATGCCATGCAAACTTACATCCAAAGGATTGTTTCATGCTGGCACTCCAAAAAACATTAAAAAAATCTAAATAGTAATGAATCTTTTATATAAAGTCTAATTCTCAATACAAATAAAATAAAATGGATTTTTTTTTAAGATATTCTAAAAAACATTACAAAAAAACAAATTTTTACTTGAAAATCATTTAAATAAATAATAAAAATAAAAATTTGTTTTAGAACCCTTTTATGTCTAAGTGGGTATTTAAATACCCATGCCATAAAATTGAACCTGCACCCCAGAGGAGTGGACCCATCCGGGTGTTTTTTATTTTTTTATACTATAAGGTACCAAGTGAGTTTTCGGAAAGTCCACACCCCAAACTTTCCAGATCCATTTGTGTCAAAATTTTTTTACTTTGTTAAATTATTGACTTTTGACCCGCTAATTTTTCCCCAAGTCATTTTCCCATGTGACTCTTAAACTTTTTGTTTATCCTTCTTCTATCAATTCGAGAAAAAAGATTTGCAATAACTTGCGCCTGGCTCCAGCTGGAACTTTTCTAAGATAGCTGTCATTTTTGGGTATTTTTCTACCCATTCGTTGTTAATGGGTTAAAGTACTATATTCGTTGCAAATTTCAACTTTAGTGGAATAGAACTTCTAGGGAAGAAAAGGGAACAAGAAACGTATACCACCCAGAGAAAGGAAAGTGTCCTCTTTAACCCTATGTATACTTTTGCATCCGTGACGATTCGCGGGTTGAACACTTTTTTCATTTTAATGAAATTACTCAAAAAAATTTCAAATTACGGTAATTTAAACAGCCCTATAAGTATGCAATGCAGTGTTAAATTTGTGATTTTGGTATTTTATAGCTTATAATAGTCATTATTTGTTTTATTACCAGTAATAATATCTGTTTACCACCCTTTTGACCCATTGTAACCTGGGTTTTTATACCCTATACCACTATGTACTATGTGGTTTGGGTATAATGACTTTGTGCTGCTGTTTGTAACAACCAAAAATATTTGACCCAGACCCATCTTTAATTATACCGATCGAATCAGAATCACTTTCTGAGTTGATTTAACAATGTCCGTCCGTCCATCCGTCCGTCCGTCCGTGCGTCTGTGTGTCCATGTAAACCTTGTAATCAAACTGCAGGTCGCAAATATGAATATATTTTGATGAAATTTGGTATATAAGCATTCATCGGCCATGGGATGAACGCTATTGAAATTGGTGAGAATCGGTCCATGTTCAGACCTAGCCCCCATACAAATTACCCATATGAAATCGACATAAATTGCCATAAGATCCAAATTGCCATATAGATCTTACTCAAATTGGGTTTGTATGCATTCATTACATCCATTAATGAGTAGTCCAAAAATGATCCCTTTGACCCCATATAGAGCTGCTTCCCGATCTTCACTTAAATCTATTAAAAAACAAAAATATTGCACTGATTCTTCTCAAATTTTGTTTGTATATATTTTTGCAAAATACAAGAGACTTTACCAAACATGATCAGGATCGGTCCATTTTTGGACCTAGTCCCTATATAGATATAGCATCCGATATGAACTTTTTCATATCTGCAGCCAAAAAAATTTATAAAAACCCCACTCAAATTTGGTTTTTGCTTATTTTCAATGTCCAGTTAGTTGGGCCTAAGAGATAGGGTTTCTAAACGCATGGTATAGGGTATCGTATAGTCGGTCTAGACCGACTATAATTTTCTTACTTGTTTTATTATCATACCTTTTTATTTTACCTAACGTTGCACTAATGGAAGTAGTAAAGAAAACACACACAGGCAATTCATTTGTATAGTGGGTTTTTATATATTATGTTAGGTAGTAATGCACTAATGCCATTTTCTTACCTTTTTATTTTACCTAGAAACATAGTATGATGGCTTATGAAAAGGCTTATAAGAAAGTGACATTTGAATACAAACTCAATTGCTCTAATATATTTCAGCAATAACAGTCGCAAATAAAAATATTCAGAAAAATATAAAGAGCTTCAGTTATAAAGAACTGTCCAAAGAGTATTTTAGGAACAAAAACCAGGAAGATGTTCATAGTTACGTTAAAATAAAATTAAACTTAAATTCGTGTAGCATCGAAATACAAGAGCAATTATCTAATTTCGTCAAAGCACTAAAAATACGCTACATAAAAGTTGGCTACAATAAACAAAACTTTTATATAAAAAGCGCAAACTGGTTAGAAGGCCAACTTACTGTCGCTTCAATAACAACAAAGCAAGATAAGGCTAGAAGAAGACCACGCAAATTATTGGACAACTGCAGCGATAGATCTAAGAGGCGGAAACTTAAAGATGTTAACGATGAAATTGGATGTATATATATAAAAGAATCTTTCCTACATCAATTACGATCACAGAACCAATTGACAAAAGTGGATATTATTGAAAAAGTTGTTAAAGCTAGTCCAGTGAGAACAAAACGGATTCTTAAAAGTATACCAACTCCGAGCGATGCTCAATAGTTCACAAATGAGGAGGCATTTGCATTATTTCTCGATTTCAAAATAACAAAACAGCAATATATTCAGCTCAGGTTGCGTGCGATTGAAAAAGACTGAAATATGTATCCAGCATATCATCACATAACCGCTGCTAAAATGGACTGTTTGCCATCAAAGGCCACTATCACAATCACACCAATTTTGGCAGAGGTACAACTACAATCTCTACTTGATCACAAAGCCGAATGCTTGCTACAATCAATAAAAGGAAACACAAAGTTAATTCTTTTTTGTAAATGGGGATGTGATGGTTCTTCGGGACAAAAACAATACAAACAAGTAAGAAAATTATAGTCGGTCTAGACCGACCATATGATACCCTATACCATGGTTTAGAGACCCTATCTTTCGATCCAACTAATTCGATATAGAAAATGAGCATAACTCAAATTTGAGTGGCATTGTTAATAATTTTTTGCTGCAAATATGAAAAAGTTCATATCGGGTGATACATTTATATGGGGACTAGGTCGAAAAATGTACCAATCTTGACCATATTTGGTAAAGTCACTTATATTTAAAAAAAATATATACAAACCAAATTTGAGAAAAATCTGTGCAATATTTTTGTTTTTTGATAGATTTAAGTGAATATCGGGAAGCGGCGTTAAATGGGGGCTATGACTAAGAGTTGAACTACTGATTAATGGATGTAATTAATACATACAAACGCAATTTGACTAAGATTTATATGATAATTTGGATCTTATGGCAATTTATGTTGATTTCGTAGGGGTCATTTGTATGGGGGCTAGGTCTTAACAGGGACCGATTCTCACCAATTTCAATAGCGTTCATCCTATGATGGATAAAAGCTTATATACAAAATTTCATCGAAATATATTAATATTTGCGACCTGCAGTTTGATTACAAGCTTTACATGGACACACAGACGGACGGACGGACGGACATCGTTAAATCGAATCAGAAAGTGATTCTGATTCGATCGATATAATAAAAGATGGGTCTAGGTCAAATATTTTTGGTAATTACAAACAGCAGCACAAAGTCATTATACCCAAACCACATAGTGGTATAGGGTATAACAAGTAGTATGTGAGAAAATTAGGACTCAGATATGTTCATGGTATCATTTGTACCATTGCGATTGAAAAAGTTTTTGGAAGATTTAAAGCCTGCGACGAGTACAACGCAAACAAAAAATATTTTGAAAAATGAGACACCATCTTCTACGAAATACTGCAGGCCAATCAAATTTGAATTCAAAAAAGAAACTCACGATGCCATTAACAAAGAAGTTACTGATATGAAGGCTCAAATTGCAACACTACAGCCATTACAATTACAGTTAGAGGGGCAGCAAATTGAAGTAAGCCACCAATTAATCTTTGACTAACACGAAGGCTGCATTCAGCTTCATCATATGCCAAGCAACATCAAGCCAAATAAACCAAGTCCCGACAAAATCATTAGATAATACCGATACATATGAATTTGGATTATCACCACTACATGCCAGAATACGACTTATGGAACAGATACTAAAAATAAGTTATGATTTGGATTTCGCTTCTTCAGAATGAATAAGAAACAACGAAACCAACAAGAAGTTAAGGAGTTTAAAAAAGAAACATGTTCAAGATGAATATCGCAAATTTGGATTGATTATAGATCAGCCAAAACAAGGGTCAGGCAATACAAATGATGGCAATACCGCAAGAAGATTCTTTTCAAATCCAGAAACAGCATCTGAAACAACAGGAATGGATTTAAACCTTATTTTCCGACTTAAAATAATCCTTGAGATTATGCTAACGAAACTGCAAAAATATACACAACGAAGGACCCATGGAGAAATAAGTTCACAAAATTATTTATCATGCAGATGTCATTAAATATCATTTGATGCTACTTGGAGATCTTTCAGAGGAGGCTCAGGAAAAATGGAATAAGGATTACAGATTTTATATAAATCACAATACTAGACAAATTTCACGAAATTCCACAAATGTAGATCTATTTAATATATTATTGGCAAAACGTCAGATCCGTTTAACTCCAGTATTCGAAATCAATGGAAAGTGGAACATCGGGATTTAGATGAAGAAGTCAAAAAACTAATAAAGAACAGAAATAACACAGAAAAAAATATGGAATATTTGCAATCGATATATGAATAAAATGAATAATCTATAATATAGACGATTCTTGTGACCAATGTTTTGTTCTACCGTTTTATCCCGATTTTGACCAAACGTATATTATTTGAAAGGTATTTCTTTTTAACCATTTTGCAGATTTATAGATTTTAAAATTTTTTCCTTTATTTTGAGTAAATTGCATTTAATTTGCTACTAACACATATATAAAATTATACATTTGCTATGTGTGTTTTATTAAATTTGTTAATGTGTTTGTTAATGAGTTTGTTATCTTCATGCACAATAATAATAAAACATAAAAGTGTTGGTTTGTGAAAAATAAAAATAAAGCTGTCTAAAAATTGCACTCGAATTTCGAGCGCTGGAATCTGCTAGGTAATACTAAATATGTCATAAATAAGAATTTAAATTAAAAAATTCGAAAAAATTAGAAATAACTAAAAATATATGAATTATTTGTACTTATTTTTTTTGCAATTTTTAATTTAATTTATTATTTATGACATATTTAATATTAAAAATTTTTTAATTTATGAATTGAAAATAAATGATTTAATATCATGTTAATTTTTTAAATATTAATATTATACGAGTTTATGTTATAAAAAAGAATTTAAATTAAAAAATGCAAAAAAAGTATAAATAATTAAAAATATATCAATTTTTTATTTGTACTAAGATTTAATTTTCTTTATATATCGACCTTTTTTGTATTATTTAATGAATATTCAGAACTTTTATTTCTGACGGGCTTCCAAGGTCATTCAAGATTTAAATAATTTTTTCTCCTACGTTTCGTTGGGATTTTCCAACTTCTTCATTGATATTTTTTTTTTTATTAAATTTGTAATCTTTCTTTAAATTTCAAATATTATTTTTTATATAAACATTACTTTGAATTAAACAAGCATATTTAATGAAAAAATAAAATTTCGTAGAATTTGCACTCGAATTTCGAGGGCTGGGATCCGCTAGTAATTATAATTGCATGAATAATAATTATATATACGAAAAACATAGTATTAGTAAAAAAACAATAATAAACTTAACCTCCCATTGTTACAAATGCTTTTTTTTGAGTGTAAACATTTTTTTCGAATGTAAACATTAAAAAGATCCCATTATTACAAAAAAATGCATGCAATTATAATAAAAAAAAAATATGAACCCATATATCACGCTAAAAGTTAAAAATACTAAAAAGTTCAACTTTGACATAGAATTTCTCAAAATGAAATTAAAACAAGTAAGAAAATTATAGTCGGTCTACACCGACTATACGATACCCTATACCATGCGTTTAGAAACCCTATCTCTTAGGCCCAACTAACTGGACATTGAAAATAAGCAAAAACCAAATTTGAGTGGGATTTTTATTAATTTTTTTGGCTGCAGATATGAAAAAGTTCATATCGGATGCTATATCTATAAAGGGACTAGGTCCAAAAATGGACCGATCCTGATCATGTTTGATAAAGTCTCTTGTATTTTGAGAAGAATCAGTGCAATATTTTGTTTTTTAATAGATTTAAGTGAAGATCCGGAAGCAGCTCTATATGGGGTCAAAGGAATCATTTTTGGACTACTCATTAGTGGATGTAATGAACGCATACAAACCCAATTTGAGTAAGATCTATATGACAATTTGGATCTTATGGAAATTTATGTCGATTTCATATGGGTAACTTGTATGGGGGCTAGGTCTGAACATGGACCGATTCTCACCAATTTCAATAGCGTTCATGCCATGGCCGATAAAAGCTTATATACCAAATTTCATCAAAATATATTCATATTTGCGACCTGCAGTTTGATTACAAGCTTTACATGGACACACAGACGGACGGACGGACGGACGGACATTGTTAAATCAACTCAGAAAGTGATTCTGATTCGATCGGTATAATTAAAGATGGGTCTAGGTCAAATATTTTTAGTTGTTACAAACAGCAGCACAAAGTCATTATACCCAAACCACATAGTGGTATAGGGTATAACAAGCTCAAGCTCAACTAAATACGTACCCACTAGAAAAAGAATTACTAAAATATCGGTTCAAAAGTTACAGAATTTTGGCCAATGATGTGCATCGCATCCATCAAATACTTTCGTTCAGCAGGTTGAAAATTTTCCATTTTTAAAAATTCTATAAATTTGACGTCATTGCTCAATGATGATTACTTATTGAATGAAGTAATTTGATTTTTAAAAGTTCCGAGACCTTTAATTTGCAAACGATTCTGTTCCTTTTTGATGTTTACAAAATAAATAAACTACAAAAAAAAACTAAACGGGTTTCGCTACTTATTTTCGCTATAGCGTCTTATAAAAAATTTAATTTAGTCCCCAAACTTCTAAATTAAAAAATTAAAAATTCCCCAAAAAAATTCTAAATTCAAATAAAAAACAAGTAAGAAAATTATAGTCGGTCTAGACCGACTATATGATACCCTATACCATGGTTTAGAGACCCTAGCTTTCGGTCCAACTACTTCGATATAGAAAATAAGCATAAACCAAATTTGAGTGGGATTTTTATTAATTTTTTTGGCTGCAGATATGAAAAAGTTCATATCGGATGCTATATCTATAAAGGGACTAGCTCCAAAAATGGACCGATCCTGATCATGTTTGGTAAAGTCTCTTGTATTTTGCAAAAATATGTACAAACAAAATTTGAGAAGAATCAGTGCAATATTTTTGTTTTTTAATAGATTTAAGTGAAGATCGGGAAGCAGCTCTATATGGGGTCAAAGGGATCATTTTTGGACTACTCATTAGTGGATGTAATGAACGCATACAAACCCAATTTGAGTAAGATCTATATGACAATTTGGATCTTATGGCAATTTATGTCGATTTCATATGGGTAATTTGTATTGGGGCTAGGTCTGAACATGGACCGATTCTCACCAATTTCAATAGTGTTCATCCCATGGCCGATAAAAGCTTATATACCAAATTTCATCAAAATATATTCATATTTGCGACCTGCAGTTTGATTACAAGCTTTACATGGACACACAGACGGACGGACGGACGGACGGACGGACATTGTTAAATCAACTCAGAAAGTGATTCTGATTCGATCGGTATAATTAAAGATGGGTCTAGGTCAAATATTTTTGGTTGTTACAAACAGCAGCACAAAGTCATTATACTCAAACCACATAGCGGTATAGGGTATAATGAATATACTCCCCAAAAAACGTAAAAATTGGGGAATTTTTTCATCATGAACAAATTCCCCAATTCCATACAAAATTGTTGGGGAGAAAATAATTTTTTTTTTTTTTTGGGATTTGTTCATTGGGGACTAAGTACTTAAGGCCCTTCCGTACGGTTTCGGGCAACCGTAGCTGTCCACTATAGAGAGTTTTTACTGTACTCGAAAACTGTTTGTTTTAATATGTCTGATATTTTAAAACTCCAGAAAAGTCTCTTTTTATAATATTGCCTCTGTTAAGAAAACATTGTTCTCCAAAGAGAATGGGCTGATGTTTACAAGTGACAGTTAAAAAATCAATTTCAGAAACAACAATTTCTAAATTATATATTGGTATAGTATATCATTTGACATTGACTAAAGAAATTAAATTTTCCATTGGTTTTATCTTAAGGCCTTTGAAATGTCAACAAAAAGAAATATGATTCTTTCTATTAGTAAGTAAGTAAGTAAGTAAATAAGTAAGTATACTTACCTACTTACTTAGAGAACATATTTGTAACCATAAATATTCCCATATGGATTTGCATTAAAACGCAATAAATTTATTTTTTTTTGTCTGTTTATTTGTTTTGTCAAACGCTTTTCATTTATTATTTTTCAAAATATCGTGAATACAAAATCGTCATGCGAATCTCATGCAAACATAAATTTAATTTTTATTTACATTAACATTAACAGAATCTTCTTTTTTTTTTGTGGTGGGGTGGGGTGATGGTTCAACAAAAATTTGTATTACGTCTTATTTTGTTGTTGAAGTTTTTTTGTTTTTTTTTGAATCTCCTGATTTTACAATTGGCATGATATATTGCTATTGTGGGTGGTAGTATTTTTGGGAGAGACTGATGTTGTGTGTACGTATGTTACACTAAATGTTATTGACTTTTTTTAGTGTCATCACTTTCAATTTAACCACATACTTACAGCTCCCAGAGAGTACAACCAACAAATTTATGCTTTTATGTCTTCATCCAGCATTTTGTGTGTTTTTACTTGATTGGAGGAGCAAGCACAAAAGGCAAATATTCTATATATAATAATCCCAGTTGACATTTGGAATCCAAACGAATTCATAAAAAGCATATTTAAGCGAAATGATGAATGTATAGAAAGTAAGTAATCCATTAAATGCCCTAATGATGTTCAAGATATTTGGATTGGATTTATTTTTAGTAATACAATACGACAACATTCCATAAAATTATGGACTGGGTTATTTGTCTGTAAGAAAAACATTTTTTATGGATATTGTTTGTTTGTAAGTTTTCAACACTGAATTTAAAAAATGTATTGATAAAGACTCAAATAAGAATCTCAAAACTCTTCATCAATGACTCGGTAGCGACAGTCATGGATAGAATTCTATCAAGAATGGTATTTATCAGGGAATTTGGGTACGGGAGCAGGGATCCTACGTGTGGTTCACAGATGACTCAAAGGAATATAATATCGCGGACATATTTGTTCCCAATTTTCAACGTGCCTTAGTGGTTTTAAAAAATCGATGTCGGATTTTTTTTGGGAGCACCCTCCTAAAATGTTTAATTTTGTTAGATTTTAAGATTGCCAAAGTTTGAGCACAATTGGAAGATTTTAACCCGTGCCACTGGGGCCTCAAACTTTTGAAAATCTCGATTTTTTTTAGCAGTTTGGCGACTTCGGCGACTCATATCTCTGGAATGGCTAAAGCTATTTGCCCGTGTCATACATCAATTTAAAGGCCATACTGTTTTTAACATTTTATATTCTACACAATAAATACGCAACTAGTACTGAAACCGAAACGATAGAACCAATGTCCCTAAAAACGTGACTAGGACCCCTGAGAGCGAAGATGCGTTATTTGTATTATTATTGCTTATTATGGACAATTACTTGTACTTTGGAATCCCATTTGATTTAAATATGTTTGATATGGTATACCGTAAATTTTAGACCCACAACAATGTTTTTTTTTATGTCAGGTATGTATCTATTTTTCCTCATACTGTATCACTGGTTTAAAAATGTATTGTGTTACCCTACTACTATTGTTATATTTTCAGTAGAAGTCCAGGGGGTTCAGAGTCTGTTATTAAAAAAAGAAAAGGATAGCTAGGTGGTTCTTGCTTTTATGATTTTGTTTCTTGGTCAGTTGAAAAGTATTCGCTGAACAGTGAGTCGTATTTTGTTCTACGTTCGTGTGATCGAGTTTAAAAAAACCCACTAAATATTAACTACAAAAGACATTTTTATTTTAATTAGGTCGGTACCTACTAACACGTACTCTTTGTTTTAGTTAGTGTCATTCTGTGTCATTTATTCTTTCTTCTAGTGAACATTTTTATTTCTCGTAAAAGTGATGTCTTCTGCATCTGGCATGAGATGTAGAGGTAGAGACAAAATTTTTCTAATTGACTATCCAGCACATCAGATAACTGGATGTAAGCTGCCCTCAAATCGACAAGTTCTAGCTACTATGTTCTACAATTTGCTTACTGTGAAGTTAAATGTGAGAGACTCTGCCACAGCTACTGTTTTCGTTTTTTGGACAAAAGCTCGAATTCCTACAAAACAAAAGAAAAATGTCATAGTAAAGCTGGAAAAACTGTACGATGATTGAAGAAAAATGCAAAAGTACAAGGATAGAAAAACGGAAAGTGCAAGAAATGCTGTAAAAAAGTTTACCCTAAAGTTGGATGATCTCTTTGATATTGCCCACCAAGATGCCCTGACGATGATGACTTCAGAAAAAGACAAGAAGTTTCTGTAGAAACAAAGACAGAAAGGAAGACCAGGCTCCATGCTCGCAGTTGACCTGAAGTTGGCTCAAGCTGAAGAAAGACTACTACAGCAACAATGGAAGGTCTTGGAGAAACAACTTGAAGCGGGAAATTTGGGGAAGCATTAAAAAAAAATATTTTCCTTGTAGCGAAACTTTATAAGATCTAGATCACTAGCTGAAATTTCCATCAATATTAACTTTATACTTATTGTTTCATCTCGAGACGGTGGAGCTCACGGACGACGAGACAACAGAAGGGTGAGAAGGACGTGAAACGCCGTATGAAGAGCTCGAGATGAACGTAGAATCTGAAGGACCATCTGCCCCCAAGAGAATCAAGAGAATCAAGAATCATCACAGATTACAACCAATTACTTACAAAGGACGAGCAACAAAAACAATACGTTCTCCAAGTAGTCAGCAAATGCCGTCAGCTGTATCCAGATAGCTCAAAAACCACATTATGTCAGTCTCTGGAATAAATTTAAATAAGAATAAAATGAAAAAGACATTTATTATACTTGATTTTTTAAATACATAATTGTTTTCATTCCAAAAATGGATAATATAGGAAGGAAAATGGGTTTTTTTCACAATAGGTTCCATCTTCGCTCTAAGGGGTACCTAGTCACGTTTTTAGGGACATTGGCTTCATTATCTCGAATTCAGTACTACTTACATATTTTTTTATTGCATATAAAATATTATAAACAGTATCGCCTTCAATTTGATGTATGACACGGGCAAATATATTAAACCGTTCTAGAGATATGGGTCGGCAAAGTCGCAAAACTGCCAAAAATCTAGATTTTCAAAACTTTGACGCCCCAGTGGCTTAACATCTTTCAATCGTGCTTAAACTTTGGCAATCCTAAAATCTGACAGAAAGAAACATTTTAGGGGGGTGCCCCCAAAAAAATTCTGACATTTTTTTTTTTACCCTATGAGATAAAACCTTAGCCATGGGCAAATACCAATCCATTTTTAAAGCAGAGGTCTTCGCCATTAATTTATGCGTGACTCAGTGCCTTAGAAGAAGGCACATTATACTATCCGTCAGCCAGGCTGCACTACGGGCAATTACGTCTTACAACGTGAAGTCTAGACTCGTTTTGGATTCCATCGAAGTACTCAACTTACTAGGCAGATGTAACAAACTAACTTTAGGTTGGATTCCGGGATACAAGAGCAACGAAAGGGCTGATCATCCTTTCATTGGTCCGGAACAATTCTATGGTATTCCAGCGGGCTACATCAGAGGAAAACTAAAGGAGTGGAGGAGGGAATCACAATTTGACAAACACTGGGACAAAAGTCCAGGTCAACTTCAAGCTAAGATATTTATTACTCCATTCAAGGTTCAATCGGGATGATTACGTCCTCTTGACAAGAAATATTTAAGGAGAACTTGATGGGATTCTTTACGAGGCACTGTAGATATCATCTACCACTAAAAGGTCTGTATAACTATCACAGACACGTGTAGGTTCTGCGAACAGGGGGTAGAAACAGCAGAACACATTCTTTGTGAATGTCCAAGACTAGGTGGCAAAAGAACCCCTGCTCCTGGAGGATATACTGTATCCCTCGAAACATATGGTATATTAGAGTGGCACTTCATTATATGGAGGGGAAAAAAAGTGAAATATGAAATATAAAATTAATATAATAACATAAAATTAAAGAAAAGCAATACTTATTGCAAGTCGTAAGTGATTACAGAAAACAATTTGAATCGCACACTAAATCATCCTTAAATACACCAAAATAAATAGAATTAATTTTATATTTCATATTCCTTTGAATAAATTGTCTTTTATTAGCTTTGGGTTATTTGTAGGTCTTCCTATTTTATTTAGAAAATATAGATAGTTTTTATACATAAAATAATTTTATAACAATATCGGTTAAAAGTTGTTTTAATTTATATTCGCGAGCAATAAGCAGATAATTGCAGCAAAGATATGTCACTATGGATTATTTTGATTCCAGGAGCACTGAGGGGTAAAATAAATAAAAATTCACCGAATTATTTTTCTTAAATTCTAAATAGTGGTTTCATCAAGTTTAACAGAAAAACTCGTCTTCGGTCATTTTTATTTAAAAATATCTTAAAATCCAAAGCTGGCCTTGGCAAATAATGGGAAGTTCTACATATTTGGTTATTGTATTCTAAGCATCGCATCTAAAAATTCAACAGCACTTACAAAATATTTGAATTTTTTGAATAAATTGTCTTTTATTAGCTTGGTGTCATATGTGACCCCAATTACAAAAGGGTTAATGGGGTCATATTATTTTTTTCCGAAACTCTAGGCTATTAAGATAAAATATATGATTTAAAAGTAGAGAGGTGATGAATTTTTGATACAAAGTATTTAGAAAGAGTACAATTAAAGAATATTTTACTAAAATCCCATTTTTCTTGAAATCCGCAAATATAAACCGCTTGTAAAAAAAATTCTGGCACAGGGACTTACTTAAAAATTCACACAGTTCATCTGTAATGTGTATTTAATAAGAACTTAAAGTTTAAGATCTAGTTTTTTAAATTTTGTTTAAGAAAATTTTTTAAAACTTCAAAAAGGTGTTTTCAAAATTTTATCAAAAAAATTCCCCATTTTCGGTCTCAAAGCGTAATAGGTTAACAACGTGGTAATAAAATAATACTTCATATCTGAGTACTTATGAGTATGGAGACTAAAAAGAAATTATGGCTTTAATCAATTTCTCAAAGTTGAAAAAAATGCCATCAAATTTCATGAGCTAGTTTTTTTTTTTTGCACAAAAGTGGTCTGGATCATTTGCGATTTCTTGGCGAGGTTTTATTCGATTTTGTAGTTTTAGAACTTTTTGAAAGGATAATTTAATATTGATCCCGAATTATATAACAAATTTGTCGGAAAAATTAAACTATAGAACGAAATTTTCGTAAAATCTGAAAAAAGTCATATTTTCCCCAATAAGCAATCACGTTGAGGCACGACTAAATGTTTTTTGATTGGCCCAAAACTTTCTATTTCTCAGTTTTTAAGCTATTCGCATATTTCTAGGGGGTGAGACCGAGAGTTTGAAAACTTTTTTTTATTAAGGGCCACCCTAATGGTATATCATGACAAATAGGATAATCGGCTTTATAAGGAGCCTCAAACTTTAGGACAACCATGGGCTGCACTAAAAATCAAATTGGTTGCAGTGTGTAGAGCCTTCTTAATCTAATCTTGTCCAATCTAACATTAAAAAAATTCTGAACATCTATAATATTAATAGGCTAGGCGATTTCTTGTGACCGATGTTTTGTTCTATCATTTTATCCCGATTTTGACCAAATGTATATTATTTGAAAGGTATTTCTTTTAAGATTTACAGATTTTTAAATTTTTTCATTTATTTTGAGTAAATTGCATTTAAAGTTGCTACTAACACATACATAAGATTATACAATGCTATGTGTGTGTTTATTAAATTTGTTAATGTGTTTGTAATAAAAATGAGTTTGTTTTTTGTGTTGATTTGTGAATTGGCTCTAATTGATTAGCATACTTTTAGGGTCTTTATTTAATAATAAAAAAAAAAAAATTTCCTAGAATTTGCACTCGAATTTCGAGGGCTGGAACCTGCTAGTATAATTTAAAATAATCTAACTCATAAAAACAAAGTTTTTATTAAAGAACTTTCTTTCCTTATGCATATGCGTTTTGAATCTCTTCGTGACTGTGCATGACTTTGCGTGACTATTTGAAAATTAATCTGTGGTCACAACAAGTCTATGGACAAAGTTTAAGATCGATCGGGCGAGGAGAAATGGGGTTGAAATCACTCCGTGACTGTGCGTGACTATGCGTGACTATATTTAAGTTAATATTTGGTGACAACAAGTCTGTGGATCAAGTTTTAGATCGATCGGATGAGGGGAAGTGAGGTTTAAGTCACTCCGTGACTGTGTGTGACTATGCGTGACTGTGTGTGACTATCTTAAAATTAATCTTTGGCCACAGCAAGTCTATGGACAAAGTGTCAGATCGATCGGATGAGGGGAATTGAGGTTTCAATCTCTCCGTGACTGTGCGTGACTGTGCATGACTGTTCGTGTCTATGTCAAAGTCAATCTTTTTTCATTGCAAATTTATCAACCAAGTTTCAGATCGATCGGATAAGGGGAAATGGGTTTTAAATCTGTTCGTGACTGTGCGTGAATATGTCGACGTTAATCCTTCTTTGGAGCAAGTATATCAACCAAGATTCAGGTTGATGAGGGAAAATCCGCTTTAAATCCCTCCGTGATTGTGCGTGACCGTGCGTGACTGTGTGTGACTACCCCAAAATTAATCTGTAGTCACAACAAGACTAGGGCCAAGTCTGCTCCACGACAGACAGATGGACAAACAGAAAGGCAGACAAAAACGACAGAGAGTATGAGTTAAAGGAAAGAGTTAAAAAAAAAATTTTTATGTTAAATTTAATATATTATCTATAATATTAATAGGCTAGGCGATTTCTTGTGACCGATGTTTTGTTCTACCGTTTTATCCCGACTTTGACCAAACGTATATTATTTGAAAGGTATTTGTTTTTAGTTGTTCACCAGATTTACAGATTTTTAAATTTTTCCTTTATTTTGAGTAAATTGCATTTAAAGTTGCTACTAAGACATACATAAAATTATACATATGCTGTGTGTGTTTTAATAAAATTTGTTAATGTGTTTGTTAATGAGTTTGTTATCTTTATTCACAATAATAATAAACCATAAATGTGTTTGGTTTGTGAATTGGCTAAGTTGAAAAATAAAGCTTCCTAGAAATTGCACTCGAATTGCGAGCGCTGGATTCTACTACTATTTATAAATCATCAAACTAAAAGTAAAAAACGTAGGATTATTTTTAGTTGAAGTGCTAATATAAAGCAGTTAGATTTCCCGATATTTTGGCTTAGATCAACAATAAATTTCTTACTTGTTTCTTTTCACAACATCTATTCTTCTGAGTCTTGAATTTGGACAATATTTTCGCTTATAAAGGGTCAAACAGATTAGACTAGTTTTTTTATCTGTCGTAAAAATGATTTATCTGTCCTAAAAACGAAAGGTTAAGAAAACTTTACTCTATATAATGCAAAGTCCGTGACCTCACATACAGATGGCGACACTAAAAAACACATGTGTTAATAAACAAAAAAAAAAAAATAAAACTATGAGCTGCAAAATAAAGTAATGGCGTAAATTTATATATTATTCACCTCTTTGCCAATATAACTTTTTTCGGTTTTTCCTTAAGGGAATTTCTTTGTGAAGTCGTTTACGTATCGCTTTATTTGTGGTATTTCTAACAAGTACAATACTACAGACAACAATCCTTCATTTAACTACATCATCACTCTCTCTTTCTCTACTTTGTTTATTTATATTTTTAAATATAGATATTGTGTTTAAAAAAATATATAACATAATAAGACGTAAAAGCAACAGAAACCTACACAACAATGAAAGATAATGTCATTTTGTGGTTTTCAACTGCAGGTTGACGACATCTGTTGTTGCGCACCACCAACAACAATAGTAAATGACGACGTCTTTTCAAGATTACTGGAAGATACAAATACAAGAAGAAAAAAAAAAATAGAAAAACTAAACCGATTTAACGTTATTGTATTGTGGTTCTTACTTATAGTTATGGGTGACAACATAACAAAAGTCTCTTTTTATAGAAAGTTTTCCACAAAATATCTTTATTATGATTTTATATAAATATCAGCTTTACTTTGTAACATTTAAGATAAATCAATTCATCAGAATTTCGAATGGAATTAATAATGGCCTTAACAAATATTAAATATTTATAGAAAAATCCTATTTGGCAGGTTTCCTTTGCTATGACTCTCCCATATGGCATTTTTATTGTTTGCGTATGTTTGTGTGTGTGTGTGTGTGTATATAGTTATTTACATAAAGATATTTGTATATGAATGTTTGAATGTATTTGTATTACCATTATTGTTATTCGAAATAAAGTCCTCAAGCTAAGTATGTATGTATGTATATGTATGTTTTATATACATAGGTATGTGTAGATATATCGACATACTCTCACATGTCTCAAAATATATATTTATACTCGTAAATGTTTATCTTAAGTTAAATATAAATAAAGTGTGTTATGTAAGTAGATGATCATGTTTGTAAATTTGGTTATAAATATGATGCAAGCAAATATTATTAAGCCTTGTAAAAATTTTTAAAGTCTTTTTTTTAACGGCTGGCTAAAGAGTCATTCCCATCATGTTAATTCTTTAGTTTACGCGAAAGTTTTGCTAAAAGTCAGAAAGTTTGTACGAAATTTTTAAGGGATGATAGAGATTATTCAATATTCTTTCATACAAGACATATAAAAATATTTTTGGCGCCAACAGCCTACTTAGTTATTCTCTTTTGTCTAGCCATATGTTTAAAAGCAGCTGTTATTGCAAATTATAATAATCTGATTACTTTTTATGGGAATTATATTTCTTTGGATTATTGTGTTTCATAAAAAGTATGTTAAAAATCGCAAAATTTTTGAAGTTTTAGAAGTTGTGTGTTTTTAACTGGAAAAAGTTTCAGAATCACTAAAAGAATGTTCGAAATTGCTCAGAAAGAAATCTCGAGGTTTTTATAGAAATAATATCTAGATTATTTTAAAGAAACTTAGCTCCCAAGAAAATGTTATTGATATTTTCGGGAATTTAACTAATTAAATATTAACAAGAAAAATCAATTTGTAAGCAAATTTATATTTATGATTTAAAATTTGGTTGTGCCGAATCTTTTGTAGTGTACCTCACAAGTCTGCAATGTATACATAGTACACAGAACAGACGATCAATAGTGTCAATTATTAGTCAAGCTGTTCTATGCATAGTGTAATGCAATATTTGATTCCATGATATCGAATAAAACAATAGTATGTGTAAGTAAATTAATATAGGTTAAATAGGCTAAACCAAATTTAGTACGAAAAGGGTTGAAACCCAAAAATTAATCAGAATTTTCGCTGTGATAGAAATACTCGTTGTGGTGGTGTAGCTATTTTTGTCAGAAAAGGCATTATGTGTAAATTTCATAGCAAATCTAAACCTGATGAAAAGGTTGAACATATATTTGTTAAAGTTTCGTCCCATGGAAAACAATTGCTTGTTGGATGTGTTTATAGACCCAATAAAAGAATATACCTTGATGTTTTTCAAAATATACTTGAAACTATAACTCTCAATTATGAAGATATTTTAATATGTGGGGATTTTAATTCAAACGTTATCAATGAGACTATTTTACTAGACATAATGCAATCAATTGGCCTTTCTCCAACTAACATTACAGTTCCAACACATTTTACTGCTACAAGTAACTCGTTACTTGATCTTTTCTTTGTCAGTAGCTAAAAGAAAATCTTACTCTATGGTCAGCTCTCAGCACCTTGTTTTTGAAAGCACGACTTAATTTTTCTATCATTTGACTTTAAAATGTAAGTGGTGGATGACGTTGTTACTTATTATGATTTTAAACAAATGGATTGAAACGCGATGTTATTCGAATTATCTAAAATCGATTGGGACTGCATCAGTTTTTTAGAACAAAATTTCGCACATGTGTTCCACAAATCTGTACCTTTAAAAACAACAAAATATAATAACAAAAATAAACCTTGGTTCAATCAACAGATTAAGGATAAAATCTGTGAAAGGGATAAAGCTTTTAAAAGTTGGAAACTGTTTAAAACAGATAATTTATATGACGAATATTCCAAAGCTAGAAAACAAGTAAATAAAATGATAAAAACTGCTAAATCTGCATACTACTCTAGCCTATTTATTTCTGCTGCACGCTCTAAAAAAAACATGGAAACTTATACGAGAAATTGGTGACGGCAAATCTAAGGAAATGGTCAATTCTGAAATAAATATTGATTCGCTTAACGAATCTTTTACAAATATCCCTGACATCCCCATAAACGATGGATATTATACTCGCAATACTGATATTAGTTCAACTTTATCGGAAATTGCTTTTTGTTTTCAATGCGTAAACCAACTGGAAGTACTCTTCACATGCCAAGCTGTGAAATCTAATGCTGTTGGTTCTGATAACATACATCCCAGATTCTTAAAGGAAATTATCCATTAACTGCTGCCTCAAATTACCCATATTTTTAACACTATTATCACAAAAAGTGTATTTCCTCAAAGTTGGAAAAATGTTAAAATTTTACCTATTTCTAAATTAAATAAAGAATATCGTCCCATTGCTATCGTACCGTACTTGTCTAAAGTACTTGAAAGGTCAGCAAATTGGAAAAAATGTCAAGAATAAGGGCCTACTCTCAGACAGACAATCAGGCTTTCGTCCTAAACATAGCTGCATAACTGCACTCATTGATGTATCTGAAGATATTCGTGGGTATATTGATAGTGGTAACATTGCATTTCTGGTGCTCTTAGATCATTCAAAGGCATTTGATACTGTGAATTATGAAATACTCTGCATGAAGCTAAGAACTTTTTTTTGGTTTCTCTCCTTCCGCAACTCGTCTTATATCGTCTTATTTAGAAAATCGACAACAATACGTTAACGCCAATAATAAAATATCATGTGCTTCCAGTAAAAAGGGCTTTCCGCAAGGTTCGATTCTAGGACCACTTCTTTTCACTATATATATAAATGATTTGCAATAATGATTAGGCAACTTTCGTATTGTAAAGTTCATATGTATACTGATGATGTGCAAATTTATGTTTCGATGAACTAACTAACTGTGTTGCGAACCTAAATGTGGATCTTAATCGAATTCACTTATGGGCTCTGGAAAATGGGCTATGTCTCAATTTTTCAAAGTCTAAATGCATCATTATTACTCGAAGATCAGTGCCTCCCCTTGCTATACTAGATATTATGCTTAACCGTAAAATTATTGAAATTACACAAAAAACCAAAAATCTTCGAATTATTTTCAAAAAACTCTCACCTGGTCTGATCATATAAATGTCGCTTCGGGAAAAACGTATTCAATGCTTCGATCACTGTGGAAAACTCAATATCTTACACCAGTCCATGTACGAGTTCTACTTGCAAAAACCTATCTAATTCCAACTTTGTTGTACGGATGCGAACTATTTGCTAGCTGTGATTCTATTAGCTCTAGGAAATTAACAACTACATTTTATTCTATATTAAGATACGTCTACAATTTGAAAAGATCATCCCACAAAACACCGTATGCACGACAACTTTACGGTGTGAATTTTTTGCGATCTCTTGAAGATAGGATCATTGATACTGACGCATAATATTATATTTACACGTGAGCCTACATATCTTTTTAATCGGATATCCTTTTCTTATTCAAGAAGAAATAATTCTATAATTCAAATAAGGCATAAAAGTTTGGTCTCTGAATGGCAGTTCTATATACAATGCATACGTCTTTGGAACTTGCTACCGCCAACATTACAATATTTAAGCAACGCAGGACATTTTAGGAAAAAAGTTTTCCAATTTTTCAATACCATTTAAATATTGTTAAAACATTGCTTTGTTTTGAATATATGTATGTAAAATAATTTTTGTTATCTTATTTTTATACAAATTATAAACTATGTTATATTTTCATTAAATACTGTATTACATTATACCGACCCTGTACTTTAATTATAAGACTCTTAGTCTTGTTGCGCAGGAAACCAAATAAATAAATAAATAAGTAAATAAATAAATAAATTTTAATTTAGATAACTTAATCGGCAACAACTGCCTTTGTTCCTTTTAATTAAAATTTATATTCGCCCTTACTCTGTAAGAACGGCAAATATAGTAGATCAACCAGTGGCAAACTCTACCGGTTGAAAAACCATAAAAGGATCACATTCCACTACCTGGCGATCCTGCCAATTTATATATTACATTCCAACACATGGCGATCCTGCCAGTTCACCACACTTCAATACCCTCCACTCGTGTTCTAAACATAATATTATAGACCTGGTTGTCGATATATTTTAACCCTTTCAGACCTAGCTATGCCGATTGTGAGATCTGGTTTGAGATGCTTAAAATATAAATAAATAAATTTTTTTCTGTTCTGATTAAATCGTAAAACAGATATCACATTTGCGCTATTCAGGCACAACATCACGTTTTCTTCTATCCTCACGATAGTGTGACCTTTTTTTTCTTCAGTAAAACACTATGACTTGTCAAAAAACGATGACCCGGAAGCGGAATTGGCGATTTGAAACCAGTCTGATATTGACTTTAGTGATGAAGACGAATTTCGAAAACGAAAGTGACGAAAATTCGAGCGAGACAAAACTGGGCTCGAATCGTCGCATTCGATATCCAAATTTATCGATCAAAGTTATTTGTTTATTTTCCAAAATAAAATACTAAGTGTAATTTTACTCTGTCACAGAGTTATAGTCCATAGTTAATAGTTAAAGTGAAACGAGGTCTGATGATGGTTCGTCTTCTTTAAATAACAAACTAAAATATGGAATTTCGATTAATTTTACTCGATATCGAATGCGACGATTTGCCCCCTGATCTCTTAGCAAATGTAACGGATCAACACTCATACTTAAGTCCCAGTTTACTAAATGCAAGTCAAAAGCCATTGAAAATTTACCATTTCCTCAGCATTAACTTCCCATTAGATCTGGCTGCAAAAATTTAATTAACGTTCAAACACAGTTGGAATATTTTGGACAATATTTTCGGGAATCACACTATGAAGATACAGTTAACTATACAAAAATATATGCACTGGTAAATTATGGACAAGAATTGCGTTATGAAGTAGCAGATATAAAAAGATTTTATGGATGCGCGAGTTTAATGGGGTGTCTTGAATATCCTACAGTAATAATGTATTGGTCAAATAACCAATCTTAGACTTCTCTGTACCAGATTCCTCAAATAAATCATGGAGAGTACAATCGGTCATTAATATGTTAAGAAATCGACGGAATCCATTGACAACTGAAATAGATGAGCAAATGATCCCTTTTACGGGAGGATGCCCGTTGGTTTGAAAAATCTGGTGTCATAATAATGGTGTCATAGTTGACTTTGAAGTCTTTCAAGGAATCGCTAAAAACCTAGCAAGAGGCAGCCATTTATACTTTGACTGATTTTTTTACTGTTGGGAACATTGTACCAAATGGGATTATTGAAACGGACAAAAACATGAATAGGGGCGATATATCAATTTACGAATGGTGATAATGTTGTGGTCGTAAATGGAAAGGCAATAAAGGTGTCATAGTTGCTTCAAGCATGTGCTACAAAGATACCGTGGGTGAAGTTGATCGATGCAGCAGAAACTTCAAGCGCCGCTGCCCTATCCAAATACCTGCTGTGACTCAACATTACAACGCTTTTAAAGATGGCGTTGATGTACGATGTAACTATGGTGTTGATGTCGCTCTTTATTATTCATGGATGGAATATAAAAGTGATGCAAAATTTTATTGGTTTCAAAATGGAGCTAGGAACTGTGTTGGCGATATATTTTGAAGCCTCCAAACATGTTGAAAGATTTAAACAGCCAGAAAATTTTCACGGGACAAAATACCGACCTCAAGATGACATGACATAAGATTTCACCGCCAAGAGCATGTCGTAATAATTGTGGCAATCGCACAAGAGATCGATGCCGAAAATGTCGAGTCAGCAATTGTCTCGCAAAAAACAAACACTGTTTTAAACGTTTCCATTGAAAAGAATGAGGAGGTAAAATAAATTTAGATTTAGTTGGTAAGAAGTTATGAATTTATATTATTCTCTCACATCACAAATAATTATTTTATTATTTTTTAGTATCTATAATTATTAATAGGCAAGGCGATTTCTTGTCAGTTTTAATCCTATTTTGACCACACATGCCTCATTTGAAAGGTATTTCTTTTCTTTTCTTTTATTTTTTTTTGTGCCCCATATCATATATGGCGCACACCAAACATAAAGAAGAGCATAGACGGTTTTAGACAGTAAGGTTGATCGGGTAATATTTCGGAATATGAGCTTTGAATGTTAGATATTTCACAATACTTAATCTGGTTTATAAGGTTTTCCTAAGTTGTTGACAATGTTCTTTGAAGGTAAAATTTTTGTCAAAATAACTCCCAGTATACGAAGATGATCTCGCTTGATATTAATATTGTTGTATTCAAAGTCGAAAATAGAGCTACTGTGATTTTTGCAAATATGTAAAAGAATGCATTTTTCAATGCAAACTTTAATTTCAAATGATACGCCCCATTAACAATACTTTGCAAGGCGCTAGCAAAAATCTCTGTGAAGTTTTGTAAAAATAATCGTATAATCTATAATATTAATAGGCTAGGCGATTTCTTGTGATCGATGTATTGTTCTACCGTTTCATTCCGATTTTGTCCAAACGTATATTATTTGAAAGGTATTTCTTTTTAGCGGTTTTGCAGATTTACAGATTTTTAAATTTTTTCCTTTATTTTGAGTAAATTGCATTTAAAGTTGCTACTAACACATACATAAAATTATACAATGCTATGTGTGTGTTTACTAAATTTGTTAATGTGTTTGTAATAAAAATGAGTTTGCTTTTTGTGTTGATTTGTGAATTGGCTATAATTGATTAGCATACTTTTAGGGTCTTTATTTAATGGAAAAAATAAAATTTCCTAGAATTTGCACTCGAATTTCGCATATTTACTGTGTTTCTATGTGGAGATAATTTTACTGAATTGGTTTAAATCAACTAGGTAGAAAAATTTCATATAGAAACAATCTATTCAATTATAACATAACAATTATCACAATGTTCAATAAATCGCTGATTAAGGCTGAAATGCCAGAAACCAGTCCGATTAAGAATACATTGCAGTTATGAATTTTTGAAATATATGCTTTCTTCTTCTTCTTTACCACGCACCATTGCAACTATGAATAATATGACAGATTTTCCCGAGACAGAAACAAACCTGAAATAACATAGGTTCTTATAACTAAGGCCGTAAAATTTCATATACCTTAATTTTTTTTATTTGTGGTAATTTTGTTAAAAATGGATCAAAAAGAAGTTTTCTAAATGCCTTAAAAGACATGTAGTGATATAAATTTAAAAGAAAAATTATTTTGTTAAAACTGCCAGTCGGCCGACCAGACCGACTATATGACCGACTATACCATGCGTTTCGAGAATCGGTCTTAGGTCCAACTAATTGGGTATAAAAAATAATCTAACCCATAAAGACAAAGTTTTTAATAAAACTCTTGCCTTCGATATACCAAATTTCATCAAAATATATTCATATTTGCGACCTGTATTTTCATAATGTGGACACACAGACAGACGGACGGACATCGCTAAATCGTCTCAGAAAGTGATTGTGAGTCGATTTGTATAATTAAAGTAGTTACAAACATCAGCAAAATCTTTTGTAGCTTTTTCGTTTTAAAAATAAAATCTTGTTCGAAAAATGGAACAGTAAACTGGGAAATGGATTAATATAATATTGTGTTTGCACAAATATACCAATAGTGGCGCTTATTTTTGTAAGCAACAAAAAGTGTCTGATTCTCTGATTTTATTGAAAAAAAAGTTTCATTAAATTATGTTTGTAGAATGATATGCTACATAAACATTGAGGCCGGTGGGCAGGCTATGGTACAAAGAGTTCCAAGAACGCAGAGAAATCGTGAATACAAGGTTCGTCCCGGATGAGAAAAAACTAAAACTGATGAATAACACATCAAATCAATCAATCATCGTTTTACAATTGGAGACATTTCAAAATGATTGGTAAACACAATGTTAAAAGAAAGTTAGGACCGCAAGCGCTTTAAAGCTTGATTGGCTCCAAAAACATTCCATTGGTTTTCTGACTACCAGAACGAAATGAAATGATTCGACTAGAATCTATGCCTACAACAACGAAACAGTCGACCCATCGAGCTAATATCGTGCAAAAGATGAAGCAAGACCGAAAAGATCAAACCAAAGTCGTTAAAAAGCAAGGTCATCTAGAGAGGTTTCTTCCATTATCGTGCTGTATTGTATCATGCATTCCTTCTGCCAATCTAAACTGTTAACAAGGAATATGATTTGAATGTTATGCGTAAGTTGCGTGAAGTTATTCGCATAAAAAGGACTCTTGGTTTCTGCATCATGATAATGCATTGTTTAACACTGCCTTTGCTCTTCGAGACCATTTCGCATAAAATTCAACTCATATCGTTCCATAAACACCGTATTTGGATTCAGCACCGTGTGACTTCTGGCTATTCATTAAACACAAAAGACCACTCCGGGGAGACTTTTTGAATCGATTGAGGAAATAAAGGCCCAACTGCTGCGTGCTTTGCAGATCATTCCTGATATCGACTTTAATAACTGTTTCGGGGATTGGAAAAAACATTGGTATACGTTTATTGTATCGATGTAGGAAGCGGGGTGGGATTACTTGGTGGCAATGAAATTGATTTGGAAGGATAACTAAATATTTTTACAATTTATAACCAAAGCCACCTTTTCATTTCACCACATTAAGTTTATGTTGGGAAAAGACTCAATATAAAAGTTTTAAATTAATTAAAGTCCAAGTTATTTTCATGACATCCGAAGCTATAGTTAAAATATATTTCAGAGGATCCATACAAGATAACTTATATCATTAGCACAACCGGATCGCAAGGATAAGATCTGGTTCCCTTCTTCATATAGCTTTTTTTTTGCTGAGTTGTCATGCAGCGCTTCTTTATACACTCCACACCACTGTGCAGAGGGTATATACAAGTTTATTATTCTGTCGAAAAGTGATATTGCACCTTGACCTCTGGTGAAGTTCAAGCTGAGGTGGGTTCCCACACAGCTATGGAGGAAGATAGATACTTAACATCCTATTCTGAGCTGTTAGGGGATGCTATTGGCTTATTCTACGACGATCTCCTTGAAAGCACGGAGGACGAAGCCGAAATCACGGTGGTGAAGATGGATGTGCAGGCAGTTGCAAATGATGCGGCTCCTACAGATAAATCTTCACCAATGTAAAGCAGCAACGGCTGCATTGCTGGTTCGCCTGACGACAGGCGGAGTAGACATAGTCTTCATCCAAGAGCCCTGGGTTTGTGGTGGCAGGGTTTGCGGATTGAAGACTCCTAATTATAAGCTGCTCGTCGCTAAGGATGAAGGTACACCAAGGACCTGCATTTTGGCGAGGAACAGTTTTAATATTTTCTTGTTCTAATTTCAGTGACAGAGATGTAACAGCGGCTAGCCTGGAGTTAGATGGTAAATCAATCTGGCTCGCCTCCGCCTATTTTTGCGATCCTGGGCCTATTCCGCCAGACAGCGTGGCAAATCTGATCCGGAAGGCCGAAGGGACTGCACACCAACTGGTGCTGTGCTGTGACGTCAATGCGCATCATCCGATCTTGGGAAGTACGGACATAAACGAAAGAGGTGAGTTGCTTTTTGAGTTTTTACTTAGTACTAACCTGTATATATGTAACAAGGGAAATGAACCGACCTTTGTGACTAGTATTAGAAGGGAGGTTCTTGACGCTACCTTTGTATCAGATACACTATTTGACAAAATTGATTGTTGGAGGATGTTGGATGACCACTCCTTTTCTAACCATCGCTATATCGAATTCTTACTTAGAGAAAAGGACCCAACGGAGAGTGTCCTCAGGAATCTGAAGAGGACAGATTGGGTTAAGTATAGGAACACCTTTGCTGGGTTATTGGAAACAATACCCTTAACCGAACCGCGTAATTCTGCGGACATTGATTGTCTTGTGGATCATATTACGACGGTTTTTAACAAGTCTTTAGATTCTTCTTGCCCAGTGGCAAGGCCTAAGGGCAAGAAGAAACCACCATGGTGGTCTAGCGAGCTGCAGCAGGGTAGAGACTCCTGCAGAAAACTCTTTAACAAGGCAAAGTCTTCAAGAGCGGACGAGGATTGGTCGGCGTACGTACAAGCTGCAGCTTAGGACCTATAAGAAGAAGATTAGAACGGCAAAATGCGATTCTTGGAAAAAATTTTGTGATAACATAGAGGACGTTTCCGAGGCATCCAGGCTGCGAAAGGTTCTGGCTTCTACCCCTCACACATTAGGCTATTTGAAGGATCCAGTGGGGGTGTGGACCACCTCCAGTGGAGAATCACTTAGCTTGCTACTGGTCACCCATTTTCCGGGCAATTTTCATACGTCACTACAGGCGTTGGAATACTCTGACGCTAGCACGGCGGACATTGCTTCGGAGATAGTTAATGTACCAACATTGAACTGGGCGATTAAAAGCTTCAAACCTTACAAATCTCCGGGACCTGACGGTATCATTCCAGCTGAATTGCAGCATGTGTTGGACTACATTTCCCCTTGGCTATGCAGTCTTTTCACTTGCTGCATAAACACAGCGTATATTCCTTTGAAATGGAGGGAGACAAGAGTGGTGTTCATTCCAAAAGCTGGAAAGAGCTCACACACTGTCCCAAAGGATTTCAGACCAATAAGCCTATCATCGTTCCTATTGAAGACAATGGAGCGTATGATAGACTCTTACTTACGTAGAATTATTGACCCTAAACTGCTATCAACGAGGCAACATGCCTACAGCATGGGAAGGTCAACTGAAACAGCTCTACACGAGCTTGTAGGTACCATCGAGAAATCGGTCTCGGCAGGAGAATACACTATGACAGCCTTTTTGGATATAGAAGGGGCTTTTAACAACACCACACCCGACTCGATAATAGCGGCACTATCTAATCTAGGAGTGAATTCTGTGATCATCTCATTGATGGAAATCTGCTTGTCAACAGGCGGATGACGTCTAAACTGGGAACGTCGGAAATATCCCGATTTGTGAACCTTGTGGCGTTCTATCACTACTTCTCTGGAACTTGGCGCTAAACCCAGTGCTAGTATCGTTGGAGGGGCAAGGCTGCAGCGTAGTCGCATATGCTGACGACGTGGCCATGGCCGTAAATGGGAAGTTTCTATCTACAATTAGAGATATCCTGCAACGGGCTCTCACAGAGCTATCTATCTGGGCAAGGGGTTGCGGTCTGGGGGTTAATCCGACCAAAACGGAACTTGTTCTTTTCATTAGGAAGTATAAGATCCCTACCTTTGATCCCATTTCTCTCAACGGCGCTGAAATCGTCTTCTCTGATGGAGCCAAGTATCTTGGCGTATTCCTGGACAGGAAGCTGAACTTCAGACGGAATTTGGAGGAGCGGGTGAAGAAGGCGACTATAGCTTTATACTCCTGTAAGAAGGCCATTGGTAAGCGATGGGGCTTTATTCCGAAAATTGCTCACTGGATCTATACAGCGGTGGTCCGTCCAATACTCCTGTACGGAGTCATCGTCTGGTGGCCTGCTTTGGAGTAGGCCACCAATAACAACCTTCTCGCAAGGGTACAGAGAATGGCTTCCATGTGCATCACTAGAGCCCTTCGTACTACACCTTCGGATGCCTTGAACATCCTATTACACCTAATACCACTAGACATATTAGGGAAGCAGTCGGTGGCCTCATCGGCCATTCGATTAAGAAGCACACTACAATGGCGGGGCTACAATTGTGGCCACGGACTGATCCTGAATGACAGGAACTTGCCATTGAACGTGGATTACACTACTCCAAGGAGCGTATTTGAGCGTCACTACTGTACACTAATACCGACCAGGGAATCTTGGTCTGGGAGGACACCAGGCAGTAGGCGTTCCGTAAATTTCTATACTGACGGACCGAAATTGTGCGGTCAGGTTGGTTTTGGAGTCCATTCAGGGGAGCTTGGACTAAATCTGGCTCGAAGGTTACCAGACCACTGCAGTGTATATCAGGCAGAGGTACTGACAATAAAGGAGGTTGCTGACTGGTTGGGTCGGAATATTCTGTCTACGACCGCAGTCAACATCTATTCTGATAGTCAAGCCGCGGTAAAATCCATGCGATCAATGTTCCTGAAAACGAGAACCGCCCTTAACTGCCGCATGTCCTTAAGTGAGATGGCCAAGCAGTTCGACATCAGGCTCATATGGGTCCCAGGGCACAGGAACATACCGGGAAACTGCAAAGCGGATGAGCTGGCAAGACAGGGTAGTACCTTACAGGTTCCAGCGGATTTGGAATGTGTTGGTACACCCCTGGAATCGTGCAAGCTTGAACTTCGGCTTCGCACGGCTGGCATAACGAATAACGAATAATGGATTAACGTGTAGGATCACAAGACAAATCTGGCCTGCTCTGAATCGAAAGCGTACAAATGCGCTATTATCACTCCCCCGTGGGGAGATCTCAACGGTAGTTGCTGTTGTTACTGGGCACTGCCTTATAGGGAGACACGCTGAGCGCCTTAAGGTCTCGTCAAATGATTTCTGTCGTAGCTGCTTGGATGTGGAGGAGGTAGAGAGCTTAGAACACTTCCTCTGCCACTGCCCGGCGCTATCCAGAATAAGATTACGGACATTGGGATCGCCGTTTCTTCACGATCTCTCTGACCTCTCAAACGTGAAAATTCCACATCTTAGGGGCTTCATCAGAAGCTCGAACTGGTTCTTCGGTGGGGACTGAGGGGAACACCCATTCGTCCCGTGGTATCACAACGGATCCCAGAGTCTAAGTGTGCTGGTCCTTGGATCAGCAGCCACTTCCAACCTAACCTAACCTAACTCCATAAAGTATATACATTAGAGCGACTCACCAAAAAAAGTGCTCGATGTACCCTCCTAAAAATAAACCTTTGACTTTTTTAAGATGACATTTAATATATTTCGGCTCCAGCTTTGACCTCTCGTGAGCTGGACCATTTTGAAAAAGGGTCTATCTTTGCATGTTTTGTTAATTCGAGAATCAGTTTCCTTACCAACATATACAATATGGGTATCATAAGAAAAGTTTTTTTAAGGCGCGTTCACCTGTATATACAATTTGTTCAAGAACGATCATCCATGTCCTTTTTTTAAGGATATTCTGTTAAAAAAACGGGTCTCAGTGTTTTTGAAATTCGTGCTAGTTCGCGTTTTGACAAAAATGCAATAGGGTGGTAAGCCTTCGTTTTAAATAGGGCAATATGGGTATCAAATGTTTTCTTTTGCCGAGTACATCATCTTTGTATATAAATAATTTAGGTTTTTGCAAATTAGATGCATTTTACACCGTGCTCTATAATATATATAAATGCAATTCTGTGGTAACTCTAATATGATAGCGGATTTAGTTTCTGAACCATCTACGGATGAAAATAGAACTAAAGAAAGAAAAAAATTTATCCACGCCTTTTTCGCGGCATATTTTTTTTCGCATATTAAAAAAAGTTATTAAATTTTATTGTTTATATTTACAAAACTGTCCTCAAAAACAAAAACAACTTGCGAATTTATCATAAATTTAAAATCCTCTTAAAAAGTTAGGATGCTCTAATTATCTGTATTTTGGAATTGTATAACAATTTGGTTTTAGTTTTATTCCAAATGAAAACACAATGCGAGCGTATTTTTATAAAAAATGTTACATTTCAATTTTGATTTAATTTTAATAAAATTAAAGTAAAATAAGTGTTAGCATATTCTTTACTAACATTTGTAATATATTATTTTTTTAGTGTACAATTTAGAAAACTTTTTAACATTTTCTTTCGAATTTTGCAACATAAAAGGAAGTCCCAGAAATGTGTTTTAAAAAATTAATCTAAAAAAAGAATTACTTCATTTAAAGTATTCTAAACATGTCTACTTTTTTCTGGATTCTGTAACATATTTAAAAAAAAATTTTATACAGATCATTTAAGACTCATTTATTGCGATTTTAAAAAGCGTTAAAGCAAATCCTTTCGTGATTCTATTTTAGTATATTGCTTGCGCGACACGATCTGTCTGGCAATATAAGCCGGACGATTTTTATCGACTGCCGATACTGTAGATTGATTGACAACGTGTACAAAACGCTCAGTGCTTTGTGAATGGCAAGGAAATTCTGAAATAAATTCGTTAATAATATTAATATTTTTTGTATTTTATTTTTTTACCTGGAATATTAATAATTTCATCAGAATTTTGAAGTTCCAACAAGTATTCTTATGGATAAAACTGTATACAAGGTGGTGCTATATACCAGTTTCAAATTCATTCCAATTTATCATGTAAATTGTCGAATTTGTTTGATGGTACGTTCACGTGATTGAAAAATGATGTCGTATGCTTCACGTCTTATGTCCTTGCTCTCATCTGTAATCCTTGAGAAAATTATATTTTCCGGATGGGCGAAAAATCCATTTATCTACACTGATCTTTGGACTATGACTTGCGTATGATCCGGTAATTGGCGTATCCATTTAATATACTTAAATAAAAGGAGCGTATACCTTCATAACGAAAATTGCAAGATTTTTCAAATTTTCCGAAGGCACTGTTTCCGTAACATAGAGACGTAAAACTCTTGAAGCTGTTGTCAACCAGCGCGATAAATTGAGTGGGCCAGGTTTCAGACTAGCCAACGTGTCATCGCACACTCCTCTATCCACTGCATGGACCATATCATACAGATACTTTTGATCGCCTCGTAAACTCCATCCATCAATATTTTCGGGCATTTCGCCCATATCAATCGGTTGGAAATTGTCAGCGATCTAAAAAAGATAGTAATATAAAAGCGATTTTTGAATAATACATACTAATATAACAAAAGAATGAAAATAGTTTACCGGAGTGACTTCGCAATTCACCAGTGTTTTTCCAATTACTCCTGGCCAGTTTTGAGGCCCAGAGGTGGTTCCCAGTTTTTTTAACGGCGCGCCGTTATAAAAAATATAGACTGCAGAACACATTCAAAGCATCAAGGGTAAGGCAAAATGAGGACTTCTTCAACATGTTGGCAGCATCTTCCGATCCACTTATTTCTTCCCTGCGGCATGTGAAGTCACGAATAGAGTTAGAAAATAATTATAGTTTAGAAATGATTAGTTTTTTAGATATACCTTCTCTTACGAATTGTGATGAATATTTTACAGAAAATTGAAAAAATAAATTTAAATAAGAAGTATTTTTTGTTTTTAATTTGTTGGGTAATAATTTAAAACATAAAACCCTAAAGAAAAAAAATAAAAACAATCTAAAAATGTAAAAATAATTGTTTTTAGTTACCATAAAATTGATTTTTCTACAAATTTTAACTTTGATAACCCATAAGTAGGCCCCTACAAAGCGTAGCACCCTTTTCGAACACTCATTTCATAGGCTGAACAGTTATCTATCATATTCTGTTTAAACTGTTCAATTATATTATTCGGTTCAAAAGATATGATTTTTGCAACGAAAAAACTCAAATGGCGCCACTGTGCGGCGCTGTGAAGGGCAGTTCATTAAAATGAAACAAACACACTAACCACTGCAATGGTCATTTCAATTGACGTTCTAATGAGCAAATTGCGCCATTAAATTTAGCAGTATTGCGGTTCGTTCCATCGCAATTAATAGCGACCAGATATTCTAACGACATCCCGTCAGCTTTCAAGAAATTTATAATAACCATTGCAATTTCAATGTCTCCTCCATCTTCAGGTATGAAGTATCCAATATAAGAAGAATTTGGTTCTTTTACAATGGTAATGTGCTCTTCTATCACTTTGATATTTCGGGGTTCTTCATTAACAAATTTTTGCTTTAATGTTCTTTCTCTTTTGCCATCAAAAGAAATGCATTTAAGCAAATCATTGCATTTGATTGAATTTAAAGCTTTGAGTCTAGCTTTACCACGTCCACGACGAATTTTATGCTGGTCAAATATAATGTCTTGAATGTTAAAATCCTTAAGAAGGGTTGTTGCCAGTAATGCTCCAAAGCGATTTGACACCCCAGCACGATCCAACGCAGCACTAAATGTGGGCAGAGATATTTCTGTTACTGTACGATGTTTTTTTGGTATTTCATTTTCTTCACACGATGTTGACTGAAGGTCATCATCTTCGATGTCGCTTGATGGTAGAGCATGTCTTGTCAATTCTCCTTCACTGCATGTACTGTCAGTTTCCATTAAACAGTTAGTACCACCTGAACTAGAGTCTGCATAAGGTTCGTTATCTGACAGTAACAATCTTTCTCCTGACTGATCCACATAAAATTTCCAAACACTCAATGACATTCTTTTTTCGACCGGACATTTACACGGCACTTTTACTTTTCGAGCGCATTTGCACGAAGAGATTAAAAAAAGCTCGTTCCACTCATCTTCCTTAAAATGCAATCGACTTTTTACGTTATCGCGATATCGTTTAGTCTGTTTATTGAAGGAATATGTGCACTTTGCCATACTTTTACAATGTCATTAATTGCACAGTTGTAAAATTTGGAAAGACCGAATCTGCGATTTTTGTTTCGAGCGCGCAAAAATAATAAATGTTGTATCACATCGCGATTTGTCGGTAATCTATTACGGTTTAATTCAACTAACGCGAAAGACATTTTAATCACGACACAATGAACAATTATTTAAATTTTTTTTAGCTTAAACCTAACGATATTGGGAACTGATAAACTTAAATTTACAATTTTGTTTTTATACCCTATACCACTATGTGGCTTGGGTATAATGACTTTGTGTTGCTGTTTGTAACTACCAAAAATATTTGACCTAGACCCATCTTTAATTATACCGATCGAATCAGAATCACTAACTGATTCGATTTAACGATGTCCGTCCGTCCGTCCGTCCGTCCGTCCGTCCGTCCGTCTGTGTGTCCATGTAAACCTTGTAATCAAACTGCAGGTCGCAAATATGAATATATTTTGATGAAAATTGGTATGTAAGCTTTCACTGGCCATAGAATGAACGCTGTTGAAAATGGTGAGAATCGGTCCATGTTCAGACCTAGCCCCCATACAAATGACCCCTATGAAATCGACATAAATTGCCATAAGATCCAAATTGTCATATAGATCTTACTCAAATTGGTTTTGTATGCGTTTATTACATCCATTAATGAGTAGTCTAAAAATTATGCCTGGGACAACTCTTAGTCATAGGCCCACTATAGAGCTGCTTCCCGATCTTCACTTAAATCTATCAAAAAACAAAAATATTGCACTGATCCTTCTCAAATTTTGTTTGTATATATTTTTGCAAAATACAAGAGACTTTACCAAACATAGTCAGGATCGTTCCATTTTTGGGCCTAGTCCCCATATAGATATAGCATGCAATATGAACTTTTTCATATCTGCAGCCAAAAAAATTAATAAAAATCCCACTCAAATTTGGTTTATGCTTATTTTCTATTTCCAGTTAGTTGGGCCTATGAGATAGGGTCTCTAAACGCATGGTATAGGATATCATATAGCCGGTCTCGACCGACTATAATTTTCTTTTCTTACTTGTTATGCATGAAATTTTTCATACAGCATACTTTGATTTTATATTTTTGCATTTATATACATAATAGAGCACCGTATAAAATGCATCTAATTTGCAAAAACCTTAATTATTTATACACAAAGATGATGTAATCGGCAAAAGAAAACATTTGATACCCATATTGCCCAATTTAAAACGAAGGGTTACCACCCCATTGCATTTTTGTCAAAACGCGAACTAGCACGAATTTCAAAAAAAGCTGAGACCCGTATTTAATTAAAAATTAAATCGACTAAAGATTAAAATATGTTAATTTGGTATTTTTATTACAAACAACCCCGAACAAAAAATTCAAAAACCGTTTTTTTAACAGGATATCCTTAAAAAAAGAATATGGATGATCGTCCTTGGACAAATTGTATATCCAGTTGGACGCGCCTTAAAAAAAAACTTACTTATGATACCCATATTGTTTATGTTGGTAAGGAAACAGATTATTAAATTAACAAAACATGCAAAAATGGACCCTTTTTCAAAATGGTCCAGCTCGCGAGAGGTCAAAGCTAGAGGCGAAATATTTTAGATGTCATCATAAAAAATACCAAGGTAGACCTTGCACGAATTTCGCTTCCATACAACTTGAGTCGCTCTAATATATATATATATTATTGATCCCTATAATAACTCGAGTCGATATAGCGATGTCCATCTGTCTGTCTTTCCGTCTGTCATTGAAATCACGCTCATTCACAAAGTAAATTATTTATCTGGTTAAACTTATGACAATGTTGTCACTCATTAATTCCAGCAGGTGCTAATTTAAAATTGGGTTAGTCGGGAAGCTATGGCCTAAAGTACTTCTACAAGTTTAGTATGTTTGTTGCAATAACTGGGTATTAATTTTTCCAATTGTTTACTTTTTAACAAATCTTGTTTTCGTTTATTATAAATAATGCAATAAAACCAGATATTAATACAAACGTGAAACCCAGGTGGTGGGTAACAAAGATTCGGTATAGCCGAACTTAACACTCTAACTTATTATATATACCATTGTCATTTTCAGACATTTTCATTCAAAACAAAGTTCATTATGCCTCTATGAACTTGCTCTTGAATTTATTATTCAATTGTTAATTAAAATTTTTGTCAAAAGTTTGTCCATCAATTTCGTGGTAACATTTTGTGTATTACTGTAATTCAATATGGTTCGCATTTTTTCGTTTTTTTTTTGGGTAACTTTCTTCTTCCTTTTTGGTTAAGCTAATGTTTTTTTTTGTGTGGAATGAATTAAGTTGGATTTATTGTAGTTGTACATTTTTTTTTTTACAGTATTTAGTAATTTGTGGTGTCAAATTGTATGTTGTAAGCACATACAGACATACTTGAGCTATAGCTACAGCTATGGCAACAACAACAACAACAACAACAACATTAACAACAAAAATAAAATAAACATTTTAGTATTTACAAGGAAAATATTCGTACATACCCACACATTCGTACACAAGGGAACGTGATGTCATGTTTATAAAAGAGATTCCAAGTTAAGCATTCAATTGATTTGACTTTTGTAACATTGACGCATCTCCCTCTTCTTCATCTCCTTATATGTAGCATCCATACATACGAGTATATCTTAACATTCCCCTACTTGGTAGACCTCTGTGTAAAGTAGACAACAACTTCGACATTTGTATGTAGTTAACTAAACAAACCATAACATGACTATGGACAACAACAACAACTTAAGGCTTTTCTAAATGGTATTTAGAATAGAAAGTATAGCAAAAAAAAAAAGCAAAAAAAGCAAACCAGTATTTCTTATATTTTAACTGTCAATATGTTTATATTGTCCTTTACTTTGGCTTTAATATGTATGTAATTGTAGCATAGTTGTTTGTGTGAGTAAGCTTGTCTATTTGACAGCTGTGTTGGAAAAACAAAACGTAGCAAATACAGAGATAGAACCCACCAATATTTAGAGATTATGCTTAAATGTCTTCTTAACAACCTACAAATACGTTTAAGGCGAATACGACTACGAGAACGACGTATTTAGGCTGAGTGTCCAACAAACATAATATTATTTATATTAAGGCATCAGTTGTTGCTTTTTGTGATGTTATTGCTGTTGTTGTTGCTGTTGCTGTCATTGCTATTATTGTTCTTGTTATGATGATGGCATTGTCTTTTTTTTATTATTCTTTTATTTACTTATGCTTATATTATTATTTTCCCAGTGAATGGGGGGGAGAGTGAAAGTTGATTTCGAAATAACACAAAACAGCAGACAAACATAAAGAAAAAAAAAACAAAATATCAAAAAAAAAAGAAATCCCTTTAATATCTTGATTTTTGTATATGACATTTGTGCACAACAAGTTTAACCCAAAATAAAAACAAAACGAACAAACAACTTACATAAACACACACACACAAACACTAATGCAAATATATACAAAATACTATTTTGATTGTTTGTCTGTCTCAGTCTTAGATGAGGGCTCATCACTTCAGAATTTATCATCAACTTATCTTAATTTAACATCTATTTATTCGATCTTTTGAACTGAACTTAAATTGTTAACTGTGGAAAACTGTTGTTTTGATAATTTGCATATCATAAAGTTGTTGTGTAAAAGAAACTGGTTGTTAGTTCATCATTGGCCAACCAAACAAAGTGTGAAATTATGTGCAGTTTGTTATGTTAAGAATTTACATTGCAAATGGGAAATTTTTCTGGACGATTTTTAAATAAAAATCAGCTTCTTGAGCCTAAACTATCAATTCGGTGATGTTTTTCTAGTAAAAAACACCAATAAATTGTTCGAGAACAAATCAGACGGCCTCTTCTCATGTCAAATTGTTTTTAATCTACTCCACTCTAAACTCTAAACATATTGGATAAAAATCGTGTTCTTGTCATTTTTAAATTGGCAAAAGTGTTTAAGCTCTTTGAAGTGACAACTCTGAGAGAATAAACAGAAAATAAAAATAGAAAATAAAAATAATGAAACGAAAAATAATACATATGATAATGTGTAATAAAATAAAAAGAGCGGTCAAAGATACAAACGTTAAAACAAAAATGTCATAAGCGAAAACATTGTCAAATAACATAGTGATGCCAGATTTTCAAAAAATACCCCCTTAATTATAAAACCAAGAGAAAAGCAAAAGGCGGAAAAAACAAAAGCAAAAAAGTGGATCCAATTAATTTTAAAATAAAAAATGTTGCAAATAGAAAAAATGCTACTTTGGTTATTCAAAGCGAAACTATTGAAGAACGAGATAAAATTAAGGAGGCAATAAAAAATGAAATAAGTGAAAATTATGAAATAAAAGGTCCAAAAAAGATCGATATAAAAAAAAAATTATTATAACTGATATGAATTTTAAAATACCCGAAAAAGAATTAATAGAGAAAATAAAAAAACTTAATGAAATAATGAAGAATTGTGAAATGGACTTAATAAAAATATTTGAAACAAGAAGATATAATAGAACAATATTTAATGCAAAAATAAAAATTTACAATGAGTCGTATCCAAAAGTCATAGCAGGTCAGATACTCAATGATGGATGGGATAGATGTACAGTGGGTGTCACTGAAAAATTTTGTTTTTCGATTTTCAGCATTTTTTTTTAAAGCTTAGAGGGCAAAATATTTTTGTGTCGCTAAAGTCAAATTTTAAAAAATGAAAAATGAAAAATGAAAAATGAGAAATGAGAAATGAGAAATGAGAAATGAGAAATGAGAAATGAGAAATGAGAAATGAGAAATGAAAAATGAAAAAATTAAAAAATTAAAAATAAAAATTGAAAAATGAAAAATGAAATATAAAAAATGAAAAATGAACAAGCATGCTTTTCAAGTGTCGAAAGAAGCATTCAAGTGTCTTAGTTTTTTAAAACGGTGCAAAAATGACTTCACTCCCTCTGATCGCCTTAAAATCTATACCACTTACATCCGACCGAAAATGGCATTTAACTACCATATATGGGCAGGAGCTTCAATGTCTATTTTTGAGCTACTAGACCGTGTGCAAAGGAGGACGTTGGTGCTCATCAATGACAGTAGGATATCCAACTCTATTGATTCATTGGAACATCGTCGGATTGTCGGTTGTGTAGCACTGTTCTATATATATTACCATGGGAAATGTTCTTCTGAGATTAGCGAACTTATTCCAAGCGCCCAAGTTTCGGTTCGCTTTACCCGCTTCTCCAGTAGATCACATCAATGTGTAGTCTATTGTTGAGTTGACCGCACAGGGCATTATAGGGAGAATTCGTTTATCAGTCGAACTAGCCGTATGTGGAATAAACTCCCCGCACAGGTCTTTCCTGACAGTTATCTATATATATAAAATTCATTTCCTGTTTGTTTGTTTGTTTGTTTGACCGCTATAAAAATTTGTATTTTTCAACGGATTTCTCTGAAAGTTGGTACACACGATACCCAGGAAAGATCGCCATAAGCTTTTTACAGGCCACGCCTACTTTTACGCCCACTTTTTATATACAATTCATTTTATGTTTTTTCGTATATTTGTTCACTATACAAATTTTTATTTGTCAACGGATTTCTCCGAAATTTGGTACATATAATCTCTGTACTCCAGGGAAGGTCACCACATGCTTCTTACCGACCACGCCTACTTTTACGCCCACTTTTTATATACATCTCATTTTCTTTTTTTCGTATATTTGTTCACTATACAAATTTTTATTTGTCAACGGATTTCTCTAAAATTTGGTACACATGATCTCTCTACCCCAGGTAAGCCACGCCTAATTTTACGCCCACTTTTTTAATTTTTTACGGGTTTCGCTCAAATTTACTGCACATTATTCTCATATCCCAGGCAAGGTCGTCATATATTTTTATTGGCCACGCCCACTTTTTTTTATTTTCTATATACGCTTTTGGTGTTTGCTAACATATTTTAATGTTTCAATGGACTTCCCTAAAACTTTGTGCATAAATCTCTTTACTTACTACTCTTGAGTTTACACCATTATGAAATAAATATTGTAAATCAACAAATTACAAATATTTCCATCTCGCCTTTTTTACTATATGATTTGTAACACCCCAAAATTAGAGCAGATTTATTTCGTGGTTAAACAGGTACCGGTTGACTACCATTGTAGGATTACTCCGATGAGGTTATTTCATAACAATATTTCCATCTCGCCTTTTTAACTACATTGGAAAACAAAATATTACAAATATTTCCATTTCATCGTTCTCACTGTATAAGTGTAAAGGTGTAAAAAGAACATTTTGCAATTGTGACTTGCACATGAAAGCATAGCATATAGGCCGTACTAGATTAAACAGAACTCTAGAGAACCCGATCAGACCCAAATTCGTAACCAGTCTCAACTTGTTAGACAATCTGAGTCGAGAAATGCTGAAACACCCTAGTATAACGTCTTGGAGCCCAAAGATCAAGACAAGCTTTGTTAAGAGAAGCGGATATGCCCGAAGCTACTTAAGTGCGCCTAGAAATCCAGCGGCTAAGACAAGCTGAGCCCAGGGATTGTGAACCTCCTGAAAGGACTGTAATATCCCTACCAGAAAACTTTTGTAGGTTGGTTCCTTCATTGCAAGAGATGGTACAAAAGTTTTTCCTAACATAACTTACATAAGAAGACAATCTCTTGCGGTAGCAGGTATCAACTTGGAATCTCCCTGTTTTTCTCATACACAACTATATGTCGCCTGCTCCAGAGTTGGGAGCCATCACAATCTTTTCGTGTATGTATGAAATGTGTATGTATATCCCAAAGCTCTAGAATAACTAAAATTCATAACTTTTTGACATCATACACTCAAAATAATCCCTGCATAAACATAGTTAGTTGTAATGGTAAGCAGGCACTGAGACTTAGTCTCCAATGAGCAAATTTCCAAAAAAAAATGAACTTATTCCCCGAAAAACTGGGGAATAACTTTACGATGAACAAATTCCCCAAATTTAAAAAAAAGTTCCCCAAAAGAAATGAACAAATTCCCCATACTGCTCGCAATGTCTGTCTTGCAATAAACGTATTTAAAATCTGTATTCTTTTCAATAGCATCATTTCGGTGCGCAGAAGCGGCGCACGGAAGTGGTGCGCGGAAGTAGCACGCGGACGCGTACGCGTACGTGACGCGACGCAACGCGCTCGCGGAACACAGCTTAGCTGAAATATCGGAATGATCTGAAAAATATAATTTGGCAATTAAAATAAGTTGACAACAACTCCGCGGCAGCACTGGTGTGGCTGCCAAAGGCGCGCGGATGCGGACGCGACGCTACGCGCTCACGGAACACAGCTTAGCTAAAATAATGAATTGATCTGAAAAGTATATTTTGGCAATTAAAATAAGTTGACGACAACTGCTCGGCAGCACGGGTATAGCTGCCAAACGTGCGGACGCAATTCGCTAGCGGGGCGCAGCTCAGTGAGAAGTCTTATGATAAATTTCATCTACGTATGTATGTGCAATAAATACTATACATATACTATAAGCAGTTGCTTAAAGCAACCTTGCGGCACAATTTTAAACGTCGCATTCATTTTCCATTTTTGAAACTTCTATAAATTTGAAGTCCCTGTTCAATGATGATTACTTATTGGATGAAGTAATTAAATTTTTAAAAGTTCTGATTCCTTTACTTTGCAAACGATTCCGCTATATTTGATGTTAACAAAATAAAGAAACTTAAAAAAAAACTTAAAGCGGTTTCGCAACTTATTTTTGAAGCATTTTTGCTGTAGCGTCTTATAAAAAAAAATTCTAAATTAAAAATCAAAAAATTTTAACTTCAAATAAAAAATGAATTTACTCCCCAAAAAATTTAAACATTGGGGAATTTCTTCATCATGAACAAATTCCCCAATCTCATACAAATTTTGGGGATAAAGTTCAACTTTTTGGGGAATTTGTTCATTGGGGACTAAGTACTCAGCGCTTGGTAAGCATAGTGAACCATTTTTCAAGTTAAAGGCATTTGGATCCCGGGCAAGACCGGGTAAAACAGCTAGTAATCTAATAAAATTTAAGTCAAATATCCACAAACACTACTCCCTCTTTCCTCCTTCCCATAACTTATTTTCCTGAGAACAACACAGTGCACTGCATCTGTAGGGGCATCCCCAGAGTGTTGGTTAATAAAAAAAAAAATATATGACATGTAATATTTACTTTGTATGGGCGATGCCACGCCCACTAAAAAAATTATAGCCTGTAATTTCTTCTAGTTCTTGAACAAATTCCCCAAATTTAAAAAAAGGTCCCCAAAAGAAATGAACAAATTCCCCATACTGCTCCCAATGTCTGTCCTGCATTAAACGTATTTAAAATCTGTATTCCGTTCAGTCTCCACCGTAAAATCTATATGAACTCCTTATGCATCTTTACCAATCAGATCATTAACAGCGATCAGAATCTTCTAAGTCTAACTCTGGAGAGGGCCAGGCAATAGCAGAGATAATGTTCGATATTGTCTACTTCTTCGGCATCTATCAGCTTTGACAGAAATCATTTGAAGAGACCATGAGACCCCGTCGATATCTCCAATTAGTTAGACCTAAGATCCTTTCTCTAAGCTCATGGTATAGGGTATTTTATAGTCGGTCTAAACCATCTATAAGTTTTGTACTTGGTAAACAATGTGTTCTTGAGGGGCTTCACAGCTTTTTTTTTCCGAAAAGTTCTTCACCTAAGTTTTTATATCTTTTTTTTGTAGAAAATGTGGAAAGTCTTGGAACTAGTTCTGATAATTGCTTAAATTAACCAGAAAAGGCTTCATAATTCTGTTAATTAAGCGACTCTTCCACGTTAAACAAATTGTCTCATCTATATACATTAGGTGGCCCTTCGTTATATGGAGGGAAAAAAAAATTGTTCAAACTGTCGGTCTCACCCCCCTAGAAATATGCGAGTAGCAAAAAAACTGAGAAATACAAAGTCTTGGGCCAATCAAAAAACGTTTAGTCGTGGCGCAAAGCGATTGAAAATTTTAAGTGTGTTTATATGGGGAAAATATGACTTTTTTTCAGGTTTTACGAAAATTTCGTTCTATAATTTAACTTTTCCGACAAGCTATTACATAATACAGGATCAGTATTAAATTATTCTTTCAAAAGGCTATAGAACTTCAAAAACGTATGAAACCTCGCCAAGAAATAGCAAATGCCCCAGACCACTTTTGTGCCAAAAAAAACTAGGTCATGAAATTTGATGGCATTTTTTTCAACTTTGAGAAATTGATTAAAGCCATCATTCTTTTGTGGTCTCTATACTTATAAGTACTCAGATATGAAGTATTGTTTTATTACCACGTTGTTAACCTATTGCGCATTGAGACCGAAAATTGGAAATTTTTTTGATAAAATTTCTAAAACTCCTTTTTCAAGTTTGAAAAAACTTTCTTAAACAAAATTTAAAAAAATTAATCTATCACCTTAAGGTTTTATCAAATACATGTTGCAGATTAACTATGTGCATTTTTAAGTAAATCCCTCTGTCAGAATTTTTTTGACAAGGATTTTATTTTTGCGGATTTCGAGAAAAATTGGATTTTTGTGAAATATTCTGTAAATGTACTCTTTCTAAATACTTTGTATCAAAAATTCATCACTTTTCTACTTTTAAATGTTATATTTTATCTTAACGGCCGAGGGTTTCGGAAAAAAATAATATGACTCCATTAAGCCTTTTGGAATTGGGGTCACATATGACCCCAAACTAATAAAAGACAATTTATTTAAAAAATTCAAATATTTTGTAAGTGCTGTCCAATTTTTAGATGCGACACTTCAAATATAATAACTAAAATGTGTTTCGTTCCAAAAATTTGGGATAAATCCGAGAACGTTAACCCATTATCTGCCATGGCCAGCTTTGGATTTTAAGATATTTTTAAATAAAAATGACCTAAAACGAGTTTTTCTATTAAACTCGTTGATACCACTATTTAGAATTTAAGAAAAATAATTCGGTTAATTTTTATTTATTTAACCATTCAGTGCTCCTGGGATCAAAATAATCCATTGTGATATATTATTGGGGCAATTATCTGCTTATTGCTCGCGAATATAAATTAAAACAACTTTTAACCAATTTTGTTATAAAGTTACTTTATGTAATAAAGTAATAGTTGAATTTCTTGCTGTCTCACCCACCAATTTGGTGGATATTGATAAAAAACGCCAAAAAAAAAAAAAAAATTCAGGTCAATCGGTGAAGATGCCATTACTTATAATGGTTGACATTTTTTGATTTTTTTATAATCGGTCGCTTTATATTATCTTCAATGTCACCTACATGTTTTGAAACTTCTACCATTTTATTTCCCAGTTTTAAATAGTTTATTAAATAAAAGTAAATTTCAAATACAATAATATATATAAAAGGTAATATAAAATTAATACTACTCTTAATGGAATAAATTACAAAATTAAATCAAAGAGAATTTCAAAAAACGTCCTATTTTTTAGACATATGTCTTAAGTAAGCAATAAGCAGATAATTGCACCAGAGATATATCACAATGGATAATTTTGATCTCAGGAGCACTGAAGGGTTAAATAAATAAAAGTTAACCGAATTATTTTGCTTAAATTCTAAATAGTGGTATCAACGAGTTTAATAGAAAAACTCGTTTTAGGTCATTTTTATTTTAAAATATCTTAAAATCCAAAGCTGGCCTTGGCAAATAATGGGTTAACGTTCTCAGATTTATCCCAAATTTTTGGGACGAAATTTCTACACATTTGGTTATTATATTTTAAGTGTCGCATCCAAAAAATTGGACAGCACTTACAAAATATTTTTTGCATAAATTGTCTTTTATTAGTTTGGGGTCATATGTGACCCCAATTCCAAAAGGTTTAGTGGAGTCATATTATTTTTTTCCGAAACCCTAGGCTATTAAGATAAAATATAATATTTAAAAGTAAAAAAGTGATGAATTTTTGATACAAAGTATTTAGAAAGAGTACATCTACTGGATATTTTACAAAAATCCAATTCTCGAAATCCGCAAAAATAAAATCATTGTCAAAAAAATTCTGACAGAGGGATTTACTTCAAAATGCACATAGTTAATCTGTAAGATGTATTTCATAAAACCTTAAAGTGATAGATTCATTTTTTTAAATTTTGTTTAAGAAAATTTTTTCAAACTTGAAAAAGGAGTTTTAAAAATTGTATCAAAAAAATTTCCAATTTTCGGCCTCAATGCGCAATAGGTTAACAACGTGATAATAAAACAATACATCATATTTGAGTACTTATAAGTATAGAGACCAAAAAAATGATGGCTTTAATCAATTTCTCAAAGTTGAAAAAAATGCCATCAAATTTCATGACCTAGTTTTTTTTTGGCACAAAGGTGGTCTGGGGCATTTGCTATTTCTTGGCGAGGTTTTATTCGATTTTGAAGTTTTATAGCCTTTTGAAGGCATAAGTCAACACTGATCCTGAATTATATAACAGCTTGACGGAAAAATTAAACTATAGATCGAAATTTTCGTAAAATCTGAAAAAAAAGTTATATTTTCCCCATATAAACACACTTGAAATATTCAATCGCTTTGCGCCACGGCTAAACGTTTTCTGATCGGCCCAAAACTTTGTATTTCTCAGTTTTTTTGCTATTCGCATATTTCTAGGGGGTGAGACCTACAGTTTGAACACTTTTTTTATTAAGGGCCACCTTAATATAGATAATAGATCTGAGTGATTTATATGCGTACTGGAATAACAGTGCATTTTTCTTGTTTATTTTTGCTTTAACGCAAACATGAGGGATGCCCCGTAAGATAGATCTCAGTCAAATTGGGTTTGTATGTGCTTATTATATCCATTAATGTGTAGTCCAAAAATAATAATGGGCCCCATATAGAGCTGCTTCCCGATCTTCACTTAAATCTATCAAAAACTAAAATATTGCACAGATTTTTCTCAAATTTGGTTTGTGTTTATTTTTCCAAAATATAAGTGACTTTACCAAATATGGTCAGGATCGGCTCATATTTTGATCTAGTCCCCATATAAATATAGCACCCGATTTGAACTTTTTCATATCTGCAGTCAAAAACCGACTATAATTTCTTACTTGTTTCATTTTCCATTTCTTCACAGCTTCGAGAGTTCTTACTAGGCATCGGGGGTGGGATCTTTGATGGTCCATTACTCCACCAAATAAAGAAGTGCTCCAAGCGGTAACAATGTCATATAAATGTCTCACTGTGGCAACAATACCTTTTTCGATATCTCCTTACGCCAAAATTGATTTCATTTTTTGTCACTCTATTTCATTAATGTTATGCCTTTTTTTTCTGTTTTTTATGCATTTCTAAAGCACTTTGATCACTTGAACGGATTTCTGAATCACTTTGTCTAAAATAATTATTTATTGTACATTTTTGGATATTAGTAAATTTGCATTCATCATGGTTGATTATTATTCATGAGTTTTTGAAGTTTGTGTTAAATATATTTTGCCAAATATTCATAGTTATCATCGTATTCCCTTTGGTATTAACCACAAAACAAATAAAATAGCAAAAAAAAAAAAAGTGAAGAAACTTACTATTAAGCTTTATGACAGTTGAAAATTTTCAATTTGTTTGTCACAAAAATATGCAGTTTGCAATCACTTTACTTTAATCTATTCTAATGTAGAAATAAAACGATAAAATATTTTTGCCATTACACATTTTGTCGTACATTAGATATTCTCAAGATGTTTCTAACCATGATGATGGAAATTTGGCAATGAGAAAAACATTAGTAAAAATTATTGAAATGCTTTTTATTACTACTTAAGATTATGAATATGAAAAACTTATCAACTCAAGCATAATACACAGGGACATTGTGTATAGAAAATTTGTTTGTCTTCTTAATATTTATTTTTGGAATAAAAGAAATCCAATTGTTTAGTAAACATTTAAAAAATCCGTAAGGTTTATGGAAATAAGTTTATTTAGTCAAGAAAACAGGCCTGTTGATTGGAATTTCATGGGATTTCTGATTAGTGTAGGTATTTTTGTTTTCTGTAAATTGGACAACAAAAAATATGTTGGCATCTTTAATATTTAGCTTTTAATAATAAAATTATATAAATCTACATCTATGCATGTTAAGTGCATTATTTGAAGTTGTTTTAAAAATATTTTTTTTTAATAAAGTGAAGTTTGGCGGATTTTACTCGAAACTATTTAAAATTTTACACGATGGTATTTAAGACATTTTATGGTAAGCCCTTTAAAAATTAAGGGCCGTAAGCAAAAAAATTTAAGTGTACTTCAAGTAGACTTTATTGCATGTTTTTTATACAAAATTTGTTGATAAAGTCTACTTGAACTACAGTTTATTTTTTTTGCATACGGCCCTAAGCCTTTATGGCTTTTAATATTCCTTTTTTATCGTTGCAATACATATGAATATTTCATAACTACGTAATTAGTTTTGGTACAACAAATTTTCTTTATATTCACGATGAACAAGTTTCTACTGAAAATCATCAAAATCGATTTTTTGTGTTTCTTTTTTTAAGTGTTAAAATTATTATCCATGAATTGAAAAAAAATAAGATTTTTGAATTTATTTTTTCAAATTGCTTCACAATAATTATTACAATTCAGAACAGAAGATATATCTAATAGACTAATCATTTTTGAACTACATATTTTTTTTAAATAAATGACCAACACTCAGGGGATGCCCCCTACATTGTGTTGATCTCAGGAAAACAGGTTACGGGAAGGTGGATATTTGACTTAAATTTTCTTAGATTTTAACTGCCAGGAAAGATCTGTGCTGATAAACGAATTTTCTCTGTAATGCGTTGTACGGTCTACTGGACAATAGACTACACACGGATGTGTCCTACTAGAGAAGCGGTAGAGCGAACTGAAACTCGGGCACTTGAAATAAGTTCGCTAGTTTCAGAAGAACATTTTCCATGGTAGTATCTATAGAACAGTGCTACACAACCCACATTCCGACGAGTCAATAGAGTTGGATACCCTATTCTCATTAATGAGCATCAACGCCCTCCTTTGTACATGATCCAGTAGCTCCAAAATAGACTTTGAAGCTCCTGGCCATATGTGGGAATTGTATTCCATTTTCGGTTGGAGTGAAATAATTTTTACACCGTTTTAGAAAACCAAGACACTTGAATGCTGCTTTCGATACTTGAAAAAAGATGCTCGTTCCAACAAACATCACATTGAATGTTCATACTTAGAACAAGAAGATTATCCGATTCCTCAATACCTCAATACCTATACCAAGACCCTATGGGTTAATAAACAACATTGAGTCTTTTGCACATTAAAATCAATCCTATTCGCTTTGCCCCACTCGGAGATTATTAACAGGTTTTGATTAAATTTTTCATTCATTATCCGCCTTTTATCCCCAATATCCAAAAGGCATGGCCTGCAATTAAAGGAAAATTAATGACAAATGCTGCTGTCATCTGCGAAAGAGTATATAGAACTAAAAGTTTGACTAAGAAGGTCGTTGGGAAATATGAGGAAAAGAGAAGGAGAAATAGCGGAATCTTGGGGTATCCCTGAGTTAAGGTGAAACTCATTATATGAGAACCCATCAATAACAATATGTATTGTGCGGTTTCTGAGAAAACTCGATATAAATCGAGAGAAGCCAATACCGACCCCCAATTGCAATAAGCTTTGATATCAATGCATCGTGCCACACGCGATCGAATAAGTCCATGATTTTTAGAATGAAAAACAGTTTTTTTGCCAAAAAAATTTATTTTTCAACATAATCTCCTTTTAGCTCAATACAGCTTTCTTAAACCCAACTGATAATTTAAAATCGAAACCATACTGCCATATGAAATGCCTATGGCATTAACAATCTCACGCACTTCTACTCTTCGATCGCCCAACACCATATCGTGGATTTTTTCGACATTTTCGGATGTATTGACCTCAATTGGCCGCCCAGAACGTTCAGCGTCATTTGTATTTGTGTGACCACAACGATGCTAAGGGATGCAGAGGAAGTCGAGAGTATCGAACATTATCTCTGCTATTGTCTGGCCCTCTCCAGAGTTAGACTTAGAAGATTGTGATCGCTGTTACTTAATGATCTGACTGGTCTCTCAAATGTTAAAATATCTCATCTTTAAAGATGCATAAGGAGCTCATATTGGTTTTACGGTGGATTTTGAACAGAATACATCAATTACCTATTCATCGAGAACTAGAAGATTATTGTAGGATATAATTTTTTTAGTGGGCGTGGCATCTCCCATACAAAGTAAATATTACATGTCATATATTTTTTTTAAAATTCTTATTAACCAACACTCTGGGAATGCCCCTACAGATGGAGTGCATTGTGTTGATCTCAGGAAAATAGGTTATGGGAAGGAGGAGAGAGGAAGTAGCGTTTGTGGATATTTGACTTAAATTTTATTAGATTATAACTGTCAGGAAAGACCATATTATTTCATATACGGCTAGTTCGACTGATAAACGAATTTTCTCTGTAATGTGTTGTACGGTCAACTGAACAATAGACTACACACGGATGTGATCTATTAGAGAAGCGGATAGAGCGAACTGAAACTCGGGCACTTGGAATTAGTTCGCTAGTCTCAGAAGAACATTTCCCATGGAAGTATCTATAGAACAGTGCTACACAACCCATATTCCGACGATGTTCCAATGAGTCAATAGTCAAATTACAATATATAAATTTAGTGTTACAATATACAACTTTTCCTGTCTTTCTTTTCAAATCACGAACAAAAAGGATTCTACATTTTTAAACTGCTTTGGTTGTCTTCGAAAATAACCAGTTCATTAATATCAACTCTGAATTCTTGCTATAGTTGGTAAATCCATAAAAATTTTTGGAATGCTTCCGCAAGGGAAACAAATGCAGCCTCAGTAGAGGACAAGGTCACGTTAACTTCCTTTCGGCTGGCATAACTTATAACTGCTTCACCAAGCACCGACCATTCAACTCAACTGCCCAGTCGGCATCAGCTTGCCCTCTTAATTCCAGGTTTGATTTAGGGCATACGCATAGCTTTAAATTTTTTATGACCTTAAGGTACTTCATTACTCGTTTTACCTTGTTCCAATCATGATTATTTGGTTTGCTGATTTTTCGAGACAAAATTGAAACTGCCACAGCAATATCAGGTCGTGTATTGTTTAAAACATAGTTTTCTGAAATCGAGCACAAACCAAAATAATTCTGGGACACATATAATCCTTAACAAGACGGGCGGGGTGCCTAGAGTCATTATGCTGGCCGAACACAAAATCACGATCCAAACCAAATTTTCCTGCTGATTCAAGTAATCAGTTTTGTTCATGTTCTACAAATGAACCCATACCATCATACACGGTGCTTCCTCCACCATGCTAATCGGTATGTGTAACATAAGAACAGCAATAAGAGCACCCCTTGAAATTCTTCGAATGTACTAAATATCTTACTGTTTGTTCCATTTTTTTTCTAAATTCTTTTGAAATAAATACAGCTGATACTTTAGGAATTCATTTAAAATAATTTTATATCTTTCTTTCGATTTGAGATTATTTTTTTTTTTGTTTTTTGAAGACACTTTTATCGTATGCTTTTATAACGTAAGAAGACGGTAGAGTGTAATTTTTCATCTATTCTACTGATTTCACTAATTAAATTTTCTTGTTGTTGTCAAGGAAGTCGTCAGAATTTAGTTTTAGATACTCTGGAAGGTTAAATTCATTTAGCATTTTGTTGATATATCTTGTTTCTGACAAATAAAATGAGTCATCTTCAACCGTAATCTCGATGCCCAAATACAGCTTTAGATCACCTAAATCAGTCAATTCAGAATCAAATCTCAAAATAGAAATAATATTATTAATTTCATTTCTTCTTGATATAATTAATGGTGATGTTTGTTCTGGTTTCCTGATTAACAATATATCATTCAACATTCCTCAACGTCCAACACGTTACTTCTCACCTTTATCTGTACAGTTCTATAGAGCTAATTATGCAAATGCAGACCATCTCAGGAGAATGTGTATTCAATTTAATGAACTTTATAGATTTATTGATTTCTCATTAAATACTAATCTAATTAAAAGTAAAATAATATGCTTACTAAATTCACGAATAGCTATGTATTAAAATTAATTTTAAAATGTTTTTCTTTGTAAATAGTCTGTCTAGGATCAATTCCATAGACCAATATACGAATAAATAAATAAATAAATAAATAAATAAATAAATAAATAAATAAATAAATAAATAAATTTCCCCTCATCATTCTCTGATGCAATGATAATGTCCTTCACGTACAAACATGGTTCTGCTATTCCCCTTCTGAAACCTGTATCAATTAAAACCTTGCTGATACGGAGATTCCAACACCTGGCTGACTGTTTGAGCCCATATAAACTATTGTTTAGCTTACATGCAAAATTCTCTTTTCCAGGTACAATATAACCCTCTAGTTGTTGCATGAAAATTTCCGTATCCAATTTACCATAAAGGAATGCCGTTTTAATATCAACGTGCTTTACTTTCATCTTCTTAAAGATTGCAATAGCTAATAAACTTCTAAATGTGGCTTGTTTTACAACAGGTGCAAAAACTTCATCAAAGTTTTCTCCATACTTTGGGAAAACCCTTTTGCCACCAGTCTAGCCCTGTATTTCTTTTCACCGTTGATTAAATGTGTGATTTTAAATACTCATTTGCAACCAATCAGTTTAGTATTTTTGGGTGGCTCCACCAAATCCCATGCATTACAATCTTGCAATGCCTTCATTTCTTGCTCCATTGCCATCTTCTTAGCTTACTGGATCATCTTTTTCGCAAATGTTGTACCCAAACTTTTTGGGAGGTTTGCCCTTAGTGACTCTGGAAGATTTCCTGGGAGTGTCATTATTATCATTTGTTGGAGTTTCTTCTGCAGATTCAAAGCCATGGAAATCATCAACACTTATTTCAGCCATTTTACATGCATTTGATAAATTGCGATCAAAATCTTGTGGGCATAAACTCTGTATCGGAAAATTTTCTTTATACATATTATTAACATCATTGAAAGACGATTCACTTGTTAGCATATATTAACAGTGTTATTAAACGCGTCATCGCCAATATCATTATCATCTTCATACCCATTTTTGTCAATAACGCCTTTTTCATCAGGTTTATTAGCCATATTAATCTTAGATATTTTATTTGCAACATTATTGTCTTCAGATTCTAAAAACCTTCACATAGCGACTTATTGTGATTTTGTTTGTTTTGGTATTTAACAGCCGAAATGCCTTCGACTCATCTGAGTAGCCTACCAAATTGCATTTGATAGCAACTTCATCTAATTTTCTTCTTTTCTGTTTATTAACGTGTACATATGCAACAGTACCGAATATGCGAATATGATTAAAATTTGGACGTTTTCCATACCACAATTCGTACGGTGTCAGATTTACTGCACTAGATATAATATGGTTTTGAATGTAGTTAGCGTTATTTACCGCTTCGGCCCAAATTTGGATTTTCATGTTTACATCAAACAACATGCATCTTGCCATTTCCGTTAAACTTCTATTTTTTCGTTCGGCAACTCCGTTCTGTTCAGGAGTATAATAGGGTGCAGTTAGCTGATGTCTAATGTTTATTTACAAATTCACCACCCCTATCTGTTTTCAGAATTCGAAGTCGTTTTTTAAATTGATTTTCTGATTCTTCTATAAACTGCTTTATCTTTTCATACGCCATATCTTTTGATGCAAAAAAAAATACGCTGCAATATCTACTATAATCATTTATCATCGTCAAAAAACATCTATTCCCATTAGGTGTTGCATTCTGCATTCCTTTTAAACACACTTGGCAATTTGACGAACACTTGCATTTCTTTAATTTTTATTCCAAGCACTAACTCCTTAGAAACAAACATGTTTATTGCTGGTATATTCTTGTGACCAAGCCTACGATGCCAGACATGAATGCAATCAGTTTTACATTCCGATACATTATATGCTTTTTGTTAATGATTTAAAACAAGTAAATTATTTTTTAGGAAATTTTACAACTATCGTTATAAAAAGAAACATTGAACCCTATATCAGTCAAACGCCGAACAGATAAAAGATTGCAGTCTAATTCAGGAATGAATAAAACGTCTTTAATGCAAATTTCAATATTATTGCAAACCAATTTGCAATCACTTTTTCCACGTACATTTACTTCAGTACCATTTGCCATGTATAGACTATTTGAATTAGTAAAATATTTTTCATCGCAGCACATGTGGTTTGTCGCTGCGGAATCTACATACACCATTCGCAATTTGTTCTTTGTTGCATTACACCAAAACAAACATCACTTGTTTCATTTTTTACAATATTCACACGATTGCTATTTTTCTTTTTCTCTGTACAGTTTCTTTTTATATGGTCTGACTTACCGCATGAGTAACATTTTGGTAAAAATTTCTTCATTTGCATCTTAAAAGCAGCTTCATTTTCTTGTTCATAACCGCATTTTCGTTTGTACTCCTGGAGTAATTTTTCCTTGACGAAGTCCATTGTGAAATCGACTTCCGGACGCATTTCTAATGATGAAATTAAATTGTTGTAATTATCCGGCAACGTACCCAGCACAACCTTTTGTTCCTCCATATTTTCACCTAAATCTCTCAGACGGTCCACAATAGACAAAAATTCATTAATATTATTTTCCATACATTGACTACTAACCAACCTTTTTGAAGACATTAATCTGAGAAGACTTACTTTGTTGGTTATGTTGGATTTTTGATGGTGCTTTTAAATGTGTCCCAAAATTCCTTTGCTGTTTTTAGTTGTTTTATTAAAACCTTTTGAGAATCCTCGGCAGCTAAACCTATTGTTGCTCTTGCCTTACCATCCTGCCTTAACCATTTTACATCATGTTGCGCAGGGGAATCGTTCACCACAACCTCCCACAACTCCCTTTCCAGTAACATAAGCTCCATGTTGAATTTCCACACATGTTAGTTGCTGTTTGATAATTTTGGGAACTGTGCAATTGCCGAGTTCATCTTTATATAGTTTTATTGCTTAAATCGTTGATTAAAACTTCCAAGTAGAAAAAAATTTGATGACGCGTGTTGGCCCATAACGCGTGTTGGCCCATAACATGAGTTTTTATTGATAAGTAAAAAAAGTGAAAAGTACATTCAGTAGGTATAAGAAATGGATTATAAAGTATTTTAGAATAAATCCAATAAAGTATTAATTTACAAATCAATGTCATAACATAAATATATGCCAACAGTATTCCATTTTCGGTCGGATGTAAGTGGTATAGATTTAAAGGAGATCAGAAGGAGTGAAGTAATTTTTGCACCGTTTTAGAAAACCAAGACACATGAATGCTTCTTTCGACACTTGAAAAACATTCTCGTTCCAACGAACATCACATTGAATTCTCATGCCTAGATCATCAAGAGTATCCGATTCCTCAATACCTATACCACCCATATATAATATTATTCCAAAAACTGATTATACGATACCATCGGTTTAGAGACCCTATCTCTTACGTCCAACTAATTAGATACAGAAAATAAGCATAAACCAAATTTGAGTGGCATTAAAAATGAAAAATGGAAAATGAAAAATGGAAAATGAAAATGAAAATGAAAAATGAAAAATGGAAAATGAAAATGGGAAAATGAAAAATGAAAAATCAAAGATTAAAAATGGAAATTGAGAAATGGAAAATGGAACATGAAAAATGAAAAATGAAAAATGGAAAATGGAAAATGTAAAATGAAAAATTAAAATTGAAAAATGGAAAATGAAAAATGGAAAACGGAAAACGAAGAATTACAAATGGAAAATGGAAAATGAAAAATGAAAAGTGAAAAATTAAAATTGAAAAATGAAAAATGAAAAATGAAAAATGAAAATTGGAAAATGGAAAATGAAAAATGATAAATGAAAAATGGAAAATGGAAAGTGAAAAATGGGAAATGAAAAATGAAAAATGAAAAATGGAAAATGGAAAATGAAAAATGGAAAATGAAAAATTTAAAATTAAAAATGGCAAATAGACAATGAAGAATGAAAAATTAAAAATGTAAAGTGGAATATGGAAAATGAAAAATGAAAATATAAAAATTAAAAATTAAAAATGAAAAATGAAAAATGAAAAATGAAAAATGAAAAATGAAAAATGAAAAATGAAAAATGAAAAATGAAAAATGAAAGAAAAATGGAAAACGGAAATTGAAAAATTAAAAATGGAAATGGAAAATGAAAAATGAAAAATGAAAAATCGAAAAATGAAAAATGGAAAATAAAAATTTTAAAATTAAAAATGGCAACTGGACAATGAAAAATGAAATATTAAAAATGGAAAGTGGAATATGGAAAATGAAAAATAGAAAATGAAAAATGAAAATATAGAAATGAAAAATGAAAAATGAAAGAAAAATTGCAAACGGAAAACGGAAAATGAAAAATTAAAAATGGAAAATGGAAAATGGAATATGAAAGATGAAAAATGAAAAATAAAAATTGAAAAATGGAAAATGAAAAATGAAAAATCGAAAATGGAAAATGAAAAGTGGAAAACGGAAAATGAAAAATGGAAAATGAGAAATTAAAAATGAAAAACTAAAAATGAAAAACGAAAGATGCAAATTGAAAATTGAATGATAAAAAAAATGAAAATTGAATTTGAAAACGGTGGAGGGTATCAAAGATTCGGCCCAGCCGAATTTAACACTCGTTTTTAATTGTTTTCTTCAGATATGAAAAAGTTCATATCGGATTCAATATTTATGTGGGGACTAGATCGAAATGTGGACCGCTCCTGACCATATATGGTAAGCTCACATATTTTTTGTAAAAATATATAAAAAACCCAATTTGAGAAAAATCTGTGCAATATTTATATTTTTTTTTATAGATTTAAGTGAAGATCGGGAATCAGCTTTATATGGGAGCTATGAATAGGAATTGCCATGTAGCGTTTATTTTTGGACTACTGATAAATGGATGTTATAAACATACACGAGACCAATGTGACCGAGATCTATATTATAATTTAGATATTATGGCAATTTAAGTCGATCACATAGGGGTCATTTGAATGGGGAGTAGGTCTGAACATGAACCGATTTTCACCAATATCAACTGCGTTCATCCTATGGTCGATATAAGATTATATACAAAATTTCATCAAAATATATTCATATTTGCAATCTGTAGTTTGATTACCATGTTTAAATAGACACACAGACGGACAGACTGATGGCTCAGGAAGTGATTCTGCGTCGATCGCTATAATAAATGTTGGGCCTACATCAAATACATATGTTTGCTAGTTACAAACATCATCAAAAAGTCATTATACCTTGACCACATAGTGGTCAAAAGATTATATATAATATTTTCTCATTTATCTGATAAACTTTTTTCTTTCAATTTCTTAAAGTGAATATTTTTAAATTAGTTTTAATTCAGCTCCTATTTAATTTAGTTTTTTAAAGTTTTGGCTAATATTGATTTCACCGACAGTTTTTTTTCCACAAAAATGATTTTTAAACGATTTACATTTAAGACGAATATAAATGAACTCTTGTTTCTCTAAAATTTAATTTAATTTTATATTCTGAATGAGCTCCAAGAAACTTAGTTGAATCATAACACATAGTTGGCCTTAATCCATGTTAACTTTACTACATTTTTATTATATTGCTGTTTTGTTGCTTTGCTGTTTTTTTAATGTATGCCATAAATGTTTTTATGTTGGTTTCCTTACTTGCCACATCAGTATTTAACACTTTAAAGTTATGGATGGTAACGCAGTCTTCTCATAGTCTTTTATCTCTTTATACATGTACATGCGATTAGGTTGATGATGAATAGACATCATTTCTTTCTTTTCTTGGCTTTCATTTTATTTTATTATCACTCGTAACCACATAGACATTTGACATTTGAATCCTCTTAAAAATGTACTACGAAACAAACAAAATCATAAAAAAAAGAAAAAATATCTACTACATGCATCATACGAGTATGTACAATCATTGCACAGTCATACAATCATACAATCAATCGTACTGATACTAAAAATAATGTTCGAATAACATGATGTTAAAATAGGATTTCAATTACTCAAACCACATTTTTATTTATTCCATACAAACGAGTAACATGTTATACGATTTGTTTTTCCATTTTCCATTTTATGGCAAAACATAACGGAACGAGAAAAGAAAATAAAATAAGTAAATCGAAATAAACATGTTAGTAATTTGTCTACAACTGTCATTTTATGTCAAAATATTATTATTATTATTATTATTAATACTATTTCTTTTGCTCAATTGATTTACATTATTTTAGAATTTTTATTTCTTGGAATTTGTCTACATTCCATTGCACACGCAAATACTATTGTAAGTATATTGTATTTGTGTTACTGCGATGACGAAAAGTGGGAGGGTTGACCTCAAACTTTTCTTTTTTTTTTAAATAGTTTTGTATCAATAAATTTTATTGTTTTTTTTTTTGATATTATTTGTTTGTTGGCATAAATCTTTACAAAACAAAATGTAGTTAGGAAATCAAATCTAAGCCAAGTAAAGTTTGTAGTCATATACGAGTAACTATATAAACAAATAAATTTAAACAATTACATAAATGAAGGTTTCACTTGCCAAATTGATTAACTCCATAAAACAAAAAATGGAAAAAATAAAATAGGCGTTTAATATGTGACCACATCAATTTTTCCTCCGAAAATTCAATTTTTTATGAAAAATCCAAAAATATCATAAAAATGTGTTTTTCTTTCGAAAACTAAGGAAGATACGACAAAAAAGGCTTTAATTTGGGATCACAGCTTTAACTATAAGTCGATGGACAGTTCAGCATATCATTCGTTGTTTCGTTTGAGAAGGAAGAGTCATAAGTAAGCCAAAAAAGGCGTTTTCAGAGAGAGAGGAGCCATTCATTATAAGGGACATTAAGAAAGATGTTCGTCGTAGTGATCCAAAGCTGTTTCAAATGGTTAATACACATCTGGGTATCTATGTGAATCCAGAAACCGTTAGATGAATTCTGAGAAAACATGGATTTAATGGACGTGGTCTCCGAAAGAGTCATTTAATAGCCTCAAAAATCAAAAGAGACTTGCAATTTTCACGAAAATATGTGATGAGGGATATGAACTTCTGGCAAAAGGTATATGCCGTTCTAACATGTTAAAAACATTAAAAACACGCTTTTCTTAGCTTTTTTTTAGAGATGAAAATAAATTTTATTTATTTTGGTCAGACGGTAAGCAGATGGCATGGCGGCAAAAGAACACAGAGCTTTAACTTACAAATCGAACTCTTAAAATAAAACATGGTGATTAGTGTGGTCCACAGATGTATGGAAAAAAAGTTTTTTTTCCGATTCAAGGTGCACTTTACTTTTTTGAATTTTCTTGATAACTGAAACATTCTGTAAAAATTTCAATAAATTTCGATGTTGTTAAGAACTACCCCTAGCTTGTTGAAATTTCCACATCCGAGTTAATGCACAAATAGCATTAAAAAAATCGTTACTTAATCTATACAAACTCTGTTCTTCTATATTTTTTTTTCACTAATATCCTTTGTATGCTACGCCCCTACCGAGGATGCCCAAGAAGAAACAAAGGATGCTTTTTATGATGCCCTTAACGAAACTTTAACGGGTATTGATAAAAATGATTTGAAAATCCTAATGGGTGATTTCAATGCTAAAGTTGGCTCGGACAACGCGGAATTGCAACATATTATGGGAAAGCATGGCATTGGCGAAATGAATAATAATGGAGAACAGCTAGTTGAGTTGTTTGGAATAAACGAAATGAAAATTGGTGGCACCCTATTTCCACACAAACGCGTGCATAAAATTACATGGATGTCACCAGACAACATCACGCAAAACCACATAAATCATATTTGTGTTAGCGCCAAATGGAGTAACTCTTTGTGTGATGTCCGGAACCAGAGAGGAGCGGATATTGGGACAGATCACCACTTATTATCTGGAAGGATTGTTTTTAAATTAAAAAATGTGAAGTCAACCCAAGGCCAGACTAGAACCAAACACAACATCGAAATACTAGAGTCCCAGCGACATCGAGAAGCCTTCCTAGAGCAAGTGCGGAATAACGTAATCGAACCATCAACGTCGGCAGAAAATGTGAATGAAAAGTGGAAAAATATTAAAGCCGCTATAATCGATGCCTGTGTTTCAAAGCTTGGAAACAAGGCAAAAAAGAACGAAGACTTTATATCTCCGCAAACATGGGATTTGATTGATCAACGTGCAAGTCAAAAATATAAAATTAATTCCATCAACGATATAACTAAAAGAAAGGAAGCACAAAATCAATATCGACTGCTAGACAAACAGGTAAAACGGTCGGTCCGAGAAGATAAAAAGAAAGAAATACGCGATATGACCATAGAAGCGAAAAATGCAGCTAAGGCTCATAACATGAAAGACCTGTTTGTTATTACAAAGAAAATTGCCGGCACTGGTAACAAACGCGCATTACCAGTGAAGTCCTCTGACGGAACGCTAATAACCAACGTCGATTAACAGTTGAAGCGTTGGAGAGAACACTTCATGAATGTTTTAAATATTCAAAACGAAAATGTGACCGTTACAAGAAACAATAACTGTACCACTCTGCCCATTAGAACGGATCCTCCTTCAAGGGATGAAGTGATTGACGCCATTAGAACTCTAAAAAAATGGCACAGCAGCAGGAATAGATAACATAACAGCTGAAGTTCTTAAAACTGACACCGAACTATTTGCAAACATATTACAACCACTCTTTGTACAAATATGGAATTCTGAAACGTTTCCGTCTGACTTGACAAGTGGCATAATTGTAAAACTGCGAAAGAAAGGTGATGCAACGGATTGCAACAATTGGCGTGGTATTACGATTCTCTGCACGGTGATGAAAATCTTCATGAAAATAATTCTGGAACGAATGATTCATTAAGTAGACGTATTGTTCCGAAAAGAGCAAGCAGGTTTCAGAAGTTGCAGATTGTGCGTTGATCAGATAAATACGCTTCGAATCATTATAGAGCAATCTGTTGAAATGCGGTCATCCCTGTACCTTCTTTTTGTGGACTACGAAAAAGCATTTTACTCCATCCACAGAGAGTGCATTTGGGCTGAATTGGAGAACATAGGTGTGCCTAACAAAATCATTTCTATAATCAAAAACAGTTATGAGAATTTTAAATGCACGCTACTACATGAAAGAAAGATGTCCGAGCCTTTTCCGCCGATTTCTGGGGTTAGACAAGGCTGTTTGTTATCGCCACTACTGTTTCTGATCGTTATAGATACAGTAACTAATCGTGCGAATGAGAACAAAGCGCGTTGCATTGTGTGGAAGCCTTTAGAACCTGGTTCTCGACTGGAGGGCCTAGATTATGCTGACGACAAATGTGAGCTCTCCCACAGGTTTATTAATATGCAAAGCAAACTTAAAGACCTGGAACTTGAATCCTCCAAAGTTGGGCTTAAGATAAATGTAGGAAAAACCAAAGAAATGCGGATAAACACAACGTCAACAGAGCAACTTAACTTCTTGGAGCATCAAGTTGAACGTGTTGAGGAGTTTACTTACCTTGGAAGTATAATATCTGAAAATCGTGGTACCCTAAAAGATGTGCAAAATAGAATAAAGAAGGCGCTGGGCTCATACACTCAACTTCGCAAGGTATGGAGCTCAAAAGACTACAGCCTCAGCACGAAAATCCGTTTGTATAAAGCTTGTGTCCTTTCTGTCCTGCTCTGCGGATGTGAAACATGGTTTGTAACGGAGTCAATACAAAGCAAACTGCGCGCTTTTGTCAATAGATGTCTTCGCAGAATCCTTAGGGTGTTCTGGCCCAACAGAATAACAAACGAAGAATTCTGGGCGGGGACGGATATGTACGACATAAATGTGGAAGTTCGGCGGAGGAAGTTTGGATGGAAGTATGTCACCAAGCTTTGGTATACAAGCCCCAGGAAAGTAGAAGAGTAAGAAGACCAAGAAGCACCTGGCGAAGATCAATATTGGGTGAAATAAACAGGCTTGAACAAAACGGTCTTGAAGCAGACGGTCCTGGACGAAGATACAACAACATTGGGGAACTCAAAGAAGTTGGTGAATGAAGAGATAGATTTAGTAATCTTGTAGACAACCTATGCCCAGTATAGAGGTGGCTCGTAATCGAAAGACGACAGGCGAAGTTATATTATTATTATTAATATCCTTTGTTACACAATGTGGAAAAAAAATTCGAAATGTCGGAATTTTTTTTAATGAATGGGAATATTCGTTGAGGGGAGGAGGGGTTAAAAAATTATAAAAAAAAATGTTCTAAATTCTAAAATTTCATCGCCTTATATTGGTCACTGTGGGCAACTTTTGAGGAAATTTGAGAATTGAAAAAACTATGATAAAAGTCACAAATTAAATAAACAACTCTTACTTGAATTTTTTAATAATTAAAGGTCGACAAATAATTTTTGCAATAAGTAACAACGAAATTCACGAAATAATTTTTTTCCTGCATTGTGCACGAAATTATTTATTATTATTATTTATTTCTCTACATAAGTTTGTAAGATTACTTTAAGAATATAGGTATAATATTGCTTCATAGTGGTAACAATGGCCTTTTGTTGAAATTTGGGACTTCCCCGAAAATAAACTTAACTGCTGAACGAGAAAAATATTTTATATACGAGCGTTGTAATTGTGCAGTTCAGTTTCATAAACATAAAGCAAACGTGTGTCGACGAGTTACTGTTATTATTAAAAATCGTGAGTGGTTGAAACGCCTATAAGAAAATTTGTTTAATAGAACTGATTTTGGTAGAATTTTGGAAATTAAACTCAATAGTTTAAATTCGAATGTTTGTCTTGTAAAAATTGTGCTAAAATAATTGTTATTCCAATGAATGGGTGAAACACGAAGAAAAACAAAATTGCATTTAATTGGATCACCCGTTGAAGGATTCGGTGGTTGTGTGCTACCAACAACCCTTGAGGCTTTACGGTTATATTTTTATTATCATAAGGTTACAAATCTTTAAAAAAAAAAATGCTGTTAAATTGGCAATATCAGATATTTGACAAATATGGTGTAAAGCAAGAGTGTCTATGTCAGAAAATCGTAGTATTTATCGAAAATTTGAGGCACTACTACAAAAATATCTCAATTTGTGCAAAACATAAGAAAAGTGAAAGTTCGAAAGAAAATAAATTTACTGAACAAATCAATAAACTTTTCGAGATATCGCATCATGACGCTATGAATTTAATAAAAATAAAGGAAGATCAAAAGTTTCTTTTAGATCAACGTTCCGAGAGGAAGTATTATATGGGCACTACTGACAAAAAAAAATAACCAGGAAAGATTAAATACAACAAATAAAAGCTCGAAATAATGATATAATGATGGAGAAAGAACATTCAAGAAAACGCAAAGCAAAAGAAACTATAACTACTGCGACATTATCATCTGAAGAATCTGACTTAAGCGACGACAGTTTTAAACAAAACATTCCTTCCACATCAAAAGCAGCGAGATCTGCTATCAGCTAGTTTCGCCATACTTTAATTTCTCCACATACGACAGCAGCTTTGGATAGAACAAATATCCTCTGCGGAAAATTTCCCGAAAACAATTTCCCGAAAACAATTTCCCAAATACAATTTCCCGAAAACAATTGCCCGAAAAAACAATTCCCCGAAAACAATTTCCCGAAATTACAATTTCCCGAAAACAATTTCCCGAAAACAATTTCCCGAAATTACAATTTCCCGAAATTACAATTTCGCGAAAACAATTTCCCGAAATTACAATTTCCCTATTTTTAGTTTACAACTTCCCATATGTTCTTTAATGAGCTGAAAGATCTTGCCCGGACCACTACATCAAGTGGTCATGAACTGATTGCTCGCGCTTCGGCCGGAATTTCTGATGGTATTGTTTCGGAAATGCCATCGACAAGCTATTTGAAGAAATAGTAATTTCGGGAAATTGTGTTCGGGAAATTGTATTTCGGGAAATTATAATTTCGGGAAATTGTATTTTTGGGAAATTGTGTTTGGGAAATTGTAATTTTGGGAAATTATCATTTTGGGGAATTGTGTTCGGGAAATTGTAATTTCGGGAAATTGTTTTCGGTATATTGTTTTCGGGAAATTGTTTTCGGAAAATTTTCCGCAAATCAACAAATATATGTTATCGAAAAGCAACTTATTTGCTTTCTGCAGAAACAAAAGTATTCGGTAATAAAGAAGAATCTGTATTGTCATATAGCAGAAGCAGCATCCGAAGGGCAAGGATAAACGCTCCATCAAACCAAGCTAAAAAAACCAAGCTATCATTTTCACCTGAAGGTCCATTAGTGGTTCATTTCGACGGAAATCTGCTTGATGCTATTACTGGCGGCTCAAGAAAAGAAGACAGAATTGCAATTTTAGTAACAGGAGCCAATTTATAAAAGCTACTTGCCATACATACCTAAAGTGGAAAATGTCACTGGCGAAAATGTTGCAGAAGTTGTCAAAAATACCATTATTGAGTGGAACCTTCAAGACAAAGTATGTGGAATGTCTTTCGATACCACTGCTGCCAACACATTACATTTACGTGAAGCTTGCGTTCTTTTGGAAAAAAAAAACTAAACCAACAGTTTTTGTGGCGTTCATGTAGAGATCATGTATAAGAAGTTGTTTATAGTGATGTATGTAAGGCATTATTTGGGCCAACAACTGGTTCGTCGTCGATTCTATTTAAAAAGTTTCGCGACAACTGGCCAAACATAAAACAAAAGAAATACGAAGTTTGTATGGATGAAAGATTAGATGACCAACTCCTGATTTTAAAGAATGAATCAATCAACTTTATAATGGAAATATTAAATGGCTTATGCAATGTCCCAAGACATGATTACAAAGAAATTTTACAACTAACTCTTATTTTCATTGGCGGAGTGCCTCCAAAAGGAGGGGCCAGGGCCTTAGTTGAGTACAGCTTATTTATTGCTTTAATTTACGTCAAATATTGGATAAGTTCCGCAATATCTTGCGACGCTCCAGCTAATGACCTGAATCTTATCAAAGATTTAAAAAAAAGTGCTGCACTTTATAAACATTTGTGGTACCTCAGTCAAGAGCTGGTTGTACTCGGACTATTTTCAGACATAGTGCCTTTTGAAACCAAACGGATACTGGTAAAACAAATTAAAGAATCATCACAGACAGAAACAAAAACATCAACCAGGTATCATGCGAAAAATGATATAAGCGACAATGGCTTAGAAGATTTTGTTGGTCCAGCATCCCATAATTTTTTTCGAATTCACAAATTGGATTCTTCCTTTCTGGATATAAATGTAGAAGAATGGAATGAAAATCTTTTATTTCAAACCGCAAAAAAGGCAGCGAGTAATCTTAAGGTCGTGAATGATAGTGCTGAGAGAGGAATTGCTTTAGCTACAAACTTCAATTCATCGCTAACAAAACAAGAGGATCAGAAGCAGTATTTTTTGCAAGTAATAGAAATGCATCGCCAAATTTTTCCAAAACTAAAGATAAGTGTTCTATTAAAGAAACCTGTTTAAAAGAAATAATTTAAAATAAAAACTAAGAGAATTTTAAAAATGAAAATTGTTAGAGGCAGTCCTAAATATTCTTGCTTGATTTTTTTTTTGTAGATTAAGTCGTCAAAAGGACCCAAAAAAGTTAAGTGCACTTTAATGTTTTACACTTTTATATTTTTGGACGACCCTAATGGTGGTAGCTCGGTTGTGGTCTGGGGCTGCATGGCAGGAAGTGGTACGGGAAATCTACATAATATTGAAGGGTATGAATAAATATATCTGCATTGACATTTTAAAGAGACACTTAAAGTCCAGTGTGCAGAAATCGGGAATCGAAGGCGACTGTTCTTTTTATCAAGACAATGACCCCAGCATTAGTCATATGTTACGTAAGACTGGCTCCTCTATAACTGCCCCGACTTATTAGTATTACTACCACAGTCCCCAGATTTATATATAATTGAAAATTTGTGGGCCCGAGTTGACCAAAATATATGAAAACACAACATATCCTAAAAAAAACCTTTCTTTCTTTTATATACATGGAAGTTGTTGGAATTAATGTTAAAACAACTGCAAGCTGTTATATCAACCAAAGAGGTCATACCAAATATGAAAAATATTTATTTTTAAATAATGTATAAAGTGGCCCACTTTTACTGTAAAACATATTTGTGAATTTTATCTGTTTTTATTATTAATAATAACAACAACAAAATATGCCGAAAATATACGTTTGTGTTCGATTAATAAACTTATTTAATGAATTTAAAATTAGTGCAGTTTAACACTTTTTTTCTCCACACATTTTGCAGCAAGAAGTGGTAAATTTTTAATGTATTTCACTGTATATATTAGAAGCAGGCAAGAGCCTGCTTTACGATTTATGTCCATTAGAATATGGAGTTAATCCGGTTGGCTTCTGAAATTATTAATTTATTAATCAATGGCTAAAGAAATTTTTTCATATTTGTTTTGAATATTATACAATTATGGGAGTGAATAAAGTATTTTGCTATTAAAATTTAATAAAATTCAGAAAGTGGAGTTAGTCTATTTGGCAAGTGAAGCAGTCAAATGTTATTGGTAAATACATGCATGCATGTAAACAACTAAACAATTAAATTTGTATGTCCGTATTGTCTTCTTGTAGTTACTCGTATGTAGGTAAGGTCCGGCATTTAATTGATTGTTTTTTAAGTAGACATTTAACAACTACACAGAGGCTGTAAAAGTAAAGATGCTGGTCGTATTACTGCTTGATTTCCTTCTCTTTTTTTTATGGCTTTAAATTTATTTGTTGAACAAATTGTGGTTTCTTTAATTGCCACAATTTTCTATAGTTTGAAATTGAAGCAACTCGTGTGACTCGCAATTCTCACATGAAGAAATGGGAAGCCACGAATCTTTCCGAAATAAAACAGTTTCTGGGACTTGTAATTTACATGGAAATTGTAAAGCTTCCTTCAATCGAGATGTATTGGAGCATGGATAATTTTTACAAAAATTCCTTTCTCCCAAAAATTATGTCAAGGAACAGATTTCAGTTATTGCTGAAATTCATTCATTTTTCTGCTGAAACCGGAGGAAATAAGCGCTTGCATAAAGTTAGTCAATTACTCTAAATAATGGAACGGAATTTTGCTGCAGCCAGAAAACCTGCTGAAATGTTGGTGGTGGATGAAAGTATGATTCCGTGGCGTGGTAGACTTCAATTCCGGCAATATAATCCGGGAAAATCACATAAGTATGGAGTCAAATTATACAAACTTTGTGACCCATTTGGTTATACTTATACTAGTTCCATATATTGTGGTAAAACAGATGATGCTTCAAGAAGAGGACAACCAACGCCTGGTGTTTCTCATAGTACGCAAAACGTCTTGGATCTTGCTGAGCCTTATCTTGATAAGGGAAGATCAATGGTCACGAATAACTTTTATACATCTACTTCTTTAGCGAATGCATTGCTGGCTCGCAAAACGCATTTATTTGGAACCCTAAGAAAGAACAGACTTGGAAACCCTAAAGATGTTACTGGAGCAAAACTAAAGAAAGGTAATATTATCGGCCGTGAGTGTTCAGGTATTGTAGTAATGAAATGGAGAGATAAGAGAGAAGTACTCATGCTAAGTACCAGACATGATTTGAATGTAGTTTCCACTGGAAAAAAGAATAAAAACAATGAGGACATCAAGAAGCTTCAAATGGTTATTGACTATAATTCAGCAAAACAAGGTATCGATTTTTCAGACCAAATGGCTAGTTATTTCTCTCCTTTACGTAAAACTATTCGATGGTACCGCAAGATGGCTTTCGAGTTCCTTTTGAACACAGCCATAGTAAATAGTTTGATAATATATAAGCAATACAAGCCCAATACAAAAATAGGTGATTTTAGAAAAAGTATATGCGAGTATCTATGTGAAGCACCAGATCAAGCATCAGGATCCTCCAGCTCTAAAACTCATTCTTTACAAATTTATAATGTCAGAGATAACAGAAATAGGATTCTCAGAAAACGGTGTAGCAGATGTTATAGTAAAATAAAGCAGACAGACGGCCGAAAAGAAGCAGTAAAAAAACCAAAAAAGTGACAATATTTTGCAATGGCTGTGTTGATAATCCAGCTCTTTGCCTGGACTGTTTCAACCGAGCTCATTAGTTTCTTTTTATTTATTGAATTTGAAGTTCCTTTTTTTTATTATATGTAAGCCAAAAGTGAAATTATATTTTATTTTCTCATTTTATTTATTGAATTTTAAATTACTGAAGTTGTTACGTTGTAATAAAATTATAATTTTTTGTTCCTTTCTAATCCATCTAAAATAAAAGATACAGTGAAAATTATTAAAATTAAAAAAAAAATGGCTTTTTCAAGGTGCCATAGCATAATATTTATTCGCTTTAGTGTGCTGCCACAGAAAATATATTTCATTGAATTCACAGGTACCTGTGCACCACCGGCGGTACACATGGCACCCTAATCAAAGTTAGGTGTGTACCGCCGGCGGTGCACATGGCAGTCAACGTGTTAAATGACTGATTTTTTTTTGGAATTGTTCTTGTGTATGATATGAATATAAGAGAAAAATTTTATTTCCCATTAAAGCAAAAAAAAAAAAAAAAAAAAAAACAAGTAAGAGTGCTAAACTTGGCTGTGCCGAATTTTTGATACCCTCCACACGTGTCCTTAAACGGTATATTATAACCAATATTGTATACAATACAGTTGCCGATAATTAATCTTTAAATTCTAATAACATTTAAATATTAAGTAAATTATTTTTTCTTTTTTGATCAGTATTTATTATAACTAGCAGATTCCAGCATTGAAAATTCTAGGAAATTTTATTTTTTCATTTAATAAAGACCCTAAAGGTATGCTTCACAATTCAACTCATTTTAAATGAAGAAAACGAACTCAATACATTAACACAAACCCATTAACAAATTTAATAAACACACACATAGCATTATATAATTTTATGTAGTAGCAACTTTAAACGATCATAACTCCAAAAAAATATTCCAGACGATGAAAATCAGTAAATCTGGGTAACAGCAAATAATAAATACCTTTCAAATGATAAATTTTTTGTCAAAATCGGGGTAAAACTGTGAAACGTATATCGGTCACAATAAATCGCCTTGCCTATTAATATAGATTTCTTATTTATTGTTTTTTTTTTATAAAAATAACTAGCTGACCCGGCAAACGTTGTTGTGCATTGTAACTTATTTCTAGTGAATATTTTTGTTGTTAATTATGATGATATGTATTTACCATGTATGGGAGGTGCCACGCCCACTGGTTTGACCCCCCTCATTTTGAACATAACTTCTCACACTCATCATTCGTGAACACACACGTAGTTTCAAGACTGTCGGGTTTATAGTACTCCAGATTTTTTTTTTGTATGGGAAGTGCCACGCCCACTAACCCAATCCTGCCCATCTTTGGAACGACAACGCACATTAATAACGAATTGACGTGCAGAAAGTTTCAAGACTCTTGCCATCATAGTACTCTAGATATATGATGATATGTAATTACCATGTATGGGAGGTGACACGCCCATTGGTTTGATCCCGCCCATTTTTCGCATAACTGCTCACACTCATCATTCGTGGACTCGCACCTAGTTTCAAGACTGTCGGGTTTATAATACTCCAGATATTTTTTGTATGGGAGGTGCCACGCCCACTAACCTAATCCCGCCCATTTTTGGTGCGACTACTCACATTAACAACCAATTGACGTGTGAAAAGGTTTAAGACTCTGGCCATCATAGTACTCTAGATATTAACCATGCGTGGAAGGTGCCACGCCCATTGGCCCGATCCCGCCCATTTTTCAGAACTCTGCAAACTAGTTTAATGTGTACATTTTGATGGCCCTTAATAAAAAAGTGTTCAAACTCTCGGTCTCACCTCCTAGAAATGTGCGAATAGCAAAAAACAGAAGTATATAGTTTTCGTTCAATCGAAAAAATTTAGAGGTGGCTCAACGCGACTGATAATTTCAAGTGTGTTTATTTTTATTTTTTTTTTTTCAGATTTTACGAAAATTTCGTTCAATAGTTTAAATTATAATTACTAAATTATCTCTTTCACAAATTATATAACGTCAAAATCTAATAAAAACTCGCCAAAAAATAGCAAATGCCCCAGACCATTATTGTGCCAAAAAAACTAGGTTGTGAAATTTGACGGAAATTTTTTCAACATTAAGAAATTAATTAAAGCCATAATTTTTTTGTTTCTTTGGTCCCTATACCTGTAAGTAGTCAGCTATTAAGTATTGTTTTATAACCACGTTATTAACCTATTGCACAATAAGACCAACGATGGAAAAGTTTTTGATAAAATTTTGAAAGCTCCTTTTTAAGTTTTAAAAAATTTTCTTAAACAACATTTCAAAAAATGGATCTGGCACTTTAAGGTTTTGTTAAATACATATTAGGGATTAATTGTGTAAATTTTTAAGTAAAGTCCTCTGTCAGAATTTTTTTGCCAAGGATTTTTTTTTTGCGGATTTCGAGAAAAATTAATTTTTTGTGAAATATTCAGTAAATATACTCTTTCTAAATACTTTGGATCAAAAAGTAATCAGTTCTTCGCTTTTAGATGTTATATTTTTTCTTATTAGCCTAGGGTTTCTGAAAAAGATAATATGACCCCCTTAACCCTTTTGGACTTAAGGTCGCATATGACCCCAAGCTAATGAAAGACAATTTATTCGAAAAAAAAATCAAATATTTCGTAAGTGCTGTTGAATTTTTAGTTGTGACGCATAGAATATTTTAATAAAGTTTTTTTTCTTTTCTTTATTTAAGCATTTTATAGTTATAAGTAAAGCCTAACTAATACTACAACTAGTCTACAGTGCCTAACTAGTAGTTTTTTTATGTTTATGATGGGATTAATGATTCAGTTCTTAATTCTGCGGTACATATGCTTGTCTAAGGCCCAGCAGATCGTGAGACTTAGTGCGGTTGAGTCTCCTGGTCGGACCAGAAGTATGCAAAAGTGGTTGAATTTCATCGTTTAAGTGAAGTTGAAGACATCTTGTGTGTTTCTGGGCTGTTTGTGAGACTTCTTGCTTAATCGTAGAGATGTTTAGGTCCCAATGTAAGTCATCATTTCTGATATACCACTGTGCTTTGATGATGTCTCTTAAGTCTTTATTCTGGAATCGTTGGATAGATCCGATTATTGTATTTTTGGCGCAACCCCAAAGTACACTACCATAGGACCACACTGGTTGTAATAACGATTTATAGATCATTAATTTATTTTCGGTTGCCAGCTTTGAGTTTCTATTCATAAGCCATTTTAGTTTCCCATATTTAATGTCTAGTTCTTTTCTCTTCTTCTTAACGTGTTCTTTCCAGTTTAGCTTCGCGTCTAAGGTCATTCCAAGATATTTTGCCGAGTTTGCTTTTGACACTTCTGTCTGTTCTTTAAATAAAGTAATGTGTGTTATATGTTTAATGTGAAGTCCACATGAACTGATTTTGAATTGTTCACTTTGAATCCCCATATTTTGGTCCATTGTTCTATTGCAACGATTGCTGTTTGTAGTCTATCTATAGACTCCTTATTTGTTTGAGCCGTCGAGAGTATAACGGTGTCATCTGCGAAAGTCCCTACAACACAATTATTATGGATTAGCCTATCTTGAGTGAATAGGAAATACAAGACTGGTCCCAATATGCTACCTTGCGGTACTCCTGATATTATTGGGATAACTCGGAGTATTGATTTTCATGTTTCACTCTATAGTATTTGTTGATAATACATGATTCGAGTAGATCACAGTTCTTTTAAGTTTTTGAATTAATGTCAAGTGACAGACTCCGTCAAATGCCTGTGATATGTCCAGAAATACCGCAGAGCATACATGTTTATTCTCAATTGCATTTTCTATAGTATGTGTGACTCTGTGGATCTGTTCAATTGTTGAATGGCTTTTTCGAAAACCAAATTGATGGTCTGGTATCAGTCTCCTTAAATGAATTATCTTATTCAGTCGAGAACTGATAATCTTTTCAAAAAGTTTTCCTATGATTGGTAGCAGTGATATGGGCCGGTAGAATTTAACGATCTTAGGGTCCTTTGCAGGTTTTGATATCATTATTACTTCTGCTACCTTCCAGTAACTGGGCACATATTGAATTTTTAATAAAGTTTTACAAATATTGAAGAATAAATGCAGTTTTTACTGCAGATAGTAGAATCATATTATTGAAAAGTAAAGGCAATATGTTTTCGTTGGAATCTCAATACGCAATAAATAAAATTTATTTTCTATAAAAATATTTACAAACAATTTTATCAATAAAAAGTAGATTCTATTTTCTATAATTTTTAAAGTAGAATATGATCAAGTAATTTTAACACCTCCACTCAAATTTACTTTACATAATTAGGCCTAGTTTTGTAGAACAAAATTTATGTTTCGGTGCAGTCGTTGCTTTTGTTAAGGAATCTGCTATCATCTCTTCTGTCTTTATGGGGTAAAATTCTGCCAATTTTGGATTCTCCTTTTCTCTTATAAAATGATGTCGCACGTCAATATGCTTTGATCGTGGATAGTAACTGTTACTAGAAGCTAGTGCTATTGCACTTCTGTTGTCTCACAATATTGGAGTTGGTCCATTCGCAACATCTGAAACAAGTTCAAAATAAAGACCCCTTAACCAAAGTACCTCTTGAGTTGCTGTAGACATTGCCATATATTCTGCTTCTGTCGATGATAATGCAACTGTTTGTTGCCGTTTGCTGCACCACGAAATTGCACCTGATTGTAACATAATAACATATCCTGTCATTGACTTTCTTTCATCGATATCATTTGCCCAATCTGCATCTGAATACGCCATTAGTTCAGTATTACCATTTGTGTTATAGCAAAGTTTTACTTGTTTTGTTCCTTTCAAATATCTAAACACCTTTTTGACAGCATTCCAGTGTTCTTGATTTGGATTGTTGTTAAAACGGTTAAAAAAATTTACAGCATAACTTATATCAGGCCTTGTGCATTGTGCTAGATACATCAAACTTCTAACTGCTTACTGATATGGATAAACATTATCTTTCATTTCTTTTTCAGATTTTTTAAACTTTTGATTTGCACTAAATTACAATCTTCCATATTAAATTTCTGTAATATTTTATCAATAAAATCTTCTTGATCCAAATAAATTTTATTTCCTTAGTAATACGGATACTTAAACATTTCTTAGCTTCTCCAAGCAATTTTATGTTCAATTCATTACAAAGCTTCTCATTTGTTGTAGCACGAAATTGAGGATCATTGCTCAATAGCAGCATATCGTCTACATAAACTGCTAAATATGTTCGACTCACTTTTGTTATATTGTAATATACATTGGGATCTACCTTTGACCTCTTGAAACCAATTTTTTTTGTAGAATTTGATTTAGTTTCACGTTTCATACTAAACTTGACTGCTTCAATCCATATAAAGCCTTTTTCAGTTTTAGAACAGTGTTTGGATTTTCACACTTGACATCTTCTGGATGTTGAATAAAAATTTCTTCACTCAAGTCACCCTGCAAAAATGCTGTTATAGCATCCATCTGCTCTATTACCAAATTGTATCTAATTGCTAGTGCCATTAGTAACCTCAGCGATGTGTAACGAATAACTGGAGAATATGTCTCTTCGTAATCGATGCCTTTTTTCTGTGTATATCCCTTCACCACAAGACGAGCTTTATACCGTGTTGATCCAAACTTAGTTTTTATAAGATTTTTCGAATAAGAATCACTAACTTCAACCCATGTATTATTGACTTGTAATGAGTTAATTTCACTGTTGATTGCTATTAACCATTTATCCTTATCTGGACGATTTATTGCCTCTTCATACGTTAATGGATCTTCTGAGAAATCATTTTTTACCATAACACCATTCTGAGTCATCTTTGCAATTCTTTCACTACGTCTAGGTATTGTAATAGGATGAACCTCTACTTGCTGATCTTGAACTATTACTGGCGATTCAGCCAATATTCCTTCAGCATTTTGATTTTCGATAATTTCTCCCATTTCATAATTATCCTCTGTAAACGAAGAGAAAAATAATGAATCGTTATCGAAAAAGATATCTTCAATATTTGCTGCTACTAAATTGTCTTCTTGATGTTTTTGAGTTGTGTTTATATCAAACCAATATTCCTCGACAGAAGTAGCTTTGTTCAACGACATGAATTCATCTTCAAAAAATATCACATCTCTACTAACTGTTGTTACCTTTTTGTTTGAATCAAACAACCGATACCCTTTTGATTCAGAACAATATTCAACGAAAATCATCTTCTTTGACTTAGCATCAAACCTTCTTCTTTTTTGATGTGGAATGTGCATCATTGCAATACAGCCAAATACTCTCAAATGATTAAGTTTCGGTTTTCTGCCATACCATATTTCATCAGGACACTTTCCAAGATTTCTATGTGGAATTCGATTAATGATATAACCAGCTGTATTGACAGCTTCTATCCAAAACGTTTTAGGTAGTTTTGCTTCAAACAATATGCAACGAGCTTTTTAAATTAATGACCTATTCATTCGCTCTGCGAGTCCATTTTGCTGCGGATTATAAGCTACAGTTTTCTGATGTAGTATGTCATGCATCTTCATGAAATTGGACATTTGTTTATTAACAAATTCTCGTCCATTGTCTGACCGCACATATTTCAGTTTCTTGCCAGTTTGATTTTCCACATACGTCTTAAATTGGACGAACATAGCCCCACAAAAAATAGTCTAAAGGCGTTAAATCTCAAGATCTAGGCGGCCAATTGACCGGTCCCGAACGTGAAATAAAATGTTCACCGAACTCGCCTCTCAATAAGTCCATTGTTGCGAGTGCTGTGTGGCACGTGGCACCGTCTTGTTGAATCCACATGTCATGCAAGTCAAGCTCTTGCATTTTGGGCAAAAAAAAGTTGGATATCATCTCTCGGTAGCGCTCACCATTCACAGTTACGTTACGATTCGCATCATCTTTGAAGAAGTACGGTCCAATTATGCCACCAGCCCATAAACCGCACCAAACTGTGACTTTTTCTGGATGCATTGGTAGCTCTTCCAATGCTTCTGGCTGATATTCACTCCAAAATCGACAATTCTGCTTATTTACGTACCCATTGAGCCAAATTTAAACTGACCATAAAATGGAAGAAGCGCGCGATGAACTTTCTTAACAGAGCACGCATTTTGATAATAAAATTCAATAACATTTTAAGATTGTAGTTGTTCGACCTTTCAAATGTTGATAAATAACTTGCAAGCATTGTTCGTTTGTAAGACGATTCATGGTTAAATTATAGACCAAACTGAAGATGTTTGACAATGAAACAAAACATGAAACGTGCGTCAGCTGTTTAAACCTGTGTTGCCAAAAAGATAATAGCTAAAAAATCACCCTTTATATTCAATTTATACATACCATTAATCAGTTTAGCTTGAGCCACCATAGATTTATCACTATTTATTATATTGCAACCATTTCGATTAGATACGACTTTCAAGTTGCGTTGTTGGTTACAATATTTTAAGTAACGCTCTTAAAAATTCAACAGATTTGCAAAATATTTGATTAATATTATTTTTTTTTTCGAAACCCAATTTTATTAAGATAAAATATAGTACTTGAAAGTAGAGAACTGCTTAATTTTGGATACAAAGTATTTAGAAAGAGTACATTTACTGAATATTTCACAAAAATCTAATTTTTCTCGAAATCCGAAAAAAATAAATCCTTGTAAAAAAACTTCTGGCAGAGGAATTTACTTAAATATTCACACAATTTATCTCTAGCATATATTTAACAAAAACTCTAAGTACATATGTATTTTCCGAAATTTTGTTTAAGAAAATTTCTTAAAACTTAAAAAGGAGTTTTCAAAATTTTATCAAAAAAATTTTCAAGCTTTGGTCTCATTGCGCAATAGGTTAACAAAGTGGTAATAAAACAATACTTTATGTCTGAGTACTTATAGGTATATAGACAAAAAAAAAAATTATGGCTTTTAAAAAAATGCTATCAAATTTCACAACCTAGTTTTTTTTGGCACAATAGTGGTCTTGGGCATTTGCTATTTCTTGGCGAGTTTTTATTCGTTTTCGAAGCTATATACTTTTTGAAAAGATAATTTATTACTGATATCGATTCATATAACAGATTTTCGAAATAATTAAACTGTAGAACGAAATTTTTGTAAAATCTGAAAAAAATCATATTTTCCCCATAAAACACACTTGAAATTTTCAGTCGCGTTGAGACACCTCTATTTTTTTTTGATTGGCCCAAAACTATGTATATCCCAGTTTTTTTGCTATTCGCATATGTCGAACACTTTTTTCCCCTCCATATAATGAAGGGCCAACCTAGTATACATATATTGACTTTTGCATGCTCAAGAACTGTGTTCGGAAAACTTTTAAATTTCTTAACATAAATTATTGCCGTGCAAATTGTAAAATTCCATCAAATATTTCTACTAAAATTAGTTCACTTCAAACAAAGAAGAAATCTAAATTTTATATAAAAACAATCCTAGGTCTGAACAAGAAGGAAAAAATTATTTTTTTTTTTAATGATTAGTTTTAACAAACATTTTCCTCGATTTTGTATTTCTTTTCAATTAATCTATACCTACTAATATTTATTATAAAGAGGTAATGTTTGCTTGTTTGTTCGTTTGTTTGTTTGTAGGAGGTAATCTCCGAAACTACCCATCTGATATTCCTGAAGTTTTCACAGAGTCTTACTGCGGATATGGGAAGTGCTATGGGCTATTATTTTTTTAAATATTATTAGTGGGCGTGGCACCTCCCACACGAAGTAAATTTTTAATATCATATACATATATTGAGTATTATGATAAGGAGAGCTTTGCAAATTTGTGTGAGGTCACCTATTGTTAATATTAGTAGCTACGGCAGAAATGGGCGGGATTGGACAAGTAGCCGTGGTACCTCCCATACAAGTAATAATTCAGTATTATATATCTCGAGTACTGTGATAGAGAGAGCTTTTCAAATTTGTCTGGTGTCACCTATTATTAATGTGAGTAGTGGTACAAAAAATGGGCAGTATCGGACCAATAGGCGTGGCACCTGCCATACAAAGTAAATATAAAATGCCATATATCTGGAGTACTGTAATAGTGAGAGTCTTGGGACTTTGTGTGAGCCCATAAGTTATTCATGTGATTAGTTAGACAAAAAATGGGCGTGATCGGAGCAGTGGGCGTGGCACCGCCCGTACAAAGTAAATATAAGACATATAACTGGTGTACTAAAAAGGGAAGTTTTGACACTTTGCACGACACCATCAGATTTTACTATGAGTAGTCGGACAAAAATTTGGCGGGTTCACACCCATGCAAAGTAACTATTTAATGTCATATATCTGGAGAACTGTAATTGAGAGGGCTTTGTGGATTTACATTAGCCCATAGGTTCTTTGTATGATTAGTCGAACAAAAAAATGGGCGTGATCGTAGCAGTGGGCGTAGCACCGCCCATGCAAAGTAGATATCTAATATCATATAACTGGTGTTCTATAAAAGGAAAGACTCGACATTTTGCACGAGTCCATCAGATATTAAAAATTGGGCGGGATGGGATTAGTGGGCGTGGCACCTCCTATATAAATAATATGAAGTACTACGAAAGCAACAGTCTTTTGACAAGTACATTAGTTATCAATGTGATTTGTCGTGGAAAATCAATCGCCAAAATCAAAAATTCGCCAAAAACGAAAATTGGGAAAAATAAAAATCGCCCAAAAAAATCTTCAAAATCAAAAATGGGCAAAATCAAAAATCGCTAAAAAGAAAAATTGCCAAATAATGTTCTAAGTTCAAGGCCAATAGTTAAGTGTTGCCAGATCTAATTTTGATAATCCATTTTCTTCTCATGAGCAGCTACATGCACCTTACTCCAGAGTAGGAACGCCGAAAAATCTGATAATCGTTGTACCGAATGAAAAAAACCAAAAAACATTGTGTATATAATAATCTATACTAACATAATAAAGAGGTTTGTTATGTGTTTGTTTGTTTGTTTGTTTCTGTTTCTAGGAGGTAATCTCCGTAACTACTCATCTGACCTTCCTGAAATTTTCACATGGTCTTACAGCGGATATGACAGTGCTACATGCTGTAATTTTTTTTACAGCCGAAGCACACCGGGTTACATCTAGTATATACTAAAAATGTAACATCACATACCAGCGCTTTTCGTTTCATTCTAATTTAGCGCCTTTTAGTGCTTTTTGAGGTAGAGTGTAGCGCATTTTGCTTGAAAAAAGTTGGCATTACTGGATCAGGGTATATTGAATTTGTCCTTCTGTCCGTGCTTCGGTCAGTCCTTCTGTCTCTCCTTTCATCCTCCTTCCGTCCGTCCTTTCATCCGTTCTTTCGTCCGTCCTTCCATCCGTCCTTCCGTCCGTCGTTTCGTCCGTCCTTCCGTCCGTCCGTCCTTTAGTCCGTCCTTTCGTCCGTCCTTTAGTCCGTCCTTTCGTCCGTCCTTCCGTCCGTCCTTCCGTCCGTCCTTCCGTCCGTCCTTCCCTCCGTCCTTCCGTTCGTTTTTCCGTCCGTCCGTCTGTCCGTCTGTGTATCTGTTTCTGTGTCTATGTAAACCTTGTAATAAAACTACAGGTCTTAAATATGAATATATATACAAAATCTTGTATATAACCTTTTGTTGGCCATTGGACGATCGCTGTTGAATTTTTGTGAAGTCGCTGCATTTTCAGAATCTATACAAATGTCCCTATGAAATCGACTTAGATTGCGTGTACGTCCATATTATATCGATTTCGGTAAAAATTCTCGTGTGTGTGTGTATTAATTGCAACAATTAAGCATTATTCCACAAATAAACCCTGTTGAATCATTTTTAGTCATATCTATAATATTAATAGGCTAGGCGATTTCTTGTGACCGATGTTTTGTTCTATCGTTTTATCCCGATTTTGACCAAACGTATATTATTTGGAAGGTATTTCTTTTTAGCCGGTTTGCAGACTTACAGATTTTTAAATTTTTTCCTTTATTTTGATTAAATTGCATTTAAAGTTGCTACTAACACATACATAAAATTATACATGTGTGTTTTTTTCAATTTGTTAATGAGTTTGTTATACTCATTCACAATAATAATAAACCATAAAAGTGTTGGTTTGTGAATTGGGTAAGTTGAAAAATAAAGCTGCCTAGAAATTGCACTCGAATTTCGAGCACTGGAATCTGCTAGTATATATAAATATATGAGATCCCGTAGTTCCTACAAGGAGCATAGGGCCATAACAAATTTATTCCATTGCGATTGATTTTATTTCTTTCCATCTCTTGTCATGGTTGGCTGCTTCAATTTCGGTTTGGCGGCGCCAGATGTGTGATGGTCTGCTTTTACTATGGCTTCGTTGCGGGTTCCTTTCGATAGCTTGTCTTGTGACATCATCAGCGGGCTTTCGTAAATTATGCCCTAGCTAGCTCCATTTTCTTTTTTGGATCTCGAGTGTACGGGAATTTAGGAGGTTTGGGCCCATAGCCTTTCATTGGATATCGTAACTGGCCAGGATATTTTTAAAATTCTCCGCAGGCAGCGATTTATGAAAACCTGTAGCGATTTAACATCCTTCTGCGCTGTATTCCACGATTCACATCCATAGAGAAAGATGATTTCATGCAGGAGTTAAATATGTTTAGCTTTTTTTTTTTTGGAAATACGTCGTCAGCAGAACCACCTGTTATAATCAGAAGACTTCCGTGATAGCAGAAGATTTTTCTCATCTATTGCGGATGTTCTGTTGTTAGAAGCATTAATTCTCATTGCTTTAGTTTTGGCAATATTTATTTTTAGACCAACCTTAGCTGCTTCAGTGCGTACTGCATTGATCTCAGCCTGCATATCATTGAAGTTGTGGGATAGTAGACATCTGTCGTTGGCATATTCGATATCTTCTAGCCTTCTCTGGAATCCCAAGTTATTCCTCTCTGTTCACACGAGGCTCTTCTCATTATGTTGTCCAGGACGATATTAAAAAGTAGGGACAAGTACCATATATAATGAGGATGTGCAAACGGGAATGGAACTGCTTAGCAAGAGAGTACAACAAGCGTATATACAAAATTTGATGGTTCAGCAACAAAAAAAATGTTGATAAACGGTGTTCCATGGAACCGGCCAATACAGAATGTTGCCGAAATATTTTATCTACGATAATTTTAGAATTGTACGATATTAACAATCTGCACCTTCTCTCTTGTATGCTCCCACAATGGTACTCAGCAAGAAACAAAATATGTACACAAACACATTTTTACGAAGCAAGAAAAACACACACATACATACACAAATATATATTGTTAGAGAGCAAAAAACTTGCAAGAAATAATCATCTTAAATTTTCAATATTTTTATCAACTCAAGTTTATTTGCCAAATTTCATACGATATTCTCTTTTGTTAAATGAAAATTGTCAAACATATTGCAAATAAAAATATGAAATAGAATAAAAATTTTAAATGTAAATAAAGAAAACAAAATTTTTCATTAAAAAAAAAAATTATTTTTAAACAAATTCAATTTAAAGAAGGAAAAAAAAGAAATAACATGAAATCAATTGAGAAATAAAAAAAAGTTACAAAATGAAGATAAAATTTTTACGGACTTAATTTATTCAATAACCCCTTGTACAATGCATCATTTATTAAACGCTCAGTGTAGAGGCTTTGCTCAAGGGTCATTCTTTTTAATTTTAATGCGAGTGTAACCGCGAATACGTCAAAATCGTGCACCTTTTTTTTCACTTAAGCTACGTACCACAAATTCTTTAGGCTTCACTGCAGCTTTCTCTTCTTTATTGATAACAGGTTGTTGTACTTCTTCCATTTTAGGGGAATTGTTGCCGGTAACATGACCACTTTCTCTTCAAAAACGACTCCTTTTGTCATCACTTCTTCTATCTCCTCGTTACAGACAACTGCTTGTACCTCTTCCATTTTAGGGGGAACTATTAGTGGTTACATAACCAATTGCTGAAATTTAAACTCCCATCAAAGTCGTCATTAAGGAATTGGAGGCCAATCAAATGTGTGTAATCCGGAACTGACAACGATGTTTTAATAAATTGAGGAGAATTACAGCAAATTTTGGATGAAAGATTAAAGGAAGTTGCAGCGATAGCATTGCCTTTTATGCTAAAAGCGATTTTTAGTAACTGGAAATATGTGATCAGCTTCTATGCAACCTCCGATTCGCTTAAAAGCAACCAGTTGAAGGACCTGCTATTTGGCAACATTCAAAAAGTGACAGAAATCGGATTGAATGTTGTATGCATCGTTATGGATTAGGGACAGACAAACATTGGAATTTTCAATCAGTTAGGAGTTACATCTGATACTCCTTACTTAAAAACTGTGCATAACAAGGAAGTATTTATTATGTACGACTACTGTCACTTACTGAAGTCAGTTCGGAACACACTACTTGATCATGACATTGAAACAAGGAATGGTACAGCAAGCATAGATATTTTCGACGAATCAGACAAGAAACGTTTGCTCGCGGATGCTGCCGAGACTTGAGGATTTGCATATAAATCCGAATAGTTTTGAAAGGATGAAAGTTTCGAAAGCAACTCAAGCGCTGAGTCACAGCAAATTTGCAGCTGTAAAAACTAAATTGGATGCAAACTTCATCAAAGAAGAATTACTAAGAAAAAATGCCGGGTACTATTTTCTTCGTTGGCCAGTCAATAAAATGTTTGACAAAAATCCAGACAGAATATTGAATATCAATGGGTTTATTCTTACATTAAGGTGTTTCCTCGATTTAAGCCGACATTTGTTCAAAAAGTATGACGAAACAAATTTCATTGTGTTTGGGAAATTTAACCAAAATGCGCCAGAAAATTTGTTCTTTCAAATACTTTCGAAGGGATGTTCAAACAGCACGTCTCATTTCTATGAAAATAATAACGTTCAAATATAACTCAGCAATTAAAAATTGTGAGGAGGCTGAGAACATTATCCTGGAATGGACGAAAGCAAACGAAGAATCAAAGAACTTATCTGATCAACAGCCAATATTAAGAAATAATCTTAATATACAGATATCCACGAATGAAGCAGTTGTGAAGAAAATCAAATGCGAAAAATGTTTAGATATGGCTAAAGCCTAGCAGGATCAGCGCCAACCTTCGTACAGAACGAGGCTTATAATGAGGAGAAAATTTTAGTGGCATCCAAATATTACGAAGATCTCTCCAAAAAAATATTTTCGATTTATACGCAGTAATACATAATAAACTTGAGGCGGGCAATAATTAATACAATCGAACAGAATATGGCTACATCGAAGTTCTCTGCATCGTTCGATGGAAACGATCCATGCATACTACATCGGAGAGCACTTTTAGATTTTTATATAAGTGTTTTGTTGTATAAAAACTCAAAAACATTAGTTGATAGTCTTATTTTAAAAAGTAGACAGCCCTTGTTGCAAAATAGAAAATTGAAAAAGTTAACAACCTAAAATAAGTAAAATTTAATAATAGAAAAATTAATTTAATGACAATATTACAAATTTGAATGTTAACAATTTTTTTTATTATATACTATTTGTTTAAAAAATTTTTATTTTTATTTATTATTTATTAATCTTTATATTTTTTAAGGACAATGACATAATTTTTTAATGTTAAGTACTGTGTTAAAATTATTTAATCAAATTCAAAAGGTCCTTCTCAGGGCCACAAGTTTTTTTTTCCTGCTGTTTTTACAAATATTTTATTTTTTTAAGACAATAACATAAATTGTAATACTAATTATTTCTTTTACATACAATTATATATTAACTATTTATAAATACAATTTCAATTTTTCATTTATTTATTAATCAGCTTTTGTCTACAAGCAAGTAGTGATGGCTATTATGAGTATGAATGAGTTTCAATGTGTGTGTTGTGTGTGCATAAAATAAATTTCAAATATCGTAAATTTTTGGTCCTTACTTTGGGAGCAAGAAAAAATGACCGTATTTATGGAACAAGATGTTGTTCCAGCAACACGCTCCTCCTTTTCAATTTTCAGGTGCATGTATATACGCTTGTTGTCCTCTCTTGCATTATCAGTTTTCATGCACAAATATTCAGTTTGTGCATCCTAACTATATATGGTCCTTGTCATAACGTGAAATATATTGGGTGCAGATTTGCTTTTTCGTTACGTGTTATAGCGGAGTTCAATAAGCCCTTTGTGTCTCTTCTTTCGGATATGAGGTTCCAAGTATTGTCAGAGATCAACTGTTTCCTTTTATGTTCTTTATAGCCTATATGTTCGGCTTTATCTACTTTCCGCCAATCACCAAGTTGTTATTCATATATGTTTCCAGGAAGAGCTCGCCATTCTCGGTCATTCTACCAGGACCGTGTCGCCCTATTGCACTCTCAAAGCCAATATTCCCAGGGCCTACTTGGGTGTTGAAGTCACCTGTCAGAAACATTATGTCTCCGCGGTTTATAGATGCAGTTATTCTAGTTAAGAGGCCGTATAAATCCTCTTTCACTGACGGTTTCACAACATCGGTTGGTGCATAGCAGTGCACACAAGTTACGTTTCTGGCTCGGGTCGAATCAGCGAAATTGCCTCTCTTGATAAGAGAATGCCTACCCCATTCATTTTTGGTTGATCTGATGGTCTGCCGGAGTATATGAGAGTTCGGTAATGTGATGTGGCGAATCCTCAGATTCAGGCCATCCAGGATCCGAATCGTGTCCACTTTTTCAAGCTGGAGGTCATCATCGTTTTATTCTGTTGGTTATTATTTTCATTTGTTACGGTTTCTGTAATCTTCAAACTTATGATGAGTAGCTGATTGGGCTAAAGCATCCGCAACTATCGAATTAAAAAAAAAAAATGTTATTACGGTTTTATTAAGTACATTCCAATTAAAACAAATCGGAAAGAATTAAAAAAAAAATTAATTTTTAAGGAAGTTCTGAGCATTCAAAGTTGAAAGTTATAAGTAAATACACAATTATTGAAAAAAATCTGAAAAAATGCTATAAGTTATCAGTAATCGAAATGTCGATAAAGCAGAATATTTTAACTAAATTATAGTTACAGTGATGTTAAAATATGGCAACACTGCTTTTTGCTACAATGTGATTGTCACATGCGATGTACTATTATTCTGAATATAAACAAAGAGAAATAAGTGATAATATTAGAAATTTTTAACTTCAGTGGACAATAAAAAAAGATAAAAAAAGTATTTTTTATACTTTAATATAACATTTCTATAAGTAAGTTTATTTCAAAAAACTTAGTTTTACTTCCACTTTCGTCCACCTCTAATTTTTATTCGCAATTTGCAGTGGCTAATCAGGTTCAAATTCGTCAATTTTTAAAGCATAGTACGCAAAGTGCAGCACAGTGTGAAGTTGAATATTATTTAGAAAAATTTTACAAAATAAAACTGGATAAAAAGAAAACAAGTAAGAAAATTATAGTCGGTCTAGACCGACTATACGATACCCTATACCATGCGTTTAGAAACCCTATCTCTTAGGCCCAACTAACTGGACATAGAAAATAAGCAAAAACCAAATTTGAGTGGGATTTTTATTAATTTTTTTTGCTTCAGATATGAAAAAGTTCATATCGGATGCTATATCTATATGGGGACTAGGTCCAAAAATGGACCGATCCTGATCATGTTTGGTAAAGTCTCTTGTATTTTGCAAAAATATATACAAACAAAATTTGAGAAGAATCAGTGCAATATTTTTGTTTTTTAATAGATTTAAGTAAATATCGGGAAGCAGCTTCATATGGGGCCAAAGGGATCATTTTTGGACTACTCATTAATAGATGTAATGAACGCATACAAACCCAATTTGAGTAAGATCTATATGACAATTTGGATCTTATGGCAATTTATGTCGATTTCATAGGGGTAATATGTATGGGGGCTAGGTCTGAACATGTACCGATTCTCACCAATTTCAATAGCGTTCATCCCATGGCTGATAAAAGCTTATGTACCAAATTTCATCAAAATATATTCATATTTGCGACCTGCAGTTTGATTACAAGGTTTACATGGACACACAGACGGACGGACGGACGGACGGACGGACGGACATTGTTAAATCAACTCAAAAAGTGATTCTGATTCGATCGGTATAATTAAAGATGGGTCTAGGTCAAATATTTTTGGTTGTTACAAACAGCAGCACAAAGTCATTATACCCAAACCACATAGTGGTATAGGGTATAATTAATGAAGTACATTTTATATTATTAAAAATTCAAAAGGAGTGGAAAAAGTGTTATTATGTCAAAGAACGATTTGAGAAAAAATTTTGTTCGTGGCTAGATACACCATTTGTTGTTACTGATAAAAACTTGAATTTTATAAGTATTTAACATAAGTTAAATTTCTTTGTACTAAAGTAATACCTTTTAAAGGAATCAAGCACGAGTCGATGAGCAGAGCTGCAGTAAACTTCGAAAGTTGTTCCGAACGTACCAAAAGGAGAAAAGTTGAAGAACTTGTGGCATCAAAAAGTTCAACACTTTTACAAAAAGCTGTAAAGAGAGTTTCAAATCCAGCAACTTCATCCACTATTTCTGTAGAAAAAGTATTGGCACTTTTTATGGTCATGGATTTATCTTGCAGAGAGTATAATATGATGAGAACAGTTGTTAATGAAGTTCATAAAGATTGCTTTCCATCCTATTATGCCTTGCAAAATGCGAAACAAAAATACATTCTAGAACCAACTGTTGTTTCAGAAACGTCTGCTGAAGTTCCACTACAAACTTTTCTCAATATGACTGTGAATAGTTATTTAGATCTGCATCAGTTTGAATCAGAAAATTATGTTATCTGTGAAATTAAGTGGGGTTTCGATGGCAGTTATCTGTGAAATTAAGTGGGGGTTTCGATGGCAGTACGGGACACAGTACTTATAAACAAAAATTTAACGATCCTAATTCAAATGATGAATTCCTTTTTATTGTCTCATTTGTTCCTTTAAGATTCTTGGACAGAATGACTGGAGAAGTATTATGGAATAATTCTAAGCACTCTTCGACAAAACACTGTAGGCCCATTCGTTTTTATTTACAAAAAGAAAATCCAAATTTAATAAAATCTACGCAAAATCATGTTCAAGCAGAAATAGATAATTTTTAACACTTTTATAAGCAAGTGACAAGAGAAGATTTAATGTTCATTTCAATATGAATCTAACAATGATAGACGGAGCAGTGCTGAGAATATTTTAACAGAAAATAAAAGTAGTTCTTCCTGTTTTGCTTGTGGGGCAAAACCCTCACAAATTAACTCAGTTAAGGTTTTTGAAAGAAGTGTCAAAAAAGAAGATTTCTATAGGTATGGTTGGATAAAATTTTTCGAATGCGTGCTGCACATTTCTTATAGATTACCTCTATTACCTCTACGAACTTGGAAAGTTTTTAAGTCAGCTGACAAAAAAATTATAATGGAAAGAAAATTAAAAATTCAAGAGAAATTTAGAGAAGAAATTGGAATTATTATAGACAAAGTAAAAACGGGTTATGGTACCACTAACGATGGAAATACCGCGAAACGATTTTTGAACAATATTGAAATCTCCTCTCAAATAACAGAAATCGATCCCTCTCTAATACGAAATTATACTGCGCGCACTTTCTTAAAGAAACTTGGAATTTGTATACAGAGAAATATGGGCGGTATTATATGCCTGCAACAGTACACTTGTTCATGGTGCAGAATTTATAAAACATTCAAAGATAACAATTGGAATGTTATCTGAGGAAGCTATAGAAGCAACTCATAAAATATTTAGGAAAACTCGACTAAATCACACAAGAAAAAACAGTCGTCTATCTACAAATAAAGATCTCATCGAAAGAATGATTTTGCAGTCTGAGCCACATATATCTATTTTTAGACAAGCAGATAATAAAAAGAAGTCACATTATAATGAAATAATGGACTTAATTGTTGAACAAGCTTGTGAAAATGAAGAATATTTCTTAATAGAGGATATTTTAGATCAATATGAAGCAAATGAAACTGAATATGATAGCTTAAGCGAATAAACATTTAATACATGCTTATTTTTTAATGTATAAAGTACATAGAATTGTTTTTTTTTTTTGTAATATTAAAAATAAATGAATATGGTTAAATAAATGGCTTTTAAAATAATTTCTACTCAAAAAACATTACAATCTGGCAACAGAAATATACAAATGTACTAAGGTATACAAAAAAAAAATCAAAGTAGACTTGATAAATGCATATTTGATGAATTTTGTATGAAATTTTTTTAACAAACCCTTTTGAAAACTATTTTAACTTTTTTGAATATGCAAGTTAATAGATTTCGTATATATAAGGTTTTATTCATCAGATTTTTATAAAATTTAACAGAATTAATTACGTTTACAAAATAATAAACATAGTTTCAGTTAGAGCTTAAATTTTTCGATTTTATTTTTTTCAGGATATATGAGAGGTGGGTGTGTCCTTGCTCAATATTGAAAAATTTTTTTTTGATGTGTAAACATCTATACGCGCAGGGGGGTAAATTTCTATTTCACAATACAATCACAAAAACAGCGTAACTTATATCGGTGTGAGCTGAAGGAGATAACGCTGTGTGACTTATGATTGTATTGGTGAAAAAATATTTTCAAGAGAAACTGTTCATGGGCAATTACCCAATGCAATCGAAATTGGAATTGTGGTAGGAGAGACAAACCTAAGTAACTCGTGTTTTTAACACTTTTTTTAATTTTCAAATTAGCTCCATAGACCAAATATTTGATACCGATTTTTCTTTTTAAACATTTTCTTGAACACTACCTGACCAACTATTTGTCAAATAGTGTACACATTATTTATTTTACTAGCCGACTGCATTTTGTGGAATTTTTGATGTGTATTTTTATAAATACTTTATTCCTCAATAAACTATAATTAAGTTTTTATTCACAAACCACAACGATTTGTAGAATTCCACCAAAATATTTCTGTATTTTCTTAAGTTTTATTTAAGTTCTAAAGAAATCTTTTTTTCTGTTTTTATTACGTACGAATGACGATGTAATAATAGAATGCAAGTAAAGATAATGCAAAAGCAGTGTTAACTGATATGGTTGTCTTTGTTCGTACTTTTTTCAATATAGTTAGTTGGCAACGCCTCAGACCATATAAACAATTATATGTTAACAACTTTCATTAATAAACATTTTTAGTAATTATTACTATTAAGTATTAAATTGATTCTTAATAAGCATTAAATTGATATAAATTTGGAATATTTTCCAATAACTAGGATATAATATAAATAAATTTTGTTAGTTGAAATTTTAATTAAATTTAATTAGTTAATAATAGCTTTAAGTTCCATTGTACATCATAAATCAATTTAACACATGACGACATCTTAATATAAAATGCAATATATAATACCGTCATCCAAGTAAGGAAAAGCGTAGGAAAATCGTATCATAAAAAAATACACTCAAACCTGTTTTTGTGCGAGGGTTAGGGACCGCATTAAAAAAACTCATACAAAAAAATCGTAAAAAAATCATTTGAATTTCAGAAAACATAAATAGAATTTCAGAAAACATCAATATAATTTAAGAAAACATCAATTGAATTTCAGAAAACATCAATAGAATTTCAGAAAACATTAATACAATTTCAGAAAACATCATTCGAGTTTCAGAAACCATCATTTGAATTTCTGAAAACGTAAATAGAATTTCAGAAAACATCAATATAATTTCAGAAAACATCATTCGAGTTTCAGAAAACATCAATTGAATTTCAGAAAACATCAATAGAATTTCAGAAAACATCAATTGTATTTCAGAAAACATCAATTGTATTTCAGAAAACATCATTTGAATTTCAGAAAACATAAATAGAATTTCAGAAAACATCAATAGAATTTCAGAAAACATCAATTGTATTTCAGAAAACATCAATTGTATTTCAGAAAACATCAATTGAATTTCAGAAAACATAAAAAGGATTTCAGAAAACATCAATATAATTTCAGAAAACATCATTTGAATTTCAGAAAGCATCAATAGAATTTCAGAAAACATTAATTGTATTTCAGAAACCATCAATATAATTTCAGAAAACATCATTTGAATTTCAGAAAACATCATTTGAATTTCAGAAAACATAAATAGAATTTCGGAAAACATCAATATAATTTCAGAAAACATCATTCGAGTTTCAGAAAACATCATTTGAATTTTAGAAAACGTAAATAGAATTTCAGAAAACATCAATATAATTTCACAAAACATCATTCGAGTTTCAGAAAACATCAATTGAATTTCAGAAAACATCAATAGAATTTCAGAAAACATCAATTGTATTTCAGAAAACATCAATTGTATTTCAGAAAACATCAATTGAATTTCAGAAAACATAAAAAGAATTTCAGAAAACATCAATATAATTTCAGAAAACATCATTTGAATTTCAGAAAGCATCAATAGAATTTCAGAAAACATTAATTGTATTTCAGAAACCATCAATATAATTTCAGAAAACATCATTTGAATTTCAGAAAACATCATTTGAATTTCAGAAAACATAAATAGAATTTCAGAAAACATCACTATAATTTCAGAAAACATCATTCGAGTTTCAGAAAACATCAATTGAATTTCAGAAAACATCAATATAATTTCAGAAAACATAATTCGAGTTTCAGAAAACATAAATAGAATTTCAGAAAACATCAATATAATTTCAGAAAACATCATTCGAGTTTCAGAAAACTTCAATTGAATTTAAGAAAACATCAATAGAATTTCAGAAAACATCAATTGTATTTCAGAAAACATCAATTGTATTTCAGAAAACATCATTTGAATTTCAGAAAACATAAATAGAATTTCAGAAAACATCAATAGAATTTCAGAAAACATCAATTGTATTTCAGAAAACATCAATTGTATTTCAGAAAACATCAATTGAATTTCAGAAAACATAAAAAGAATTTCAGAAAACATCGATATAATTTCAGAAAACATTCGAGTTTCAGAAAACATTATTTGAATTTCAGAAAACATAAATAGAATTTCAGAAAACATCAATATAATTTCAGAAAACATCATTCGAGTTTCAGAAAACTTCAATTGGATTTAAGAAAACATCAATAGAATTTCAGAAAACATCAATTGTATTTCAGAAAACATCAATTGTATTTCAGAAAACATCATTTGAATTTCAGAAAACATAATTAGAATTTCAGAAAAAATCAATAGAATTTCAAAAAGCATCACTTGAATTGCTGAAAACATTAACTGTATTTCAGAAAACATCGATTGAATTTCAGAAAGCAGCATAATCGACTTATTTTTTATGCACTGGAATATATGATGTTGATGTTTTCTTTAATTATTAGATGTTTACACATCTCCCTTGTGATCGGACTCACATGATTTTTTTTATAAATTCAGAATGATGTTTCATATACCAAAAAATTCTAATTAATTTTATTTCATTTACAATTTCTCTTAAACTTTCGAAAAAGGACATTTTTGAACTGTGCTTGTCTCTACTATGAATTGGACCAGATTTGGCCGAAACGTTAAAGTTGTTTAAGGTAATCAGTGTATAAAATTTCATAATTGTAGAGATTTCTTTTCTTCTGTTATGACATTTATAATTTTCAGGATATATGGGAAAGACCCGAATCCTTGCTCCGAAATTTTCCATATTTGAGATTTGACTATCATTCACCAAGTCAAACAAGTTTGCTAAATTTCGTAACTACAAGACAACTCCTTCTATTTTTGGCCGGTCGTTATATGAAAACACGACACTGTGCGTCGCACAGTGGATGAAAATCGTATTTCATTGGCCAAAATTCTGTAACTTTTGAACCGATCAAAATATTTAAGTAATTTTTCTTTAATAGATTGATATTTAGTTCGGCTTGACTCAGTTTTAGTTACATTAAAATTGATTGAGGACTTTTTAAGGAATTCTAGGTCAAAGTTGAACTTTTGATTTTTTTTTAACTTTTAGAGTGAAATATGTGTTTATTATTTTTTTATTTATTCAAAAATTTAATATTTGGATTTTAATAATAATTATAAACATTTTTTGTAATAATGGGATTTTTTTAATGTTACACTTAAAAAAATTTTTGCACTCAAAAAAAAAAAAAAAATAGTAAAATCAACTGGAGATTTTGCTATTAGTATTACTGAAAAATTTTTTGTTGTCAAATTTGCAAATTTGTTTACACTCAATGAATATACATACTTAAAAAAAACGTTAATAATATTATCTAAAAATCTTGCTATTAAAGGGTGATTTTTTAGCTATTATCTTTTTGGCAACACTGGTTTAAACAGCTGACGCACGTTTCGTGTTTTGTTTCATTGTCGACCATCTTCAGTTTTGTCTATAATTTAACCATGAATCGTCTTACAAACGAACAACGCTTGCAAGTTATTGAATTTTATTATCAAATTGCGTGCTCTGTGAAGAAAGTTCATCGCGCGCTTCTTCCATTTTATGGTCAGTTTAATCAACCCACTGAAGCGGCTATTCGGGCTATTGTGACTAAATTTCGCACCAAATTGACATTGTTGTACATTAAACCACCAACACGCTTACGTAAAGTGCGTACTGAAGAAAATATCGCAGCTGTATCGGCAAGTGTTAATGATGACCATCAATTATCGATTCGTCGCCGTTCGCAGCAATTGGGCATCTGTTACTCAACAACGTGGAAAATTTTGCGGAAGAATTTAGGTGTGAAGCTTTTCAAAATACAGCTGGTGCAAGAATTGAAGCTGAACGACATACCGCAACGTAGAATTTTTTTTTTTCAAAGATGATGCGAATCGTAACGTAACTGTGAATGGTGAGCGCTACCGAGAGATGATATCCAACTTTTTTTTGCCCAAAATGCAAGAGCTTGACTTGCGTGACATGTGGATTCAACAAGACGGTGCCACATGCCACACAGCACTCGCAACAATGGACTTATTGAGAGGCGAGTTCGGTGAACATTTTATTTCACGTTCGGGACCGGTCAATTGGCCGCCTAGATCGTCCGATTTCACGCCTTTAGACTATTTTTTGTGGGGCTATGTTAAAGCTCATGTCTATACAGACAATCCCGCTTCAATTGACGCATTGGAAGACAACATTGAAGCATTTATTCGTGAGATACCGGCCGAAATGTTGGAAAGAGTATGCCAAAATTGGACTAAGCGGATGGACCATTTGAGGCGCAGCCACGGTCAACATTTGCATGAAATAATCTTCAAACATTAAATCATATGGACCGTACTAACGATTCAAATAAAGAAATCATGCATTTTTCTGAATTTTATGTGTGTTTTTTTTTGGAAAACTTTCCTATAGCTCTTAAAAAATCACCCTTTACATGTTTATTTTTTAATGTATAAAATACATAGAATTGTTTTTTTTTTTTGCAATATTAAAAATAAATGAATATGGTTAAATAAATGGCTTTTAAAATAATTTTTACTCAAGGAACATTACAAATGTACAAAAATATACAAAGGTACTAAGGTATACAAAAAATCAATGTAGACTTCATAAATGTATATATGATGAATTTTGTATGAAATTTTTTAACAAACCCTTTTGAAAACTATTTTACCTTTTTTGAATATGCAAGTTAGTATACGAGGATTTCTTATATATATGGTTTTATTCATCCGATTTTTATAAAATTTAACAGAATTAATTACGTTTACAAAAAAAAATCATGTGAGTCCGATCACAGGGAAGATGTGTAAACATCGAGTAATTAAAGATTTTTTTATGTCATTTTTCAAAATCAAACAGAAAGCGTCATCTATGTATCACTTATAGCAAAAACTTTTTCAGCTAATTCAACAACCCTTTGCTGTAAAACGTTAAAAATATCCCAGTATAAACGTATATAAGTGATACATAGATGACGCTTTTAAAGAAGTGGTATAAAAAAACAATGTTATATCATAATATTTTCACCAATACAATCATAAGTCACACAGCGTTATGTGTCAGCTCTCACCTATTACGTGTTACACTGTTTTTGTGATTGTATTGTGAAATAGAAATTTATCCCCCCTGCGCGTATAGATGTTTACACATCAATAACAAACAAAGTTTTATTTAGAGGTTAAATTTTTCGATTTTATTTTTTTCAGGATATATAAGAGCTGGGTGTGTCCTTGCTCAAAATTGAATTTTTTTTTTTTATAAATGATCTAAGTATTTCATATAACAAAAAATACTAATTAATTTTATTTCCTTTACAATTTCTCTTAAATTTTCGAAAAAGGACATTTTTGAACTGTGCTTGTTTGTCTCTACTATGAATTGGACCAGATTTGGCTAAAACGTTAAAGTTGTTTAAGGTAATCAGTGTACAAAATTTCGTAATGGTAGAACTTTTTTTTCTTCTGTTATGATATTTATAATTTTCAGGATATATGGGAAGGACCCGAATCCTTGCTCCAAAATTTTTCATATTTGAGATTTGACTATTTTTCAGCAAGTCAAATAAGTGTGCCAAATTTCGTAACTCTACGACAAATCCTTCTATTTTTGGCCGTTCGTTATATGAAAACACGACACTGTGCAACGCCTCCAGCCAGTCAATGGACTTTGATTAAGCACTTCATCCACGATGCAGTTATGTTTCAGTAAATATTCATGTTTATTTACCTACTTCAAGCTACATGACTGAGCGCCTTGTTACTCTAGCTAGCTATCAGAGGAATCTGAAACGCCATTGCCCGGGAAATACTTGGTCTAAGTCCGGAAGTAGTGAGCTGTTTGGACAGTCAAACAAAGGAATCGTTTCTGGTCACTTCCAAGTGAATGACAGTCAGAAGACTTTCCGCACTAAGTACACCTTTATAGAACATCCCAATTTTAGTTATAGTCCCCAATATAGAGCCGTTTTCCAATCTTTGCTTAAATCAATAAAAAACAAAAATATTGCATGATATTTAGTTTATTTATATTTTTTTTGACAAATAAGATCATGATCGGATAATTTTTTGATCTATTTCCTAAATCAAAAAAGCACCCGATATGAACTGTTCATATCTGCCAGCAACAAGTTCATAGCAATACCACTCAAATTTTGTTTTTGATTATTTTCTACATCCAATTACTTGAACCTAAGGCCCGTTCTCTAAAGTCATGTTATAGGGTATCGTTTACACGGTCTAGACCGACTATAATTTTTATTACTTGTTAGATATATCTGATATTAAAAATAAGTTGAAATTTATTGGCCTATCGAACTAAAAATCTTATTGCTCTATACAATCTGATATAAATACCACAAATATTTAGAAGTTTCTTTAAATGTAAACAAGTATTTATATTGTTATTTATTGTTTGTTAATAGAGGGCCAAATAGTCTATAATTGTTTTGTTTAAAAATGCAAATTTTCCTTTTCAAAATTGTTTTGCCATTTTATGACTCACAGACAATGTCTGCATATGGACAAGCATTTGCCAGGATATTCACACACACACCCACCCATTAAAACACAATAGAAGGCACTTGTAATACTATGGATATTTGCATTTGTATCTTTTTTATCAAAACCAAACAAAACAAAACCAAATACGAGTGATATAAAAAAACTTTGCATAAACTGCAAAAAACAAAAAAACAACAACAACAACAAACTAAAATACTCATACCCATGCACATATGCAAGTAAATATCACCAAGTTGCTCAACCGTAAAGACCACACATTTGAAAACATTTTCAAAAAAATATCGTACACTACAATAATGCAAGCAAAAATTCACAATATAATTACACACACACACAAACACTCACACGAAGATACAAACATATCTTTTGTATTAACATGCACTCACACATATGTGTTAAAGGGCATCAGTTTCTCGGGATGTAAATATGTCAGTATTCTAAAAATATTCTTGTTTAAGCTGTTGAAAATAGAGATGAAATTCTTCGAAGATGCATTTTACAAAAAAGAACGAAGATATGTTTTTGGTTTAAAATCTAATACCGTATATTTGTTATAGATTGACACTGATCTAGGAAGAAAATCTTGGTAATTGTTTTACCATTGCAGATAATGATATATTTTTTACCAGTGCCTGTAGACTTTTGTCTCTCACTGTATGTTTTGTATTTTTTAAACAGATTTTTAAATAAAAAAATAAGAAAAAACTGATTTTTATTTAATTTTATTTCTTCAAGTCATGTTAGTTGTTTGTATCTGATTTTAGTGTAGTTATAAGTGTGTGCGTCTGATGTTTGTGTAAATACATTTATGCATTCTACTCTCTCTATATCTCTCTCTTTCTTTGTCTGGTGCTCGTCTGTGTTTTCTGTAGCCGTGTCTGTGAATAGTTAAATAAACAATTTTAATTAAATAATGCAACCACAAATGACTACAAAATATTTGTCCACTCACACATGCATTCATGAATACTGATTTTTTATTCATTTCTCTTTAAATATGCACATCAAAGAGACGATACTGAAATTATGTATTTTGCAATATTAAATGCATAAATATATTGATTTGTATTACTTAGTTTAAGAGCTTTCAATGTAATTGAAAAATTAAATTTGTTTGTTTCCGTCATATTACAAAGATTAGATTTAAATCCATAAATACATATTGCGTCGTTTGTGAGTTTATTAATTCTAAAAATTAATATTGGAAACATCATTCGTAATCAAAATGTATATATTCTTATAAAGAAAAGGCTATAACCAGCTCTCGCATCTATTTATGTTTAATAAGATTTTTAATTTTCTCAGCTATTTTGCATATATTGAAATAACAAACAGAATCATGTTAGAATATTTTTTTTATTAATTAAAAATCTGAAGCTTGGATTATAGTGTTTTTAAGATTTTATTAATAACGATTTTTGTGGCGACGTATGAGTAATAATATTTCTTAAAATAAATTAAATAATAATTATACGACATGAATATAGTTTAGTTTTGTTTTTCCAAGTTTTTTAGGTGCAAATTCTAAGAAATTTTATTTTTTCATTTATTAAATTATTGACCCTAAAGGTAGGCTATGTCCGAAATAACTTTTCAATTCAACAGAATTATTATTGTGAATGTAGAAAACAAACTATTTTTTTTGCAAACACATTAACAAATTTAATAAACACGCACATAGCATTGTATAAAAAAAATTTAAAAATTTTAAAAGGCAAAATTGCACTTTACGGGGCGCACCGCCAAAAAAAAATGGAAAATGACCCCCTCCTGGAATTAATCCGGAGATTACGAAAATCGATACCAGAAGGGGGGAAAATGCCCCTGGGCGGGCCCAGGAGGCCCCAAAAAGGGAACCAAAGTTGCGAAAAGATCATGTGGGTACTCAAACTTCCGGAAATTTTATGGAGATAAAAAAAAGAAAAAAATTTGGGGCGCGGTCCCAAGTGTCTCCAGCCCCCCCCCCTAACAATGGGGGCCTGATCCATTTTATAAGTGTGGGTTTTCAAATGAAAGGGAAATCCGAGAGCATTAAGAAAATCGATACCAGAAGGGGGGAAAATGCCTCTGGGGGGCCCCCAAAATTGCGAAAAAATCATGTGGGTACTCAAACTTCCGGGAATTTTATAGAGATAAAAAAAGAAAAAAATTTGGGGCGTGGTTCCAAGTGTCCCCATTTTACAAGTGTGGGTATTCAAATGAAAGGGAAATCGGAGAGCATTAAGAAAATAGAATAATTTGTAACGAGTGTTTTATCTTGCGGCTGGGGTAGTCAGTCGCGTCCAGGGTCTATTTAAGGACCCTCAAAACCTTAAATAGTAATTCAGTTGTTTTCCTTCCTTAGGAGCGAGTATAAACTGAGTTTTATTGATTAATTGTTATACATATATATATATTATAAATAATGACACACTGGCGGATGGCTCTTCGTCTCTTATTCGGGTCTTCGAGGCTTCTTATCGGGGTTGAGATGGTTCGTTTATTTGTAGATCGACAATATCGGCTGTGGTTGGTGGTATCGGTAGGTCGGCTGCGTAATCGGTAGCAGTCGGTTGTGCTGGTGAATCGATTACTTAATCAGCAGCCGTCGGGTATATCGGTAGATCGGCTGCTTAGCAATCGGTTATATTGGTGACTCGGTTATTCAATCGCTAGCAATCGTTTGTATTGGTAACTCGGTTATTCAATCGGTTGTATTGGTAACTCGGTTATTCAATCGATAGCAATCGGTTGTATTGGTAACTCGGTTATTCAATCGGTAGCAATCGGTTGTATTGGTAGCTTGGTATTTCACTCGGTAGCCGTCGGTTGTATCGGGAGATCGGCTGTTCAATCGGGAGTAATCGGTTATAATGGCAGCTCGGTTGTTGAGTTGTCGGCTGGCTTGGCTGCTCGGTACAGATCGGTTGTGATGGTAACTCGGGTGTTGAATTGTCGGCTGGCTTGGCTGCTCGGTACAGATCGGTTGTGATGGCAGCTCGGTTGTTGAATTGTCGGCTGGCGTGGCTGCTCGCTGCAGATCGGTTATTATGGTAGCTCGGCTGTTGAATCGTCGGCTGGCGTGGCTGCTCGGTGCAGAATGGTAGGTCGGCTGCTTCGCTTGGTTGTCGGCTGACTTGTCTGTTCGGCAAGGGTCGGCTGTGATGGTAACGTAGGTTGATGGCAATCGCCGACCTGAAAGTTGAATAAAAAGAATTAGCGAGAGCAGTCAACCGAAGGTTGCTGGAGTAGCGAGAGCAGTCAACAGAAGTTGCTGGAGTAGCGAGAGCAGTCAACCCGAGGTTGCTGGAGTAGCGGGAGCAGTCAACAGAAGTTGCTGGAGTAGCGAGAGCAGTCAACCCGAGGGTTGCTGGAGTAGCGAGAGCAGTCAACCGAAGGTTGCTGGAGTAGCGAGAGCAGTCAACAGAATTTGCTGGAGTAGCGAGAGCAGTCAACCGAAGGTTGCTGGAGTAGCGAGAGCAGTCAACCGAAGGTTGCTGGAGTAGCGAGAGCAGTCAACAGAGGTTGCTGGAGTAGCGGTAGCAGTCAACAAAAGTTGCTGGAGTAGCGAGAGCAGTCAAGCCGAGGGTTGCTGGAGTAGCGAGAGCAGTCAACCCGAGGGTTGCTGGAGTAGCGAGAGCAGTCAACCGAAGGTTGCTGGAGTAAAATTTATTGATGACGACCGAGGTCGATCGTCAGTATAAAGTGTGTCCTTGGATATATCTACGTGGTGGCAGATTGTTCCGACACAAGGTTTTGTCATTAATTAGACTTAACCCAGAGTCTTGTCATTAACTCGACTTAACTGCCTCTGCCTATATCAACCTTGCTTACTTATCTAAATTAATATATTGACTGAACGAGAATCAATAAAAGATGGTATATGCATGTAATCTGGTTGGTATAGGTTCAGTCAGTGTTCGTGTTGTTAATGTGTATAGTGATGTCATGTACGTTAAGTATGGGTGGTCGTAGTAGTTAGTGTCGTGTATATCGTGTCTTGTATATCGTGTTAGTTATGTACGTTGTGTTTTGCAACGTTACAAATTTTTGGTACTGCTGTTGTTTTTTTTGTAATTTTTTCGAAAATTAAAAAAAAAATTAAAAAATAAAAATTTAAAAAAAAAAATTTTATCGATGCAGGTTTGACAGATTATACGAGGGGGTGCTTTAATACCATGTGTGATAAGGCCATGAAGTTTTTTTTTTTCTCTCATTCAATAGGGAGATAAAGTCATTTTTTTTCATTTGAATGGGAGATAAAGCCATCATGGCCTTAACTGACATTAGCAATATTAGAAAATGGCTTTATCTCTCATTTCAGTTTTCTTATTTCTATAATTAAGAGGTAATTGTTTTCCCTTTTAGAAAATGTTTAAATTAGATGTAAACATTCCGTAAAAGGGAAAATCAATAGTTTTCTTATTTTTATTATTAAGTATTGAAATCTGGCTTCGCGTACTAAAGTTTTCCTGCGTTGCGGCCTATGGCCGCGCTTAAGCGTTTTCTCCTCCAGTAGGACGCGGCAGGTGGCTTCGCTGAATAAAGTTTTCCTGCGTACGTCACAAGAATATAGAAATGTGTTTTATAAACAAGATTTATACCTAATACCGTTAATAGTTTTCATTTTACTACATTTATACCTATTACCATTAATAGTTTTAATTTTTAATAGAATCGCGCGATTTTTTCGAAATAATTTTTTATTTATCTTTTATTAACATTTTCAAACTGTAAATGCCCAGAGGCATTTTCCCCCTTCTGGTATCGATTTTCTTAATGCTCTCGGATTTCCCTTTCATTTGAATACCCACACTTATGAAACGGATCAGGCCCCCAATGTTAGGGGGGGGGGGGGGCTGGGGACACTTGGGACCACGCCCCAAATTTTTTTTCTTTTTTTTATCTCCATAAAATTTCCGGAAGTTTGAGTACCCACATGATTTTTTCGCAACCTTGGGTCCCTTTTTGGGCCCTCCTGGGCCCGCCCAGGGGCAATTTCCTCCCTTCTGGTATCGATTTTCGTAATCAGGGAGTGATTTTGATTAGGATAGGGTCAAAAACGCACTTTTCGGGGCTGCGCCGAAAACAGTTTAACAAATCATCGGTCACAAAAAATCGCCTTACCTATCAATATTATAGGTTACATTTTGTTGTTATGGGCTAAGGCCGTAGATATAATAAAACAAACAAAAATATTTTGGCTTTTTTGTTTTTATTTTTTTTTTATTTATTTATTTTTTTTATCCAATATTTCGGCTTATATTGTGAGCCATCATCAGGGACATTTTCAATAAAGCCGAATAATTCTTCAATATTATAGATTACTCTAAATTTAATAAATGTTTTTTTTTTTTGATTACGAGAGCTTCTAGTAAATATTTTGTTATTAATAAAATATCGATTAAAATTTCTTGTTTAAAATCTGTCGAATTTAAAATAAATATTAATATATATTATATTTTAAATTAATATTTATTATATTTTATATATTACCATATATATCAGGATGTAAAATCAGTGAAAACAATACACACTATTTCTGTATACAATTTTTTGTTCACCTTCACAATTTATTTAAAACAAATTTCTCTCAATTTTTTTTTATGATAGAGACTTATTTTAATCTTTAAAATAAATTATTTTCTCCACCTTCAAAATTTTTTCACCTCAAAAGTTATTTATATCATCTCGAACATTAATTTTTTTTCGTAAAAATTTAATATTATTAAGAAATTAATTCTATATGATTTTGTGTTTTGCCTAAATTTGATTTTTAGACCATTGTGTAATCGGTCTAGTCGAATTTGATACTATTACGTGCTATTTTTTTGAATACGTAACTTTTAAATAACAGAAACGTTATCATTTTATAGATAACTTAAATATGCATGTTTCTTAACTTACAAATTCTTATCCAACAAAACAAAAATAACAAATGAAAGGCACGAACTAGTATCCGCATAAAACGCTCATACATTAATGTCCAAAAAATGTAGCGCACGATGTTAATAAATATAAGATGAATAATTTCCACTTACAGCAGCCATAGATATAGCATACAACAACAACAACAAGAACACAAATAAATTCCTTAGATCTATAAAGAAAATACCGAGTCCGTATGAAAAAAAAAATCATGAAATTATGTAAAAAATACTAAAAGAACACACAAAAACTTTTCGACTAGTTCAGCAACAAACACGCAGGCATCAACATCAACTTCAGTACTAGCCAAACACACACACACACCCCATCAACGGGCAAAAATGATATCAAACAAACTAAACTAAAAAAAAAACTAACAAATTCACCAACTAAGGAACAAACTGTAGGTAATACGAGTACAATATTATATCGAATGGAACAAAAAAAAAAAAGGGGCAAACTTACTCTAACTGCAACTAAGATGACTGCGACTTCTACGAATATTGTACAATGTTTGTGCTGATTACAGCGCAAATAGCTTTTGATTTTACAAATCAAAACTTTTGTGCGCGAACGTGATTTATGTGAATGAATAAAAAAAAAAAAAATAAACTCCTAACATGGTAGTCGAAGAAAAGTATGTCAAGAAAGTAGCCAGCTTTACGGAATTCAACATAAATAGTTTGTGATGAAATAAAATTTATAATATTAATAGGCTAAGCGATTTTTTGTGACTGATGTTTTGTTGTACCGATTTTGACCAAACGTATATTATTTGAAAGGTATTTCTTTTTAGCCGATTTGTAGATTTAAAGATTTTTAAATTTTTTTCCTTTATTTTGAGTAAATTGCATTTAAAGTTGCTACTAATACATACATAAAATTATACAATGCTATGTGTGTGTTTATTATATTTGTTAATGTGTTTGTAATAAAAATTAGTTTGTAATTATATTTTAGTTTGACCAGTTTGTTATCATCAGCATCACTAAGCTTTATTAATCTACTGATATTGAGCTTACTTACTAGTCGATTAGTTCCATGCAATTAAAACAAATGTTTTTTCATGTTTTACCCAACGTTTCGTCAATTGGTTGTTGACATCTTCAGGGGTGATTTATTTAATTTATGTGTATAAACAAATAAAATAAACAAATAAAAATAATTCAAAATAATAAAAATCACAGAAAATGGTTAATATAATTATTATAAAAAACGGGACTTCACGAACTTAAAATTAATATCACAGCACTTGCTTAGTTTTTGTTTTTTGTGTTGATTTGTGAATTGGCTATAATTGATTAGCATACTTTTAGGGTCTTTATTTAATGAACAAATAAAATTTCCTAGAATTTGCGCTCGAATTTCGAGGGCTGGAATCTACTTGTAATAAGTAAAAAGTAGAATATAATTTTTGTTTATCATACTTAAAATTAAGTAACGGAGGTGTGATCTCTGATTTTATACCCTATAACACCATATGGTTTGGGTATAGTGATTTTCTGCTGCTGTTTGTAACTACCAAAAATAGTTGACATAGACCCATCTTTTATTATACCGATTGAATCAGAATCACTATCTGATTCAATTTAACGATGTCCGTCCGTCCGTCTGTGTGTGTGTCCATGTAAAGCTTGTAATCAAGCCCCTCTGATATAAAAAAAAAACTGCTTTTAAGTCGGATCTTAAGTTATTTTCGAGGATTCAAGAGCATTATATCTTAGGAGGTGCTTTTAACTGTAGAAATCAATCATGGGGCTGGCTACGAGCCAACTGCTGGGGAAACATTCTTCACGATTTAATAGCAATTAATAAATTTGGCATTGTCTATCCTCCGGAGCCCACTTTAATTCCAGCAAGTAGCAGAGCAAATTCATCTGTCCTTGACTTTTTTATTTCAAATGTACCCGATAAACTTTCTGCGCCGTTTACTCTAGACAGGCTTAGTTCAGACCATTTACCGGTTTATACTACTTTTGATTCAAGTTATCAGTCTACTAATAGCATTAAGTACGATTATTATCACACTAATTGGAATTCCTACAAGAGATACATTAATATTAATGCTGGTCATTTATTCAATGTAGCGCTGAACAATGTAAATGATATTGACAACTTGGTAATGAAATTTACATCACTTTTGCAATCTGCTATCGAACATAGTGTTCCAAAGAAAAATTGACCAAATATTTTTATTAAACGTTTGCCAAGTCATATTCTAAATTTAATAACTCTGAGAAATAATTCTAGAAGAAACTGGATTAGATATTGACTTCTAATTTATAAAGCTCAAACGAAATATTTTAGTAATGTTATTCGTGAAAACATTTTTAGGTTTAGAAACTCCAGATGGAATAATTTGCTGAAAAGCCTTGATAGATCTTCTCCGTAGTTTTGGAATATTTCTGAAATAATCCGAAAGAAGACGAAATGCATTCCAAGCCTCTATCTCTACAAATTTGAGTGATTTAAGTACAAGTTAGACTGTTTCGACGTCTATTAGAATACTGAATAATCAAGATTATTCAATGAATAGTGGAGATATTGTGAATATCTCAAGTATCCAAAACATTATAAAGAATTTAAAGAATAAAAAAAGTCCAGGAATAGATGGTATCTCCAATAAATGCATAAAAGCCATGCCTTCAAAAGGTTTAGAAGTCCTAACACGTCTGTATAATGCTTGTTGTATTTAATTATTTAATTATTTAATTATTTAATTATTTAATTATTTAATTATTTAATTATTTAATTATTTAATTATTTAATTATTTAATTATTTAATTATTTAATTATTTAATTATTTAATTATTTAATTATTTAATTATTTAATTATTTAATTATTTAATTATTTAATTATTTAATTATTTAATTATTTAATTATTTAATTATTTAATTATTTAGTTATTTAATTATTTAATTATTTAATTATTTAATTATTTAATTATTTAATTATTTAATTATTTAATTATTTAATTATTTAATTATTTAATTATTTAATTATTTAATTATTTAATTATTTAATTATTTAATTATTTAATTATTTAATTATTTAATTATTTAATTATTTAATTATTTAATTATTTAATTATTTAATTATTTAATTATTTAATTATTTAATTATTTAATTATTTAATTATTTAATTATTTAATTATTTAATTATTTAATTATTTAAATATTTAATTATTTAATTACTTAATTATTTAATTATTTAATTATTTAATTATTTAGTAATTTAATTATTTAATTATTTAATTATTTAGTTATTTAATTATTTAATTATTTAATTATTTAATTATTTAATTATTTAGTTATTTAATTATTTAATTATTTAATTATTTAATTATTTAATTATTTAATTATTTAATTATTTAATTATTCAATTATTTAATTATTCAATTATTTAATTATTTAATTATTTAATTATTTAAGTATTTAATTATTTAATTATTTAATTATTTAATTATTTAATTATTTAATTATTTAATTATTTAATTATTTAATTATTTAATTATTTAATTATTTAATTATTTAATTATTTAATTATTTAATTATTTAATTATTTAATTATTTAATTATTTAATTATTTAATTATTTAATTATTTAATTATTTAATTATTTATTTATTTAATTATTCAATTATTTAATTATTCAATTATTTAATTATTTAATTATTTAATTATTTAATTATTTAATTATTTAATTATTTAATTATTTAATTATTTAATTATTTAATTATTTAATTATTTAATTATTTAATTATTTAATTATTTAATTATTTAATTATTTAATTATTTAATTATTTAATTATTTAATTATTTAATTATTTAATTATTTAATTATTTAATTATTTAATTATTTAATTATTTAATTATTTAATTATTTAATTATTTAATTATTTAATTATTTAATTATTTAATTATTTAATTATTTAATTATTTAATTATTTAATTATTTAATTATTTAATTATTTAATTATTTAATTATTTAATTATTTAATTATTTAATTATTTAATTATTTAATTATTTAATTATTTAATTATTTAATTATCTAATTATTTAATTATCTAATTATTTAATTATTTAATTATTTAATTATTTAATTATTTAATTATTTAATTATTTAATTATTAAATTATTTAATTATTTAATTATTAAATTATTCAATTATTTAATTATTTAATTATTTAATTATTTAATTATTTAATTATTTAATTATTTAATTATTTAATTATAGAATTATTTAATTATTTAATTATATAATTATTTAATTATTTAATTATTTAATTATTTAATTATTTAATTATTTAATTATTTAATTATTTAATTATTTAATTATTTAATTATTTAATTATTTAATTATTTAATTATTTAATTATTTAATTATTTAATTATTTAATTATTTAATTATTTAGTTATTTAATTATTAAATTATTCAATTATTTAATTATTTAATTATTTAATTATTTAATTATTTAATTATATAATTATTTATTTATGTAATTATTTAATTATTTAATTATTAAATTATTCAATTATTTAATTATTTCCCAATAAGTGGAAAAAATCGAAAATAATAGCCATTCCCAAACCGGGAAAATATCATTCCAGTCCCGACTCATACAGACCAATAAGCCTCTTAAACACTATGTGCAAGTTATTAGAGATACTCATAAAGGATAAATTAGTTAATTTTATTGAAGATTGCAATATTCTTCCCGTCCAGCAATTCGGGTACCGTGCTCAACACAATACTACACAACCATTAGTTAGAATCAAGAAATTTGTTAAAAAAAAATTTCAATGATCAAAAATCTACTGCATTGATTTTACTGGACATAAAATCTGCCTTTGATTCAGTTTGGCATGACGCTCTTATTCATAAGTTAATCTCCATTGGTTTAGATATTCAAACAATAAAAATACTTAAAAGTTACCTGACGAATCGGTCATACAGGGTTCATATTGGTGAACATTTTTTCGAAGAATACAAAATTCTAGCGGGTTGTCCCCAAGGCTCATGTCTTTCTCCTATTCTCTATAATATTTTTACTTCTGATTTCCCATCCTTGTCTGGATGTGAATCCTCAATATTCACTGACGATACTGCTATCTTAAGTTCCAACACTTTGTCCAACGACTTATTAAGTAATCTACAAAGATCTGTTAACGTAGTAATTGATTACTTTAAGAAATGGAAAATTTCGGTATATTCTTCTAAAACCCAATCTATTTAGTTTTCAAGGAATAGAAAACAGTTTCTTACCTCAGTATAATATTCAAGTTGATGGCCTAGATATACCTTGGGAGAACAGTGTAAAATATCTTGGCGTTACACTGGACAGGAAAATGTTATTGAATGAACACATCAGTTCCATTGTTAACAAAATAAATATTACAACCAGAATCATGTACCCATTTATAAATAGAAAGTCTGATCTAAACATTGAAAATAAACTTTTAATTTTAAAGGTAATTTTTGTAATGTAAGAGAAATATTGGAAAAAAAATTGATGACGGCGCTAGATGGAGTAGCTACTTTCGAACAAAGCGACTTGTTCATCTTCAGCATCCTTCTGCATATTACTTCAACTCATGCTTAATCAACTATTTAGCTCAACATTTGAAAGAAAAGAACATGAGAAATGTTTTTCTTTTCTTTTTATATACGAGAGTTTGTGCGAACAAGCTGAGCTTTTCCAATTTTTAGCTTTCTCTACATTAACATAGCCAGATCAATTACAAGTCTTGTAATGTGAACAGCTCTTTGTTTTTGCCATTGTCCTCTAGATGGAACTGTATTGGCATGTGAAATCTGAACAGATTACACAAATGCATTGTACGTCATGAGTTGTATGTTATTGTTATGTATTGTTGATCTGTATTGGAATAATTAGTCATTTATTGTTCGCTTCGGTTCGGTTTAAGATCATCTTTCTTTCATTAGAAAAATATATACATGATCTTAAACCGAACAATAAATGACTAATTATGGTAATTTTTCACGCAAACCTATTTTATGCTGCTCCTGCATGGCACGACACGGCTGATTGTCATCTAAACCGTTTACAACTTTGTCAGAATAAGCTTCTGAAAATGTTTTATAATTTACCACCATATTTTTCAACATCACGCCTACACTCACTATCTAATATCCAATTAGTCAAGGATAAAATAAATACTATTACTGAAACATTTTTTAATAGATGTGCTAATTCTCCTTACGAACACATTAAATCTTTATGTCCTTAACAAGTTTACTTTTAACTACAAATACATATATCCCGTTTTTATTAAAACTTTTTTTTTTCTTTTTTTTTATTGTTAAAGGGTTTTGTAAATTTTTCCTTAATATATTAAGTTACTTTTTAAGAAAGTTATCTTACTATGTTCACACTATATTTAAGTTGAAAAGTCAAAATTGACTAAACTTTTTATATGTATATATTAAAATTATTGTGAATCTGAGATAATATTTTAAACAATAAATACATTTGAAATTGAAATGAATTTTCAAAAATGAATGGCATTATTTGAACGTCGTTTGTATTTTGTTGGTTCGGTTTCAATAGTCTCCCTGCATGCTTTTGTCCCAAAATCCTTGATAATTTCTTTAAATTTTCATTAAATCTTGGTGAGCACGCTCCCCTTGCTCGTCGCTCACCGCACCTAGGTTTTGTGGAAAAAAAATCTAAATGCGAATGAAGAAAATGCATTCTGAGTGACATTCATGCACCTAATTCGTGATAATTTTTCAATAATTCACCAACAATTTATCTGCAGTTTTCACTCTTATTGTTTCCAAGAAAACTGTCTATGATACTCTGGAAAGATTTCCGGACGCATATTCTTTCTCCAATAAACATTGGGAAAAATTGTCATCATTCAATCGCTTCTTGATCTGAGGGCCAACAAATATGCCTTCTTTGATTTTAGCATATGAAATTCTGAGAAAAAACAGAGCCTTGAAAAAGTTCTTAAAAAGGCCCAATTTTATGTACAACAGCGGAAGAAGAACGTCATTTGCATTAATTAATGGTTTATTTGAAATGTTTTGTTTTCCTGGTGAATACTCAGTTCTTATTGGCCACTCTGTTCCAACGTAATAATGACATATCGCGACTATCCCATAGACAAAGGAAACAACAATATTTTGTGAAACCTCCTTGCATACCAGTCAACAAACCAATGACCTGAAACAGATTAATTTACAGTTATTTACGATGGTCTATACTATATATACAAAGAAATTTAAATCACACCTTAGGGTCACCACAGATCTTCCATTTATGATCGTTGTATTTGAGTAATGTCAAAATTTCTGTCATTGATGCGTAATTTTCCTTCATATTAATGGCATGAGCCCAGGCCCTATGCTCCCTCTAGAAACTAAATGATCCAATACATATATAATGACATGAGCAATTCCTATGGATGGTTTTTAATTCCCATTCTGCAAAAGAAGAGCCTTTAAACTATACTTAGAGCCATCAATAAATAATCTCCATTCAGTTTTGTCATATGGCTGGTTAATTTTTTGAAATAGCCCATCAACATCAGTACAGTATAGAATAGTGTTTTTTTTTCAAAATATGCAGCCAATTCCAAGCTTATATCTTTATAGATTGTTGATTTTGTCCCAACTGCAAAATGTTTCCACTACTACATGCGTGAAGATAGTAATTCTGCGTCTTGCTTCGTTAAATCCCGAATTATATCATTCAGCTCAGCTTGAGTTACTAAATGGCGTTCATCATCATCCTCATACAAACTACCCCTGCTGGTGAAAGATGCTTCTGACTCACTGCTCGCAGCATTGGGAATGACTGGTAATGCATCATTTGGTGGACGTTGAACTGGTTTCGAAACCGATGGGACAGTCGCGTAAGTAATATTTTTTCGATTTTTCGTATTGAATCCAGCAACTTTTGTTAAACAGAAATAACAATCGGTTTGGTGGTTGCTTGACTCTCTTCAAAGTACTGGAATTGAAAAATCGAAATATATCTTCTTGTAATTTGACCACTTTTATAAAACAGTTCTGCAACTATTGCAAAATATTGTCGGTGTCCACTGTTTGTCCACGTTTCCGACAGCAAAGCCAAAATAATGTAAATTTGCATATTTGAATGATTCCGATATTGCATGTCTATTTTTTCCAACCAAATATTCACACACAAAGCAAAAATAGCTTGAATCAGTAACACACGATCTCCCTGACATGCTTAAACGCTACTATTATAAAGATTTAGAATGAATCTGGGCTTCTGTCAAATTAATAATTGTGAAATTGTAGTGTCAGTATTGACTGTTTTACAGTATTTCCAACATGCGATACAAAATGAACACGACGTGATAGCCCAATTTTTATGCCAGATGCGATTTCAGCACACCCAGATTAGGTAAAAACATGCTTCGTTTCTATAGCCAATTTTTTTTAAAAATAAATTTGTAGACCAGTGTAATCATACGCTCCAGAAAAATTTTTGGGAATTTAATTCAATAAAATTGGTCTAATTTAAATTGCTGATGCTATTTGCTGTAATAAAGAAATGAGAAATCATTAATGGTTCTTGAGTTGTAGCTGAAAAACTAAGCAAATAAACCACAAGATTAGCAAACAATATAAAAGCTCCTAAAAAAGGTTGGCTTGAGAACTTCAAACGCTTTGGAGGCTTTACTATACTGGCCTGACTTCGAATTTCGCACCCACAGAATGGCTGCTGCATTGTTTTATGAGTCTCTTTGAACAAAAGTCTCTTTGTACAAATTTGGTTAATATGAACAGTTGCATGAATAGGGCAGTAAAAAAGAAAAAAACAAAAAAGAGCCAATGCTTAGCGCATTTTTTAAAAAGGATAGTTAAAAGCTAAGTTGGAATCATTGATTTGGAGACCCTTCTCTTTCTCCCTCTTTTGCTCTATTTGTTTCCCTCTCTCTCACTCTCTCACGTTCATTTATCTCCATATTTGACGACACTGCATGGTTAAAAAATTTTTTTTTTTTTGGAAAATTATCCGGAAAACTTAAAAATTCTGGAAATTACTATTCATAAATACTTTACGAAAACGGATTTTGCAATGATGAAATGAGTGAAAGAATTTTCGATTATTTTTGCCTGATTTTTAGAGTTTTCTACAATATTTTCCATCTCAAATTTTGACAAATTGAATTCTTATGCGTAATAAACCTGTGATCTAAATTTCAGCTCTCCATGAAGTCTAAACTACGATATATTTATTTACATTATGATGAGTTTTTTGGTCGAAATTCAGCAAAGTTAAAATATTTTTCACTAAACATGTTTGCTTTTTATACCCTCCGCACCGTCGCGACGCATCACAGCCATATATTTTGTGAAAAATTATCCGTGGTATTACATGCCTCCGATTTTGCACTATTTTTTTTATTCATGGGCCAGAAAAGTCAGCCGAGAGCAATCGATTAGAGACATTTTGAATATTTTTTTCATTAATTGTGATCCTTTGATTTCAAGCACGAGAAACTTGCTAAAAAAAAAACTCAGAACTTACCAAAAATGGCTTGGAGCTATTAAAAGCCCCAATATTGCAGAAGGAAAATCCTGCCGAAGACAGGGTAGATGAAGATGATGATGTACATGATGAAGATAGTGGTGGCGATGAATATGAAGAGGAAGATGATAATGAATATGATGATGAATATGAACATTGTAATTAATGCGATTTTTTTAACTGATAGATCGAGTTTTATGATTAGAATAATATAAATGCAAAAAGTTCCCTTAAAATTGTGTTTTTTGAGGTAAGGGCCGATCCAAGACCCGTTAAGTTAATTTTGACTCCGGATTCGGATTTAGTGACCCAAAATACATTGATTCGCTTACCAGATCAAGATACAATGTTCAAAGGGCTGTATAGATAAGGGACATTTGATCGAAATTGAATCTTGAATTTTCCCGCAACTTGATTGCATCAATTCCAACCAGGTTGCATGCAGTTATTGGTGCCAAAGGTGGTGATACTAAATACTAGTTCACATTAATTAAGTATCCATAAAAAAATTTTAAAAATTAATTAAATAAAAGGAATATTATCAAATAAAAGTTTTGTGTAAATACTTTTGACGCAAATAAAATGTGAGTAAATACTTTTGACAACTGTTAAGCATCCGTACATTTGCTTCTATTTTGGTCGAATGAACCGTTATCTTTTCCAATTCTCTTTAATTTGCTTATGCATAGATTAAGCTATGCAAAAACAACACTTTTTTTTTTGCAACTTACTTCCAAAAACAACAAAAAAATGTTTGTTGTCTAAATACTTTTGAATATGGCTGTATTTTATGAGAAAAAGCTCAAAAACAAGGTCCAATACCCCACTGTGCGACGTCCAAAAGGAAGAAGACTATATCCAAAATATAGAAATAAAACTAAGTTTGGCGGTGGCAATACTATAGTATGGTGTTGCCTTTTTGGCCAAGAAATGGGACCAATTCATGCAGTAAAAATATTCTAGATGGAACTGAATACTGGAAAATTCTAAATGACGTACTGCAGGGAGAAAATTTGAGCCCGGTCTGAAAGAACAAACATGAAAATGGCCCAAAACAAACCACGGAAGTTTTAACCCAAAACAAACCACGGAAGTTTTAACCGAATGGCTACAAAGTAATGTAGTTCGTGTTTTGGAATGGCCAGCCCAATCATCAGATCTCAATACCATAGAAAATGGATACCACCAACAATTTAGTTGGTAGGACAAAAGTAAGGGAAAGGGAAAGTTGTCAATTATTGTACAGTAACGGTTTTCAATGTTTGTCAACATCATAGTTTTAAGTTTTGTTTTTTTTATGAAGTTAAGCTATCTTATGTTTATATTTTTTCTTTTTTGAATAAATGAAACACACAAAGTTTTAAAATAATAGAAGAGTTTTTATACCCTATACCACTATGTGGTTTGGGTATAATGACTTTGTGCTGCTGTTTGTAACAACCAAAAATATTTGACCTAGACCCATCTTTAATTATACCGATCGAATCAGAATCACTTTCTGAGTTGATTTAACAATGTCCGTCCGTCCGTCCGTCCGTCCGTCCGTCTGTGTGTCCATGTAAAGCTTGTAATCAAACTGCAGGTCGCAAATATCAATATATTTTGATGAAATTTGGTATATAAGCTTTTATCGGCCATGGGATGAACGCTATTGAAATTGGTGAGAATCGGTCCATGTTCAGACCTAGCCCCCATACAAATTACCCCTATGAAATCGACATAAATTGCCATAAGATCCAAATGGTCATATACAAATTTGGTTTATGCTTATTTTCTATATCGAAGTAGTTGGACCGAAAGATAGGGTCTCTAAACCATGGTATAGGGTATCATATAGTCGGTCTAGACCGACTATAATTTTCTTACTTGTTTAATATTGTGATCCAATTTTTTGATATTGTGAACTGCCAATATCAAAAATATATTTTGTTAAAAGTATATTCATCTCAGCGTGCAGATATGATTTATATTTTTTACTTTTTGCTTTTCCAAATTCATTAGTATAGAGTATATTTTTGAGTCCGCATAGAACGACTTTCAATTCTTACTTCCTTTTACTTCCTTCTTTGTATTAAATCTATCGTTGCATCTTTAAATTAATTTTAAAAAAATATATAAAGTATGAACAATTTTCTGATATAAAGGCAAACTAAAATTCCAAATATATTTATTCAAAACTAATTTGAAATTTTTTTTTGGAAATTATCGCATAATTTTGAATCTCTCAAAACATCGCAATGTTTTTTATATTTTATTTCCGGCTGCGTAAAAAAGTATTTTGGTCTCTTAGTATCTATAGGTAAGGCGATATCTTGTGACCGATAACTTATTCCACAGTTTTCTCCCGATTTTAACCAAACGTATCTTATTTGAAAGGTATTCCTTCTTCCACCAGACTTACAGATTTTTAATTTTTAATTTTATTTTGGAGTAAAATACATTTAAAGTTACTACACTAACACATATATAAAATTATACAATGCTATGTGTGTGTTTATGAAATTTGTTAATGTGTTTATGAGTTTGTTTTTTTCATTAACAGTAATAATTGTGTTAAATTGAAAAGTAATTTTGGACATACCCCATTCACAATAATAATTGTGTTGATTTTAAATCAATAACGCAATCGATATTTAAAAAGTGTTGAGCTGTGAATTGGCTAAACTTGCTTGGCATACCTTTAGGGTCTTAACGTAATAGAATAATTTATTAAATGAAAAAATAAAATTTCCTAGAATTTGCACTCGAATTTCGAGGGCTGGGATCTGGTAGTTACAATTTAAAGATTATGAATTGGAACTGTGTTAAAATGGTAACCGTACCCAACAGTGGTCATAATATTGAGTTTAGGAGGGTATCAAAGATTCGGCATAGCCGAATTTAGCTCTCATACTTCATTAAATAACAAAGTTAACGACGATTAAAAAAATTATTTGGAAACATTTATTTTTACCCTGGATAATCTATATATATAAAATTCATTTTCTGTTTGTTTGTTTATTTGTTTGTTTGTTTGTTTGTTTGACCGCTATACAAATTTTTATTTTTCAACGGATTTTCCTGAAATTTTGTACACACGATCTCTATATCCCAGGAAAGGTCGCTATATACTTTTTACCAGCCACGCCTACTTTTGCGCCCACTTTTTATGTAAAATTCATTTTCTGTTTTATTCATATTTGTTCACTATACAAATTTTTATTTGTTAACAGATTTCTCTGAAATTCGGTACACACGATCCCTGTACTCCAGCTAAGGTCACCATATATTTTTTATCGACCACGCCTACTTTTACGCCCACTTTTTATATATAATTCATTTTCTGCTTTTTGGTATATTTGTTCGCTATACAAATTATTATTTTTCAACGAATTTCTCTGAATTTTGCTACACACGATCTCCATACTCCAGGAAAAGTCGCCATATGATTCTTACCAGCCACGCCTACTTCTGCGCCCACTTTTTGTATACAATTCGTTTTCTGTTTTTTGGTATATTTGTTCGCTACACAAATTTTTATTTTTAAACGGAATTCTCTGAAATTTGGTACACACTATCTCTGTACTCCAGGAAAGGTCACCATATGCTCCGTACCTGCAACGCCTACTTTAACGCCCACTTTTTGTATACAAATCATTTTGTTTTTTGGTATATTTGTTCGCTATACAAATTTTTATTTTTCAACCGATTTCTCTGAAATTTTCTACACACGATCTCTGTACTCCAGAGAGATAGCCGTATGATTCTTGCCGGCCACGCCTACTTCTACGCCCACTTTTTATACAAAATTAATTTTCTGTTTTTTGGTATATTTGTTCACTATAGAAATTTTTATTTTTCGAGGGATGTCTAAAATTTGATCACACGATCTCTATACTACAGGGAAGGTCACCATACGCTTCTTACAGGCCACGCCTACTTTGCGCCAACTTCTATGTATATAAAACTTATTTTTTTCCTTTTATTTGTTTCTTTATTTGATTGCTATACAAACTTTTATTTTTCAATGGCTTTCTCCGAAATATAGTACATATTCCAGGGAAGGCCGCCATATTAATTTTACCGACCACGCTTACTTTTACGCCCAATTTTCATATAAAATTCACATTTTGTTGTGTGGTATATTTCTTCCCTATACAAATTTGTACTTTTCAACGGATTTCTCTGAAATTTGGTTTCCACGGAAATAACTACACGGTGAACAAATTCCCCAAACTTAAAAAAGGCACCCAAAAGAAATGAACAAATTCCCCATTTTTTTTTAATCGAAAGAAAAAATGTACTTATCCCCAAATTCATTCTTAAATTTTTACATATTTTTATTTAATGAATTTTGTTAAATATTTATTTTAGTAAACATTTGCATACTGCTCTCAATATATGTCCTACAATAAATGCATTTAAAATGAGTTTTCTTTTCAATAGCACGGGGAATATAGCTTAGCTGGAATATCGGAATGATCTGAAAAATATATTTTGACAATTAAAATAAGTTGGCAACAGCTGCGCGGCAGCACAGGTGTGGTTGCCAAATGCGCGGAAACGGCGCGTGGCGCGCGACCGCGGACTCGGATCGGACGCGACGGATGCGGACGTGACGCGCTCTCGGAACACACCTCAGCTAAAATATCGCAATGCTCTAAAAAATATGTTTTAGGAATTAAAATAAGTTAACGAGAACTAAGCGGCAGAACGGGTAGTAGCTGCGAGGAAGCGGCGCGAGGCGCGCGGACGCGGACGCGACGGATGCGGACGCGACGCGCTCGCGGAACACAGCTCAGCAAAAATATCGCAATGATCTGAAAAATATATTTTGCCGATTAAAATAAGTTGACAACAACTGCGCGGCAGCACGGGTCTGGCTGCAAACGCGAGGAATCGGGCGCGACTGGCTCGCGGAACACAGCTTAGTGAAATGTCATATGATAAATTTTATCTACGTATGTGAAATAATTACCTGTTGATCAAAATAGGACACACATGTACTATAAGCAGTTGCTTAAAGAAACCTTGCGACACAATATTAAACGTCGCATTAGTATTTCATATCTGAAACTTGAATTTGACGTCTCTGCTCAATGATGATCACTTATTGAATGAAGTAATTCAATTTTTAAAAGTTCTGATTCCTTTAATTTGCAAACGATTCCGTTATATTTGATGTTTATAAATAAACTTAAAAAATACTTAAAGCGGTTTCGCAACTTATTTTTGAAGCATTTTTGCTGCAGTATCTTAAAAAACTTCTAAATTAAAAAATCAAAAAATTTTGAATTGAAATAAAAAAATTAATTTACTGCCCATACAAATTTTTAAGTACTCAGCGCCTGGTAAGCATAGTGAACCATTTTTCAAGTCAAAGGCCTTTTTATCCCGGGCAAGACCGGGTAAATACAGCTAGTTAAAAATAATAAGAAATTAATTAAATATGCCTAAAGATTTATTGCTCACCGGATAGTATTATATTATTTGACATATATTATATTATATTATATTATCTGAGACATATGTATGACCCAAATTACGATATCTTTAAAATATTTTATGTTCAGAAGTAGTTATACATAAATATCTGGCTACTTCTCAGGCATAGTATTATTAACAAATGCAGGAGTTGTAGTTAAACAAGAAATATTCCCATAGAACTGGACCTTATACTAAATCACATACACACGCACACACTCTCAGCCATTCAAACTAACATACTATCGTATAAACTGAATTATTATTTTTTTTTTGAACAAAATAAACGAAAATAAAAAAAAAAAATGAACAAACGAAGGAATTGAAAGTTTCCAAAGTGTTATTCTCCCCTTTAGTTGGTGCCGTAGTTGGCATTAACAGCATCAAAATATCTGTGTAGCATTATAAGAACATTTTTTTTAAAATATTTTTTTTATCAACAATTGTTAGCAAACTAAGGATATCACTCACAAAATTTTGCAATTGCAGTAGAAACAAAAATTTGTTGAAGAATCTAGTAAAAAGCTGGCAAAAGCCAGAGCAGCATTACTATTAACATGGGTCATGCACGAACGCATGCACTCAAAACTTGCTTTTGCAAGCAAAAAAAAAAAAAAATTAGGAAAAAAATAAAGAGAAATAAACTTGAAGGAAATACTACACATAATATATTCTAAGGGGAAGGAGAGTAGCATTTTCCAAGCTCAAGTTTTCTTTATCTCCTACCAATAAAAACGAATACTCGTTATTCAAATACTGTTGTAGTACGAGTCCAACCACTTGAACAGAAATATCTAGCAATTTGTCTAGTTTTAAATGCGTTAACTACCTTCATCAATTCTTCCATGATGCATAATACAAAATGTAGACTAATCCAAAGAGGTTCCGTTCATTTGTCTTAACTGTGTTTTTTATGACCGTCCAGACAAGAATATATTAAAATACACTTACAAGTCATAAACATTGTCTAATGACCTGGTAGGAAACGAAATGTAAAGATCTCACTAGTGAAAGTGACGAATTCGACTATTTAGCAAAACGTTTTTGTAAAAACCAAATAATGGATTTTAAATAAATTAATTATAATTACACAAAAAAAAAAAAAAAATACTTTTTGTCAGAACTTGAAAAGTGATATAGTGGGGGGTTTGAAGCCTAAATGAGGACATACAAAAACCGTTTTCAAAGATTTTGAAACACCCTCAAAATTTGGAATTATTTTGAAAAACTGTTTTAGGGTAGGTCGTTGTACTTTAGCAGCTCTAACTCGCACATTTTAAGACCGATTTTAAAATTTTAAACAGTTTTGGAAAGGCAAGAATTGAGGTTTCATAAAAGAAATTAGGTACGTGTTTCAAAGTTTTGATTACTTTTTTCCCGAAATTTTTAAAATTCAACAATAGTTATTTTAATTTTTTTTTGTTATGAAAACCTATCTCTTGTTGCTCAGTAGCGTGGGTCGATTTAAAAATCGCCCAAATGACAAGGAAAATCGTATTCTGGGGATCCAAATAAGAAACTTTGCCCGAGCAACCATACCTCTAAAACGAATTCTGATGTCCCGACTTTTGACTCTGTCTGTCTCACTTTGACCCATTTAGAGTGCCCCAATCGAGTCCAAATGTATGATCGACCCCTACTAACTTTGGAAGGCCGACCCACCTATGCCAGTGGCATACCCTCTGGAATCCCCTGGGGATACCCCATACACACATTTCAAAAAATCACCATTTTTGGCACTATAAATGAAGAAATCAGCGTAATAGGTGTGTTTTTTCTTTTTGGAGTTTATTTTTCTCTTTAGAAATTTATTTAGTCAGAACATATCGCACCTGTACCTCTAGAGTGAGTCAACTCAAAAATTAAAAATTTTCAGTAGAGGCAAAAAACGGTTTTTTTTATTTACTATAAAATTTAAAAACAGTTGTTTTTCATTATAAGAATTGCGAATAATAAGTATACAACAGTAGTTGTTTTTAAGTGGCTGATACACGACATCAAACTGCCGTCAAACTATTTGATTGTGTGCGTGTTTTGGTTACGTGTACACTGTACAGTGTACACGTTGTATGTGAGTTTGATGAAAATCAAAATCGGTTTGATTTTCGTCAAAATTTGATGCGGTTTGATGCGGTTTGATGTCGTCTATCAGCAAAAGTCGTCAATATTCATTTTGTGTTTCATGGCGTGGCGTGAACATCGCACGGAAAAATGGAGAAGCAGAATTTTACTTTAGAACTGCTGGAAGTTATCGTTCTTTACCGGCATTGTGGGATACAAATTGGAAGGAATATGCTAACAAATATGTGAAAAATGAGCAATACGATTTTTGTTTTTATTATTCATTATTATTCATTATTTTTTCTCTTTCTTCCGCGTGTTGACACTTCGAAGACCGATTAAAAATGAATATTGATGAGAGAGTTTGACAGCGTCTATCACCTCCAACAAACTAAAACACGCATACAATCAAATAGTTTGACGGCAGTTTGATGTCCTGTATCAGCCACTTTACGATTTTTTCAGTGATCATCAAAAATAACAAGTTTTTTGGGTGCAATTCAAAATATGTCTTTTTATTGGATTCTAAAGAAGCTACTCTTATAACACAAATAGGGTTAAAACTGTATTTTTTTTTTGCGAAAGACTAGAAAAATCGATGTAAGATTTTTACAATGGATAGATATGACCACTGTGTATCGTTTTCTTGCAAAAAGTGAAAATTGAAAGATTTCGAGTTGACTCACTTTAGAGGTACAGGTGCGTTATATAAATGAAAAAATAAATTTAACTTAGTAACAGAAAAGGAACTAAAAAAAAATTATTGTTTGAAGTGTTTTTTGCTTTCAAGTCTGGGCAATTTCGCACGGCTCTCTAATGTCGTCGCCACAACAGCCTCTACATTTTCCGGTATAACTAGTTTGGAAACGGTGGCAAGCAATTGTCGTTCCGTTCCTTGTATGTGTCATGGAATTTTTGGTTCATTAAACGTTGGATCATCTTGATTTAAATATTCTTTGAATGTACCGTACTGAATGCTTCGCGTGAATGGTGGTTCAAAAACGTTATTTATATCATTCAAATTGATCATTTCCGTGTAACTTGTGCAATTAAAGTTTATATCTGGTTTTTTATAAACTCTAAGTTCCTTTGGGTCGTCAACATCGGTTCGATAGCGTAGAATGTTCTTTATAGCAAAGTCGCGCTTTTCTTTGCTATCATCAAACAACATTGATAACACGATATTTTCCGAATGCGTATAATCTGAATTATCTTTAATTACTTGATTGCAAATTCTGCGTAAACGAGTTTCTAGAAATCATGACCAACGGCAGAGCTGTAATACTTGATATTGAAGTACATTGGCACATAACATTAAATTATAAATTCAACCAGAATTCTTAAATTCTCTTTTAGATTTTCATTGTCACAAATAATTGTAATAATCTAGCGGCCTTGGTGAGCCACGGAGAATGTACAATTTTTCCTGGTTTGATGTTAGCCAGATCCACCGAAACCACGCAGCAGGGGGCATATTTTTCAACTCAGTTTTCTGAAAGCCGTCCACCACCTGAAAATATATAATAATAAAATAATTAAAAATGGTTGACAATTATAATAAATGAGTGATAGCAATAACTTAGCGGAAGAGTTTCACAAGTTTCGATTTGACGGCTCAGTTTTCCGGTTGCCGATCTTGGTCCAGTGCTGGTTGATTTATCCAAAGCTTCAAACAAATGCCGAACCAATGCAATGGTCTTTTGAACAGCAATTCGAATCGTCGTATAATTCCACCGTTTGGGCCAGTGTTTGTTGGCTCACCGTCAATGCATATGCCAAATAATGCATCCCGTGATATATTTTTATCGTTGAAAAAATCATTTAATTTTGTTGTTTTGTATTCAGCGGTTTCATGTTCCAGTCTTACGTAACCAATCAATTCAGAATTGGGTTCTCTCGAAATAACAGGATGAGGTTCTTTTACCGTCCTAATATGATACTTCCCATCAATTTTACCTCTCGTTAAAGTATCATCTTTTCTGCCATCGAATGAAAACGCTAAAAAATTGGTATCATCTAACCGTTTGTGAAGCACTTCTTGTCTGCATTTCTCTTTTTCTCTGCGAGCTTTCGATTTATCCATGATGAGAAGTTTGCCTATCTTTCATTTGCTTATCTTTCATTTTAAAATCTTGGAAAAGAGCGGTTCCCAATGCTGATGCTACTCTATCAGGCACATCAAATCTGTCACATATCAAGGCAAAGTTAAAACAATCGTATCTTTCTGTGTATTCTGAACTTGTGCTTCTATCCATATCTTTTTGAACCGATCAGATAGGGAGAAATGGGTTTTAAATCACTCCGTGAGTGTGTGTGACCATGCGTTACAGTGCGTGACTAAGTCAAAGTTAATCTTTTTTAACAGCAAGTGTATGGACCAAGTTTCAGATCGATCGGATGAGGATAAATTACTTTTAGATCACTCCGTGACTATGCGTGACTATGCGTGACTCTGTGTGACTAACCCAACGTTAATCTGTAGTCACAACAAGACTATGGGCCAAGTTTCAGATCAATTGCATGAAGGGAAATGTCTGCCCCATGGCAGACAGACAGACAGACAGACAGGTCACAGAATTCGGAACATCAGTATTCGTTTATGAGGTATGATTCCTCGGGCAAAGTTTCTTATTTTGGTCCCTAGAATATGATTTGCCTTGTCACTTGAGCGATTTTTTTTGTCTCCCTACAAATCGACCCGCCCTAATACTTAATCTTGTCACGATTTTGATATTGATAACCAGTGATGTTTGTTTGGCCAAAATAACAATCTTCTGGTTCATGGAGTATTTGATGATGCCATATAATTGGCATTGATGATGGCGATGGCTGACTTATAAACTTTTCGGACTTAATGTCGGCTATATCATAACAAACCCCATTCATCTGTATTATCTTTCAGAGTGATTTTTTAAATAAAGAGAGATTGACAATAAAGAAGGGTATATTTAATTCTGCATTACCGAATATATTATTTATTTATTTATTTATTATTAATTACATTAATATAATTATTGTAACTAACTTAAGCTAAGAGTTCTAGCTGCTGTGGCTTTCGACTCTGAATTTGTGATTTTATAAATCATATAAGGTTTTGTAGCTTATTTTCTAAAATGTATTTACAAATTTGTTTAATGTTTTTTTCATCAACTGTTTTTAGGAGATCAGATGGAAGACTAGATCCAAAAATTTTAATTCTAGACGAATGATAGACGGGGCATTCATCTAGAATGTGGGAGACGTTATGTTCAGAATTACAGGATGGACATTTTGGAGGTGTTGTTTTTTCGAGTAGATATTTATGTGAAAATTTGCAGTGACCGATTCGGAGGCGTACTATTTTGTTGGTTATACTTCGGGAGCAGGTAGTAGGATATGTTGGTTTTGTTCCTTTGGGATTATTAATTTTGTAGTTATGTTGATATATACTCCATTTTTGTGTGTTGTTTGACTTAAAATGAGATTGGATGGTGTTTAAGAAATCTCGGGTTTCATAGGTTGGAAATTTTATAAGAGGTTTATATTTTGCTTCTGCTGCTTCTAAATCTGCAAGTTCATTTCCAGGAATGCCAACATGGGAAGGAACCCACATCAATTTAATTTTATGTGAATGTTTTATAAAAATATTTCTGATATGACTTATTAACGGAGATTCATACATCGAGTTTTTTATTGCACGAATAGACGATAGGCTGTCAGTACAGATGATGAAATTGTGCTCGTTGGTAGATGCGAATTCAATAGCAGCATACAAGGCAGATGCTTCAGCTGTGAATATGGAACAAAAGTTGTCGATGTAGCCCGTGTTAATGAGTTTGCCATTATGTATTACTGTTGCGAAAGTGGTGTGTTCTGTACATTTAGATCCGTCAGTATATAAAATGTTCCAATTGTGCCCAACATAGAAGTCGGTTATGTTGTTAAAAATCTGTCTGTAGACATTAGGAGAAGTTGTAGTTTTTGGTAAATCCATCAAAGATAGAATAAAAGACGAGTCTTTTAACAGCCAAGGGGGTTCTGATTGTTGACTTAGAAGTTTTGGATGAAGATTAAGACCAAGCTTACGTGAAAAAATTATACATCGAGTAATAGTAGATGTGAGTTTAGGTGTCCTTATAGAATTTATCTCTTTTTTTATTTCATTAAATAATATTTTATTACGACATATAAATAACTTGGGTATTAATTTATATGTTAGATATGCTGTTCGATTTTCGATTGAAGGCATACCAGCCTCGGCCAAGATAGTTGAAATAGGACTTGTGCGGAAAGCTCCAATGCTGCGACGGACTGCCGCATGATATGGGGCTTGTATTAATTTAATGTTGGAGGTAGCGCACCAGCCATATATTGGGAGAGCGTAATCAATTTTAGATAGAAGAATTGAGCGAGTTATGTTTATAAGTGTTGAAATATGTATCTGAAAGTTTTTTGATGTAAGGAATTTTATGATATTTAATCTGGAGATTAAGTTTTTTCTTAGATGTAGACAGTGGTTTTTAAAAGTAAAGTTTTTGTCGAATATAACTCCCAATATACGGAGTTGTTCCACTCTCTTGATTATTGTATTGTTATACTCGATATCAAAAGTGTCACAATTGTGTTTTCTACAAATGTGCAGCAACCTGCATTTGTCTACTGAAAGTTTTGCGCCTGAGATAAGACACCAGTTATCAATATCTCTTAGGGTATTTGAAAAAATCTCTTTTACTTTATTGTTATCATTAATTTTTGTAAACATTATGGCATCGTCAGCGTAAATAGCGTGATCAATATGTTTATGTTTTGAGATTATATTACTAAATTGATTGAAAGCGATAATAAATAAAACAACTGATAGTGGTGATCCTTGTGGAATACCGTTGTGTAAAGCGAAATTATTTGATGGATGGTTGTTTATTTTTACTTTAATCTTGCGGTTGCTTACGAAACTTTTTATTATATAAAACATTTTTTTACCTATTTTCCATTCAATAAGTTGTTGAAGAATTACATGGATACCAATTCTATCAAAGGCTCTTTCAAAGTCGGTGGATAGTATGTTTATATGATTTTTGCTGGATAGTGCTTTTGAAATAAAATGTTGTATATATAGCAGGACGTCATCAGTACCTTGTTTTTTCATAAATGCAACTTGATTATGGGTGATGAGATTATTAGTTTTAAGAAACCACATTAATCGTCTAGCAATAATTTTTTCAAGGGTTTTGCTTATGCATGGTAGGAGGGAAATAGGCCGATATCCAGATACAGTATAGGGATCTTTATTTGGTTTAGGGATTGGAACTATAACTGCTGTTTTCCAAGATTGGGGGTAAACTCCTGATGTAAAAATGTTGTTGTATAGAGTTAGGACATATTTTTTACTTGATGGAGAGAGATTTTTTATCATTGGGTATGATATGCGGTCGTGGCCCGGAGTTTTACCTTTTGCTGAATGTAATGCGTCTTCTAGTTCTATGATGTTAATTAAATTTTCGATTTTTTTTGCATTTATATTACAAGTTTGTGGATTGTAGTGAAGTGTTGTTGCGCTGGATTTATTGATTTGAAAAATTGGGTTGAAGTTTTTATCTTCTGATAGTTCAGACCAGTGATTAGCGAAACAGTTTGCAATATCGATAGAAGATGAAAGTGTAGATGAGCCAGATTTTAAGTATTTTATATAGTTGAAAGATTTTGCACCAGTTATACGTTTTATATCGTTCCAAATACGCTGCGGGGAGGAGTTGGGGTTGATGTTAGATGTAAACTTTTGCAAACAAGCAGCTTTGCTTTCCTTAACAACTTTTCTAAACTTAGCATTGCATTTTTTGTATGAAATTAAATTCGTGTCAGTTCGAACCCTTTTAAAGGTGTGCCAAAGGTTTTGTTTCTGAGTTCTCAAAGATTCTAAATAAGCGTTCCACCACACGACTCGTTTTTTGTATGTTTTATTGTTTGTTTGAGGTATGCTAACATTAGCAGCTGTTCTTATACATCTAACTAAAGATGCCGCTTGTTGATTTATATTGGGGGTAGCTTTTGCTTGGGAAATGCATTCATCGCACTTTTTCTTATACAAATTCCAATCGGCTGAATCGGTTTTAAATTTAGAAATTTGTTTATTTTTGGAATGAGAAAAAGGTTTTTCGATTTCTATTAATATTGGAAAGTGATCACTGCCATGAAGGTTTTGAAGAGTTTTCCAATAGGAGAAAGGAGCAAGTTGTGGAGAACATAGCGGTATATCAATATTTGTAAATGTATTATGGGTACTGAAATGGGTAGGCGAACCATTATTTAGAATAATTAGGTCTTCATTTAAAATAAAGTTCTCAATAATTTTGCCCCGGGAGTTGCTTTCTGTAGAGCCCCATAAAGTGCTCCATGAATTAAAATCTCCAGTAATTAGTAAGGGTGCGTTCATGTTAGTAATTAGTGAGTTCAAGCTATGGTTGGTAAAAGTTTGATGAGGCGGTATGTACGAGCTTACAATAATAAATTCTATTCCTATGTTTATTTGTATAGCAATAGAGGCAATATGGGGGTTTAAGTATAATAATTTATGTGGAATAGATTTTTTTATTAATATTGCAACGCCTTGCTTGGCTGTTGTGTTGTTGGATAAGTTATGAAAAAATCCGTAGTAGTTTTTTGGATAAATTGTGTTGTGATGGTTATATGGTATATGAGTTTCTTGGAGAGATATAATGTCAGGATTAATGTCTTTTATTATAAGTTGTAATTCGTGATAATTATTTATAAGACCGTGTATATTCCACTGGATAATTTTTAAATCCATGATTGCAAATAGTGAATAAATTATTCGTTGTCTACAAACATTATTTCGTCTTCTTCATTGTAAGAGTTGTTTCTGTTAGTTGTATTAGTTGCTTTTAGCATTGAGAGGTTAATTTTATTTTGAGTTAGGTTGAGAGTTTCTTTTATATTTTTGGAACTTGATGATGTTGAGTTGTTAGCTATATTTTTTGTCATCGATCGTGTAGTTATTGTACTAGAGATTTTAGGTTTGTTTTTTGTTGTTATTTGTATTGTTTCTTGTGAGCTTGATTTTTTTACGCTCTGAGAATTATTCTCACTTGTAGCTTTTGTGGATTCTGATTTGTTGTTTTTTTGTAAAGGAGTTGTTGAAGTGGTTTTGGTTGAATTGTTTTTAGTTGTTTCAATAACATTTTTTGTTTCAATTTTGTTCTTATTTTTGTTAGCGACATCTGAGTATGATTGCACTAATGTGTCTACTGTTGTTGTTTGCATTTTATATTTTTCTTTGGCTACTTTCAAAGAGCACTTTTGTTTTATTTTAATTTTTAGAATTTCTTTTTGTTGCTGGAACACTTGGCACTCTTTAGACGAGGAGGGATGATTTTCGGAGCAATTAATGCAGAAGGTACGGGTGCATTCTGAAGGATCGTGAGGTGGCAGGGAGCATTTTTCGCATATAGGAGTATTTTTGCACCACTTTTTTGTGTGACCGAGAAGTTGACATGTTTTGCATCGCATTGGATTGGGAAAGTATTGCCTTACTTTGACTTTATGCCATGAAATGTCTAATTTTTCTGGAATAGAATAGCGGTCGAAAGTTAGCAGTAGAACACCACATGGGATATTTTTGCCGTCGACAACTTTTTGGTATTTATAGACGTCTATAACACCTTGAGAACTTAATTCATCAATGATTTCTTCAGTTGGTACTGTGTTTAAGTATGGGGCGTAAATTGTTCCTTTGGAATGATTTAAATTCTTATGGTATTCACAAGCGATCTCGCAAACTCCTGGCAGATTTTTAGTTGAGATTAATTTATCTGCACTATACTTAGATCCAATGAGAAGAAGAAGACTACCGTCTCTTAATTCCGAAACAGATTGAATGTCGGGACAGATTAATTTTAGAGAACGATGTACAGCAAAGCACGAATAGTCTTGTAATTTTTTTTCGCTTTTGGAAGCACTAATGACTACGTATTTGGGGTCTGATTTGTGCACAATTGGTAATTCAGGAAAGACGTCAAGAATGTTTTGGTTTGATCGTTTCTTTTTTGCCTGGGGGGAATCCGCTAATACGGAAAAGCGGTTGTCCCCCAAATTTGGCGGTCCAGGGGGCATGGACGAAAAGAATCGCGTATACCGAGGTTTAGGTGTATATGAAAATTGTTTTTTTTTTTTTTTTTTAATGTAATGAAAAACTAATATGAAATAACGTTTAGACCGATAGGAAAAAACTCAACCGAACGGAGCGAGAGTTAGTCGATGACTGTACCGAATATAATAATCACTTATAAAGTAAATACCAAAAGTAAGTGAAAAATTATAACAAAAAAAAAAAAACACTGCATAATTAAGTTGATCAATTTGTTTGTTTAGTTGATTGTGTTTCTTTAAATTCATATTTTTTTGCTGGGGGAGAAAATACTAAAATTTCTAAATTTTCATAAAATTTAAAAAATGTGAACTATGTTTTGTTAAGAACTAAATTTCTATTATACATTTATAATATTAATAGGCTAGGCGGTTTCTTGTGACCGATGTTGTGTTCTACCGTGTTATCCCGATTTTGACCAAACGTATATTATTTGAAAAGAATTTCTTTTTAGCCGATTTGCAGATTTACAGATTTTTAAATCTTTTCCTTTATTTTAAGTAAATTGCATTTAAAGTTGCTACTAACACAGACAAGTCGAGTTACAAGTCGATAAGTTGACGGATATAACTGGAAATGGTTTTTTTAGAATAACTTCTGAATTTGAGGGTGTTCCTGAAATTTTTCGACACAATTTGAAATCTACTCAACGAGACCTATAACGCTGGTAGTTTTCCAAGTTCTTTTTCACTGTATTATATTGTATTGTATTGTATAAAGAGGTATTTGAAGTACTGCGACCAGTGATCTATTGTACTGCCCTCTGCTAATAGGTTTACCCTATAAAATCCCATCCAACCCTGAAGCCCTGAGGAATTCGAGGAATTTGGAAAGAGCCCAGGTGCTTTTTTCTTTTGTGCATTAACGCTCCACATTCCCCAAGTATATGTTCTGGTGATTCGGCTTCCTCATCACAGAATCTGGACATGGGGTTTTCTACGATTCCTATCCTGCTCAGATGTTCCCTGAGCCTACAGTGACGAGTTAAAATACCGGTTAGTATTCTAATTCAATTATTCAACAACACAATGCACGACCCAAATCGAACAAGAGTTTGGATTGCTTTAAGCCCAAGTGGCTCGAGAAAAGTTCCCATCTAACATAATTCTCATGTTCCCTGAGTACGCCTTGCCATACTTCTTTTCCGATTCCACAAAACGGTTCCGGCCCTATTAGTTTTGTGGAAGCTCCCCTTCCGGCAAGTTCATCAGCTTGCTCATTACCTTGAATCCCAATAAGTCCCGGGACCCAACAAAGGCTAGCCTTGTTGTGTTTACCTAGCTCTTTTAGTTTCCGTAAACAGTCTCATACTAACTTGGAGTCTACTTCATAGGATCTTAGTGCTCGAATAGCAGCTTGACTATCTGATAGTATTGTTATGTCTCGTCTTTTGTACTTCCTATTCAAGTTGATTTGTGCACATCTATCGATGGCATAAATTTCTGCTTGGAAAATACTTGTGTATATTCCGATTGACTCAAAGTATTTGGTTCTAGGCCCAAAGACTCCCGCCCCTGTGCCACTTTCGGTTTTTGACCCATCTGTTTACCATTTGATTGTATCTTCTCTTAGAGAATATGCTGTGCTCAAATCACTCCATTCTCTCTTATTGCTAAATTTTGTAATTAAGTACTTCCTGAAATCATATTTCTTCTCGACCCTGTCTATGGGCTAATCTAGGAGGGAGCAATCATTAACTTGACTTATTCGGTTCCATTGCCCTTCAGAAAGCCTGCTTATAGGTTTGTCCCCCTTGATTCTGATCGCCGTTGCCAGGGCTTTCCTTTGCACCACTGTACGTAGTGGGCTTAGGTCCAATAGTGCTTCCAGTGATGCTGTTGGATACGTCCTCATTGCACCCGTTATCCTAATGCACGCTAATCTTTGTATTTTACTTAACTCCATTTGAGTTGACTTCACATCTGTTCTTTTGGTCCACGCTATAGCCCCATAGGTCACAATTGGGCGGACCATCATAGAGAACATCCAGTGCAAGATGCTGGGTTTACATCCCCAGGTTTTACCCGCTACCATTCTGCATATCATTGTAGCTCGCTTGGCTTTCTCAGTGATTTGGTCGACATGTGCCTTCCATGTCAACTTAATGTCCAGTACTATCCCCAGGTATTTCACCTTCACTTTTGGTTCGATGACTTCCCCCAGTATTTGAATTGCCCTCCATCTTGGAAGTTTTCTTTTCTTGTAAATGGTACAATAGTGGTCTTTGTCGAATTGGTGTTCAATTCTGTTGCCCTACAACATTGACATATAATCCTCAACCCTCTTTGAACAATGTCGCATAGGGTTTCCCCGAATTTGCCTCTTGCTATTAAGAGTATGTCGTCTGCGTAGCCTTGACATTCTATCCCTGCTTCCGACAGTTTCATTAGTATATCGTCTACAACCAGACTCCATATTAAGGGCGAAAGAACTCCTCCCTGTGGACATCCTCTGGTTGTGTTGACGGCTATGGTCTTCCCTTCTGCTGTTGTTTCTACTGATCTCGTGTACAGCACTTCTACCATCCATTTTGATGTAACTGAGTCTACTCCTCTTCGGTTTAATGCCCTTTCAATTACTTCGTGTGAAGTGTTATCAAAGGCTCCTTCTATATCTAGGAAGGCACAAACGGCTACTTCCTTTTCATCTATTGATTTCTGAATAGCTTCCACTAGGCTAGTAAGAGAGGTCTCTTTTGATCTGCCCACTCTATACGCATGCTGGTTTGAATGCAACGGCATCTGTTGTAATATTCCACATCTTCGATAGTTGTCTACAGCTTTTTCAAGTGTTTTCAGCACGAAAGATGTTAGGCTTATCGGTCTGAAGGCTTTTGGATGCGCGGTGTCCTTTTTCCCCACTTTGGGTATGAACACCACTCTTGCTCTCCTCCATGCCTTTGGTATATACCCCAAGGCCAAGCTGCTACGCCCGATATTTATCAAGAATGGTAATAATTCCTTCAAGACCATTTGAAGGAGGGCAGGAAACATACCATCCGTTCCAGGGGCTTTATATGATGGAAAATTGCCTAAAGCCCATTCTAATCTTTCCCTAGAACAAATTTCAGCTGCTATTTGGCTGCTCGCCGGACTTGGGTTTCTTGATCTGTTACTCGACTGCTCGTTGTCATCTGCCACACTTCCTGGAAAGTGTATCTTTAGTAACAGCTCTGCCCTGTCTCGGCCGTCCTTGAGTAAATACCGTCCTCTTTCTTAAGTGACGTTGTCATTTCTGGCCCATATTTCGCAAAGGCTTTGTATAACCTTGCTGTTTTCACTGTAGTACCGTGTTATTATATATATTAAATCAGTTTTATTAAATTTATGGCTCTTTAAGAATTTTCCCACCGGGACTTACTGCTAAATAGAATAGCTGAAGCAAATGGGAAATCAGAGCTTATTTGTTGTCATAAAAAAGACAAACAATTGATAAATGTTTTACATTCTGTCAAGTCATGTCGGTTACTTTAAAACATTTAAATCTCTTCTCTCTCTCTCTCTCTCTTGCTCTTCCTATGCAACTAATAGAAAATAAAGACAAGCATAAATAAAAAATCTAACAGATAAACAAACACAAAAAACTTTTGTAAAAAAAAAAAACAGGATTAACAGCCAAAGCTCTTCTTCATGCTTTCATTTCATTTGAAAAATACAAACATTTGGTTGCATGGTGTTGTAAAAGTCACTGACAGCTAAATAAATGAATAAATGAATGAATGAATGAATGAATGAATGGAATGGAATGGATTGGTTGAACAAACGAATAAATCCATCGCATACACTCCACTTAAAAATCTACGCTCTCACACTAACAAACAAACATGCATAAAAGAATTGAAAGTAAAATTGAAATGAAAACTTTTAAAATAAACATTTATATGTAACACTTTTTTCTTTTTGGTTTTTTTTTTGTGGAACAAACAAATTTAATATTTTTTGTAACGTACAACCACACTGTTTTCAACAAAATTCATTAATGTTTTGTAGATTTTTTATGCCCTATACCACTATGTGGTTAGGGTGAAATGACTATGTGCTGATGTTTGTATCTACCAAAAATATTTGACCTAGACCCATCTTTTATTATACCGATCGAATCAGAATCACTAACTGATTCGATTTAACGATGTCCGTCCGTCCGTTCGTCCATCTGTGCGTCTATGTCAACTTTTAATCAAACTACAGTTCGCAAATATCAATATATTTTGATGAAATTTAGTGTATAATTTTCTATCGGCCAAAGGATGAATGCTATTGAAATTGGTAAAAATTGGTAAATATTGCCATAATATTCGTCTTATTATATAGATCTGGATTCTTCTATGTTTTTTAAATCCATTTATCTGTAGTCCAAAAATAAACTCTATCGGACAATTCTTAGCCAGAGCCACGAAGAAAAAAATATTGCGCAGATTTTTCTCAAATTTGGTTTGCATGTGTTTTTGCAAAAAACAAGTGTCCTTCCCAAATACGGTCATAATCAGTCCAATTTTCGACATAGTTTCCATATAAATATAACATTCGATATGAACTTATTCATATCCGCAGGAAAAAAAATCAATAACAATGCCACTCAATTTTGATTTATGCTTATTTTCTATATCTAATTAGTTGGGCCTAAGAGATAGGGTTTGTAAGCATATGGTATAGGGTATATAGGGTCTAGACCGACTATAATTTTTTTTATTTGTTATACCCTATACCACTATGTGGTTTGGGTATAATGACTTTGTGCTGCTGTTTGTATCTATAAAAAAATATTTTACCTAGACCATCTTTTATTACACCGATCGAATCAGAATCACTAACTGATTCGATTTAACGATGTCGGTCCGTCCGTCCGTCTGGGTGTCCATGTAAACCTTGCAGTCAAACTGCAGGTCGCAAATATAAACATATTTTGATGAAATTTGTCATATAATCTTTTATCGGGCATAGGATGAACGTTATTGAAATTGGTGAGAATCGGTCCATGTTCAGACCTAGCCCCCATACAAATAATCCCTATGAGATCGACTTAAATTCCATAGTATACAAATTATCATATAGATCCTACTCAAGTTGGGTTTGTATGCATTTATTACATCCATTAATGAGTAGTCCAAAAATAATCCCTATGGGACAGCTCTTAGTCATAGGCCTCATATAGAGCTGCTTCTCGATCTTCACTTGAATCTATCAAAAAACAAAACTATTGCACTCATTCATTTCAGATTTTTTTTGTATATGTTTTTGCAAAATACAAGAGACTTTACCAAACATAGTCAGGATCGGTCCATTTTTGGACCTAGTCCCCATAAAGATTTAGCATCCGATATGAACTTTTTCATATGTGCAGCCAAAAAAATTAATAAAAATCCCACTCAAATATGGTTTATGCTTATTTTCTATGTCCAGTTAGTTGGGCCTATGAGATAGGGTCTCTAAACGCATTGTATGGGGTATCATATAGTCGGTCTAGACCGGCTATAATTTTCTTACTTTTTTTTTCATTTTTCGTTTTTATTTTTCATATTTTATTTTTCATTTTTATTTTTGATTTTTTGTTTTTCGTTTTTCAATTTGCATTTTTCATTTTTTATTTCTCATATTTTGTTTCTCATTTTTCATGTTTTATTTTTCATTTTATATTTGTCATTTCGTTTTTCATTTTTTATTTTTTATTTTTCATTTTTTATTTTTCAGTTTTCATTTTAAATCTTTTAATTTTCATTATTTATTTTTTATTTTTAATTATTCATTTTTTATTTTTTATTTTTAATTTTTCGTTTTTTATTTATCATTTTTTATTTTAAAATTTTTATTTTTCATTTCCTATTTTTCATATTTTATTTTTCATTTTTAATTTTTCGGTTTTCGTTTTTAAATTTTCATTTTTCATTTTTTGTTTTTCATTATTCATGTTTTATTTTTCATTTTTTATTAGTAATTTTTTATTTTTCATTTTTTTTTTATTTTTTAATTTTTATTTTAAATTTTTTCATATATCATTTTTCGTTTTTCATTTTCCATTTTTCATTTTTCATTTTTCATTTTTCATTTTTAATTTTTTCATTTTTCATTTTTCGTTTTTCATTTTCCATTTTTCATTTTTCATTTTTCATTTTTCATTTTTAATTTTTCATTTTTCATTTTTCATTTTTAATTTTTTCATTTTTCGTTTTTCATTTTCCATTTTCCATTTTTCATTTTTCATTTTTCATTTTTCATTTTTCATTTTTCATTTTTCATTTTTCATTTTTCATTTTTCATTTTTCATTTTTAATTTTTTCATTTTTAATTTTTCGTTTTTCATTTTCCATTTTTCATTTTTCATTTTTCATTTTTAATTTTTTCATTTTTCATTTTTCGTTTTTCATTTTTCATTTTTCATTTTTCATTTTGCATTTTTTATTTTTATTTTCCGTTTTTTATTTTTCGTTCTTTATTTTTAATTTTTTATTTTTATTTTTTATTAAAATTTGACCTACGGGGTTAATTTTTGAACTACTGATTATTTAATACAATGCACACACCTACACAAAATTTTATCGATATATGTGTATTATAATCGGAGTCTAACAACAATTACAGTCGGTCTGATAGGAATTATTTGTATGGGAGCTAGATCGTACCATGCACCGAATTTCATCAATTTCAATAGTGTTCGGCATATGGCCGATAAAAAATAATTATATACCAAATTTCATTAAAATAGAATCATCTTGATTAAATGGTTTATATGGACACACATACGGACAGACATCGCTAAATCGACTCAGAATATAATTCTGAGTTATTTCCGTTAAATCTACATGCTCATCATCAATTTTTTTTATATATCAAATCTTATTTTTAAAAATCGCTTTGATTGTGGTTGAAAGGAATTTCACTAATTTCCAAAAAAAAGGAAACAAGTAAAATGTCACGGAAACGAAAACGGATAAAAATTGTGACATTCATGATCAATATCGTGCATAGATTTGCGCTTGAACAGCGTTAACAAATTTACTTTGAAAATCAGTGATCGATTCGAGCAACTTCTAGACGCAAAATTGTAGTCAGCGATGTGGCTCGTTTTTAGCTTAACGGCTTAGCAAATTTGCCGCATATGTAGTGTGTTCAATCCCCAACACACCCTACAGGCTATATTACGGTTTACAAGCTGGTGCAATCATTGAACCTTATTCTTCAAAAATGAAGCCGGAGCCTCCGTTAGAGTCAATGGAGATCGTTACATGATCAATGATTTTTTTGTTTCAACATATCGATGATATTGATCAGAGCGAGCTGTCGTTTCAGCAAGATGACGCATCCGCAACCATCGACTTATTGAAATCATAATTTGATGATAAGTTGATTTCGAGAAATGAACTTTTTAATGGGCCTCCAAGATCATGCGTGAAATCACTGTTTTTTCCTGATAAACTACTAGTATAACTGACGCCTTGGAGGCCAACATTGTTCATGTTATTCGTCAAGTACGGCCGACCAGAATGCGCTTTTCAAGAACAGCTGCGTATTGATCTTTCGAGTAAAAAATATTTTTGATTAAAATTATTTCATTATGGTTTTTTTTCACAATTTCAAGTTATATCGGGCTTAAAAACACGCCTTATATATATATATATATTTTTTTTTTAACCAAATGTAGCTGTTATGATATTTGAAGCCAACAAAATTGGGAAAATAGCCTCTTCTCGAAACCACAAATATATATCCAACCTAATAATGTAGAATTATTTTGACAACATGGAGTCAACTTATCGCACAAAAAACTAACGAAATTATAAATTTTGATATATTGTTCACTATTCTTTTGCCATTGTTTTTTTCCGAATCCTATACATTTTTTAACCCTCTCAAACTGACACCTGTGAGTCCTTTTTAAAGAAATAGTTATTTCACTTCATTATGTTTTTTTTTTATCATTTTTATTATTAAATTTAACACTATGGTTGTTTTATTCCAATTTAGGATAGCAGTTTTAAATACTAAATATAAATATTCTATACAAGAACCACACATGGCCACTTTACATACAGTTCATGATGAAACATTTTTGCATACTTTAAGTTATTCTTGTTATTTTTGTTACCCAAAAATTTTACTTAAGAAATTTTTTTTGGTTTAACAAAATTTTCATTTACCAAAAAATTTTTTTACCAAAAAAAAAAAAAAAATTTACCACAAAAAAAAAATGTTTTTAACCTCTTTTTATTCAAAATCAAAGTGGAACATTTATTTAGAAATTGCTCATATGTGTCTATAACTACACTTGCATGTGTATGTTAAAGTTACTTGGAGAATTTTTTCCAAACACTTCTACACCTGTTCCATTTCCGATTATTTTATATTCGCCTTCCAGCAGATTTAGCCGTAGCTGAACATTTTTATTCATTTATGTTTAACAACGACATATTTTATTAAACATTTTTTTTTATACATTTTCACATTTCCTTAATAATAAAAAAACAAAGTGTGTAAAACATTCTTAAAAATAAGCTTAAGTGATCCTCAGTAAAACAACGTGGGTGAAGAATTGTATGACTAGAAATCTTCAAACTTTTTTTTACTCATTAAAGTCAGTCTTCAATTGGCAGATCTCAAATTTGGTTTGTATATGTTTTTACAAAATGTAAGTGACTTTACCAAATATGATCAGGATCGGTCCATTTTTCAACCTAGTCCCCATACAGATATAGCAGCCGATATGAACTTTTTCATATCTGCAGCCACAAAATTAATAACAATGTATATATCCAAATAGTTGGACCTAAGAGATAGGATCTCTAAACGCATGGTATAGGGTATAGTATAGTCGGTGTAGACCGACTATAATTTCCTTACTTATTTAATTATTGGGAATGTTTTCATTAATCAGCTTGACCATTTTATCAGATCCAAAGACGCAGTAAACAAAGCCATTCGAGTTGTGGCAAATTTAAAAAAACGATGTTTTCTCTTCATGCAAAGTAAGTCCAAAATTTTTTTTAATATTTTCCTTCTGAAACATATTTACAACATCGGTTGGCTTCTTCGGAGATGCCACAAAAAGTTTTGCTGTCAAGTATTGCAGACCTCCTTTGACTTTATTAAAATCAATACTTTTCATTGAATCCTGCTTGTTGCTTTATTGTAAAACAAGGATTATATTTATCATCCAAATGCAAGTAAAACACGTTCCGAAAATTCTCCCGCATTCCACTAACAGCGTTGCTAGCTCCCAATGTACTTGCAACATCTAAGCATTTATCTTTTATTTGGTTAAGGGCTTTAAGTTCTTCATACAGTTACCGCTGGTCATTATGCTAATGTTCAATAAAAATTGTGGCCTTACAACATTGCCCATTTTCCAAAATCGTTCGCGACTTACAATTTGCTTCATAATTGTTTATATAAATTGTTTACATATATAATTGTTTTTCCACTTTTAAATTCAACACTCTACAGTTTCTTCTTTTGCTACTTATTATTTCGAAAGCAAACCTTGCCATTTTACTTTTTCAACTACAACACCGATCTTCACAGGCCGCAAAATTTAACAATTACTGACCGCAATCAGTTCGTTTCATTGTTTAACGTAAAATATATCATTTGTTGTAAAACGGTTTTAAGAGCCGTTATAAAAGCAACAGAATTTATTAAGTCTAGCAGATTCCAGCGCTCGAAATTCGAGTGCAATTTATAGGCAGCTTTATTTTTTAACTTAGCCAATTCACAAACCAACACTTTTATGGTTTATTATTATTGTGAATGAAATAACAAACTCATAAATAAAAAATAAAAAATAAAAAATGAGAAAAAAGAAAGAAAAATGAAAAATAATAAATGAAAAATAAAAAATTTAAAATAAAAAATGAAAAACGAAAATTTAAAAATAAAAAATGAAAAATAAAAAATGATAAATGATAAATAAAAAATAAGAATGAAAAATAATATGAAAAATAAAAAATGATAAATGAAAACTGAAAAATGAAAAATTAAAAATTAAAAATTAAAAATTAAAAATTAAAAATTAAAAATTAAAAATTAAAAATTAAAAATTAAAAATTAAAAATTAAAAATTAAAAATTAAAAATTAAAAATTAAAAATTAAAAATTAAAAATTAAAAATTAAAAATTAAAAATTAAAAATTAAAAATTAAAAATTAAAAATTAAAAATTAAAAATTAAAAATTAAAAATTAAAAATTAAAAATTAAAAATTAAAAATTAAAAATTAAAAATTAAAAATTAAAAATTAAAAATTAAAAATTAAAAATTAAAAATTAAAAATTAAAAATTAAAAATTAAAAATTAAAAATTATAAATTAAAAATTAAAAATTAAAAATTAAAAATTAAAAATTAAAAATTAAAAATTAAAAATTAAAAATTAAAAATTAAAAATTAAAAATTAAAAATTATAAATTAAAAATTAAAAATTAAAAATTAAAAATTAAAAATTAAAAATTATAAATTAAAAATTAAAAATTAAAAATTAAAAATTAAAAATTAAAAATTAAAAATTAAAAATTAAAAATTAAAAATTAAAAATTAAAAATTAAAAATTAAAAATTAAAAATTAAAAATTAAAAATTAAAAATTAAAAATTAAAAATTAAAAATTAAAAATTAAAAATTAAAAATTAAAAATTAAAAATTAAAAATTAAAAATTAAAAATTAAAAATTAAAAATTAAAAATTAAAAATTAAAAATTAAAAATTAAAAATTAAAAATTAAAAATTAAAAATTAAAAATTAAAAATTAAAAATTTAAAATTAAAAATTGAAAATTAAAAATAAAAATTAAAAATTAAAAATTAAAAATTAAAAATTAAAAATTAAAAATTAAAAATTATAAATTATAAATTAAAAATTAAAAATTATAAATTAAAAATTAAAAATTAAAAATTAAAAATTAAAAATAAAAAATTAAAAATTAAAAATTAAAAATTAAAAATTAAAAATTAAAAATTAAAAATTAAAAATTAAAAATTAAAAATTAAAAATTAAAAATTAAAAATTAAAAATTAAAAATTAAAAATTAAAAATTAAAAATTAAAAATTAAAAATTAAAAATTAAAAATTAAAAATTAAAAATTAAAAATTAAAAATTAAAAATTAAAAATTAAAAATTAAAAATTAAAAAATTAAAATTTAAAAATTAAAAATTAAAATTAAAAATTAAAAATTAAAAATTAAAAATTAAAAATTAAAAATTAAAAATTAAAAATTAAAAATTAAAAATTAAAAATTAAAAATTAAAAATTAAAAATTAAAAATTAAAAATTAAAAATTAAAAATTAAAAATTAAAAATTAAAAATTAAAAATTAAAAATTAAAAATTAAAAATTAAAAATTAAAAAATTAAAATTAAAATTAAAATTAAAAATTAAAAATTAAAAATTAAAAATTAAAAATTAAAAATTAAAAATTAAAAATTAAAAATTAAAAATTAAAAATTAAAAATTAAAAATTAAAAATTAAAAATTAAAAATTAAAAATTAAAAATTAAAAATTAAAAATTAAAAATTAAAAATTAAAAATTAAAAATTAAAAATTAAAAATTAAAAATTAAAAATTAAAAATTAAAAATTAAAAATTAAAAATTAAAAATTAAAAATTAAAAATTAAAAATTAAAATTAAAAATTAAAAATTAAAAATTAAAAATTAAAATTAAAAATTAAAAATTAAAAATTAAAAATTAAAAATTAAAAATTAAAAATTAAAAATTATAAAAATAAAAAAGAAGAATGAAAATTAAAATTAAAAATAAAAAATGAAAAATGAAAAATGAGAAATGAAAAATAGAAAATGAAAAATAAAAAATTAAAAATTAAAAATAAAAAAAATTAAAAATAAAAATGAAAAATAAAAAATTAAAAACAAAAAATGAAAAATGAAAAGTAAGAAATAAAAATGAAAAAGAAAAATTGAAAATAAAAAATTAAAAAGGAAAATGAAAATAAAAAATGAAAAATAAAAATGAAAATGAAAAATGAAAAATAAAAATAAAAATGAAAAAATTAAAATAAAAAATGAAAAATAAAAGATGATAAATGAAAGATTTAAAATGAAAAATGAAAAATAAAAAATAAAAAATGAAAAATGAAAAATTAATAATGAAAATTAAAAAAGGGGAAAATGAAGAATGAAAAATGAAAAATAAAAGGAAAAATGAAAAATTAACAATAAAAATGAAAAATTAAAAATAAAAAATGAAAACTAAATATTGAAAAATAAAAAATGAAAAATGAAAAATGATAAATCAAAAATGAAAAATTAAAAAATGAAAAATGAAAAATAAAAAATGCAATATGAAAAAGAAATGTGAAAAAATTAAAAATAAAAATGAAAACTGAAAAATAAAAACTTAAAAACGAAAATGAAAAAACGAAAAACAAAAATAACGAATAAAAGAAAAAATTTAAAATTAAAAAATGAATTATAAAAAATGAAAAATAAAAATTAAAAATAAAAAGTGAAAAATAAAAAATTAAAAATGAAAAATTGAAAATGAAAAACGAAAAATTAAAAATTAACCGGTTGAAATAATAAATAATAATAAATACTAGCAGATTCCAGCCTCCGAGATTCGGGTGCAAATTATAGGAAATTTTATTTTTTCATTAAATAAAGACCCTAAAGGTATGCTAATCAATTATAGCCAATTCAACACAAAAAATAAAACAAACTCATTTTTATTACAAACACATTAACAAATGTAATAAACACACACATAGCATTTTATTGTATGTGTTAGTAGCAACTTTAAATGCAGTCTACTCAACAAAAAATTTAAAAATCTGTAAATCTGGTGGACAGCTAAAAAGAAATACATTTCAAATGAGGCATGACACAGTAGAACGGTAACAAGAAATCGCCTTGCCTATTAATATTATAGATTTGTATATTAGCAGAGCCCCTGCAGTTGATTGCTATAAGTGATACATAGATGACGCTTTCTGTTTGATTTTAAAAAAGTGCCATAAAAAAATCTTTAATTACTAGATGTTTACACATCTCCCCTGTAATCGGACTCGCATATGTTCGTCATATATTAACATTAGAAAAAAGGATTTGCATGTTATTTCATAGTTAAGTTATTTAATAATTTATTGTTGAAGTTTTCCTTATGAATAAAATAAGAAACTTACTTATTATTAGAGATGTCACGAATATTATAGTTTTTCTGAAGATATTTTTTTAAAATTGTTTTCAACCACCAAAACGGTGCTACTATCTCCAATTCGAATAATTGAAGTAAGATAATAAGCACATGTTTTATTTTCAGAAACAGGTTGTTTATTTATGAGATCAATTTAAAAAATATTACTACATTTGAGAATAATCTAAGAATCTATTTTAATATTTAAAGCTAAAAAATTTTCAATAATTTTATCAATTATTACTTCCTGCCGATATATTGATATTAATGTTAACGAAGAAAGCCTTTCCTCGCAGATACATAGTATTGTGACAGGAATGACAACTAAAATCGAAGTATATAAAATAATTTCATTCATTCATTTTTGTAAAAAATTATGAGATTTTCGAAATCATTGGATGAGAAGTTTATAACGTTGATGGGAACTACGTTGTATAGAGATTTTATAATATTTTCTTGACAGATAAATCTAGCTTTTAGTCTAAAATTTATTTTGTTTAAATATGGATTAAATAATGTTGCTCTGTTGTATTGCTTTGGGCTCTCTGTTTTTATATTTGAGCGACACTTTTGCGTTGCTACTCTTCTGGGAAGTTCAGGGCTGATTCCAAACTAGTTATATTTATGCACAGTCGTGCCGGTCAACCCATCGAGTTTCGCAGTACAACTGTAGTCTTTTGCCAGATCGTCCACTTTCTTGAAATATGTTTGACAAAATGAGTGTTCTTTTATTTGAAGATCCTCGAAAATAATTAGATATTTTGGAAATGGTCGCAAAAGTATTTCTTCTTTATAAAATTTTTGATGCCATATTTAGACACAAATTAAGGGTATGTGAGGCGCAGTGGACATAAATAGCCCTTGGATATGTTTGTCTTATTATAGCTTGAAGGGCATTATGCCATCCATCATACTTTTGTCCTCTCAAAATATTCAAATCAAGGCCTAAGTGTTTGGCTACGCCTTGATTATGAGAACCATTCTACCGCAGTGGTACAGTTGCAATGTAATGCCTCATATATGTATTTGTTAGTACATACAAACATACATATGTATTTGTTTTTTGCATACATATTTGTAAATGTTGAATAACAAGAAAACAAAAAAGCAAAAAAAAAGGCAAAAAAACAAAAAACAAACTCTGAAATTTTTTTTCAGATGGGACCGTATGGTTTTTATATTATTTTAATTTTTATTGCATTTCGAAAAGTTTTCTGTTCGTACATTTGTTAGAGTAATATTTATGTTTGTGTTGGTTGATTGCTGGTGTATAGGTGTATGAACATGTGTGTTCATTTTGTTTCTGCTTTCGTTGTTTTAAAACTTTGTAATTTAATTTACCACATGAAAGTAGGTGGTATCTCTCTAATAAGTTTTGAAGCACGTTTTAACTGATTGATAGACTTGTTGATCACACGCGAGTATTTTTTCAACTACTTCATAATCTCATCTGGGTATTGAAAAAAAAAAAAATAATAATAAATAAAGAACATCAAAGCCCTCATGGTCATCGTCATTGGCATCCTCAACTACACTAAAAATAAACAAAAAATTGTACTTCTAAATTAAAGTTTATTGATAAGTTTTTTGTATTTTTTTTTAAACTATTTTTGTGTGTATAAATATTTGTAAGTACCATTATTTAATATCACTCATACGTTGAACGGGCGTTATATTTTTATATCTTTAATCAATATTGAGTGATTATAATAAAAAAAAAATTCATAAAATGATACTTTTATGAAAATAAATGGGTTTTTAATTGGAATATTTGTGTCTGGTATTTGATATGTCTACAACGTGTTTGGCACTTGGAATAGTGTTTTTCAGTTTGAAGTTTTTAAATTCTAGTTATATGAGCCAAAAATTTGTATGAGCAAGATGTTTCTAATGGACTGTAAATTTCATACAAGTGCAACAGATTTGACTGGAATCGTTAATAAATTGAACTAATTTTTTCTAAATACTTCAGTAAACTTATACTAACAAGTTGGAGTGAGTTTTAAACATTTTAGTTAAATCGTTTGAAGTTAAAGAACGAATTTAGGCAAATAGCTTGAAGCTCATAAGTGTTAGAATATCCTAGATCATCGGTTTTTAAACTGGGCGCCCTCCGGCTTGCATCCTGTACCCGTGTTCTGTATTTTATGTGAAAAGTTCTCACATCGAAAAAGTGTGAAACAAAACATTCCACTGTTTCTCGATTTGTGAGTAAAAACTGTCTCTATATCTTAATGTGAGAAGTTACAACACTGGTTACGTTGTTATTGGAATATTCCAAGTCAGCTGTCAAAAAATAACAACAAGAAAGCAGATAAAAGTAAACATAAAATTGTGTGTATAAAAATATAAGAACTTACAATAAAGTCGCTTTGTATACTTTAGATTGTGCATTTACCTTAAATGTAATGCTGGATGTATGTCCTGCTGTAAGATCTATGTGTGGCGAAATCAAATTGGCTCAAAGTATAGCCAACTTTTATGATAACACGCTGCCTTTTTTGTACAAGAATATTTTTCTGATTAATGAGGGGGCTAAAAGTTTACTATGGTTAAATTATGCTCGTTTGCAGCTTTTGAAAGCGTTTCGTAGTATTGCCTACTCATATATCGAAACGGTCTCAGCTAAACCGTAAGTACTTTCCTAAAAGTTTCGTATAACTTTTAAGAAACATGGTTTCTTATAGAGAATTGAGTCTAATGCCTTCCTAAAAATACATTGCCTTATTAACCGAATGTTTGTCAGAGCAAACTCTTGTGGTCGATTATGAACGTCACTATTCCGTGGGTTTAGATATAGAACTGTTAAAGCAAGCTTGCAGCGATTTGTGAGAATGCATTATAAATTTTAAAAGATCAGTCTAAATATATTCGTTTTCTAGAGATTATTTTAAAACCAACTTTATAGGGCTCCACGAAAAGCCTCCCAATGAAATAACACCCAGCAAATAACCCCCAATGAAATAAACCCAAAAAAAAGGAAATAACACCCAAAAACAGTGAATGAAATAACATCAAAAAATAAATAAAATAAAATAAACCCCAAAGCGAAAACGAAATAGCCCCCAATATTTGAGAGTTATTTCATATGAAATAACACCCAATGATGAAAATGAAATAACCTCTAGTGAAATAAACCCCATCAGCAACAAAAATGAAATTATGCCCAAAATTCATAAAAGAATCAGTTTCACCAAGGATTTCATGACGTCAACATGGACCAAAAGCAAAGTCGCAAATTATTGAAATGAATCGCGTGGAGGCCCGCAGGCGTCTTCTTCATAATAAGGATATATGCAACTTCGAGAGTGTGCCAGCATTCATAATCATTTTTTTTTGGTGAAGGAACATAGAAAGCTCGTTTAATAGTGACTACTTTTGGTTTTGTGAATGGACTAAGTCCAGTGCAGTTATTTTCCCTTATACGATGGAGGCTATTTGAGATCAGCCACCAACGAGCTATCCTAAAACTTTACGAATGGCTTGAAAATCCAACTCATGGGAGACGTTATTACAGTTGCAATGTTGTAGAGAAGGCAGTAATTTTCTGTAATGGAGATGTGAAGAAGTATGGACAAAGAATTGTTTAATATTTCCAATATATTTATTTTTGAAACCCAACTACCAAAAAATTATTTTCATGTACATACATAAAAAATAAACTTAATACATTATACGTAAGGAAATGTAAAAAAAAAAAAAACAAAATGGTTGCTCATGAATTCAAGATGGAGAAAATATACGTTGTATGTAATATTACATGGATTAGATTTTACTGCTTACATAAAAACTTGGATAACGTCGTCTACTGCAGCACGACAAATAGGGCAATTATATGTTTGGAGTCCCCTACCGATAGCTTCCGCTTGAAGCTTTAGTATGCACTAGTTACATATTTTCAAATGATTACAGGGTATAAGAACTGTATTAGCATCCACTACCAAACAAACAACGCACAAGTTTCTTTGAGTAGGTTCCTGCAGCGATTCAGAAATATTTATATCATCATCTTCAACTTGAATATACTCTATGGCTTCGAATAAATCTTCGTCCGGTTCCATGCCAGTGCATATATCATTCTTGGGAAATACCATTCGATTCAAAAATATTGCTGCAGTTATTTTACCCGCCCGTAGATCGTTGTAGCCCTGCTCTATTTTTGCAGTTCGGAAGACAATTTGCCTTTTACGTTTGCCCTTTACACAACCACCTTCACTGTTCACAAGCAAATCAAACTCTGCTTTTATTGAATTCTTCCTTCTGAAGAACTCTTACAAATTTAAAAAAAATTTCCATTCTTAGATATCATTCTCCCCAGAACGCCGTTGTATGCTTCCATTGCAGAGGTCGTACGGGTACATGTTCCATAAAAGGTCTGGTCCAATCTACAAAAAAAATATTGTCAACACCTTAACAAAAAACAAATTAAATTTGAAATTGTAAACAATGAAATACCTTTTTCAACCACTGATTTTCATAATATTGTACGAATTTTTCAAATTTAAGATTCTGGTCGAACTTTTCGATTTCACCTTTTATTTCCACGAAAGATGTATGTATATGGGCAGGAGGCAGTCATGGAAGTGCCAATAACTTATGGTATTCCAAAGAAGCCTTCTTGTTTTGGCGTATAAATGCTGCCAGTTGGTAACACTTTGTTATTATGTGCCTTCTCACTGCTTGGCAGAAGTGGAACCAATAACCGATTACTTTCGATTTAGGGAAAACAATCATTATTGCCGTCCGTAGACTAATTTCGTAGTCTGTCACGAAGGTCGCACCATCCAAATCCAGAACGTTATCAATTATGTATTTGAAAAAATGCTCGTAGCATTTTGTTCATTTTCTATCCGTCAATATGAACACAAATGGAAATATCTGTAAACATTCAAAATATATTGTAATATATTCACAGGCTAAAAGTTTTCTTGTAAAAGGCCTATTTTTATATAATTTATTTACAAGCAAACACATACCTTTGTGAAAAACTGTATATAGACCATTATTAATTGTTTAAAAATCCAAGCGGAACTACTGCAAATGTGCCATCAACTTAAATTGTCCGATTTGAGTTGCTCGTTATGTTTTCTTCAATTAATAGTACAGTTTTGGCAGAAATAAAAATACAGTATTAGAAGTCCTTCTGTACGTGGCAGACAGTGAAAAATTTTGGAACGCATGTACTACTTCTGAGGCAGTTTTTGCAGAAATTTCGAAAAAGGCGCTACTAATATATTGAAGTCCGCGCTGAATTTTCGAAAAGTCTATATTTTTTGTTGAATCTTGATCGCTGTAACAGAAACAAATATTTAAAATAAATCGATATTTCAGTAAGCAGTCGCCTTACCTCGCGCAAATTTCTTGGAATGAATTCCTTATACCACTTAAAGCCTTAATATTGTTGAGGGCTTTCAATTCTTTATACGTTTCTTTTTGATTGGCATGCTTGTGCTCCACAAAATCAAGACATTTCGCACATACTCCTGCCTCCAAGATTAACCGACTTTTGCACTTTTCTTGGTAGCACGTATAATAAATTTTATTTTTATACGCAGATTTTTTTGCATATAATTGTTTTTCACTTAAAGAATATAGCAAATTGCTATTTCTTCGTTTTCCACCAACAATTTCGAATTCCATTTTTTGTCTTTAAATATTAACACGTGATGATGTGAAGCGTCCGAACAACTGAAAATATTTTATGTTTTACAACAACTCAACTCAACAGGCAAGGCAGATTGTACTCGTATGTTCACACTATTATTCCAAAAAACAGTTACTTGAATTCTTAAAAAAATTGAAAAAGATCAAACTAAGCAAATGAAATAACCCCCAAAAACCAACAGCTTTAAGAATGAAATAACCCTCGAATAAAAAATGAAATAAAACCCAAATTATACACGCTATGAAACAAGCCCCGAATTTTAAAAATTTGTTGGGTGTTATTTCATTGGAGATTATTTCACAATTTGGAAACCCCAAATAAGGAATGAAATAATTCCCAAAAAAAATTAAAAACGGCCCAAAAAAATTGGGAGTTATTTCATATGAAATAAAACCCAAAAATGTATGAAAAAAATTTGGGGAATATTTCATTTCTCGTTTGGGCTTTATTTCATTGGGGGGCTTTTCGTGGAGCCCTTTATAGTACAAGGTTATAAAAATGAAGCTGCTACCATGGAAACCATAAATTATTTACAAAATCTAATAAAACGTCAAGAAATTATTGATATGAATATTAAGACCATCAAAACGGACCCTAAAATTGAGCAGAAAGAAAAGGTTACAAAAAACAACACTAAAAACCCTGCGAAGAGAGATGTTGAGTTAGAAATTGCTATGTTATTGGATTGTCTACGTCATCTGGGTACTGGTTTTATTAGGCGGCTTTCATCTCGGTATGCTTATAGTGAAGAAGCTATAGCCGCGGTATTGGAACACAATTTGCCACCTTATTTAGATGACGCCGATGTGAATGATATTTTATATACCATCCGATCTACAAGATAAGTTCTACCAAGAAAGCGGTTTTGATAATGTTTTCGATGGTGATAAATATGATATAATGATCCAAGATAATCCTCAATGTATGTTTTAGCGGGGTAAGGGTTTTCCAAATGCTCCACAAAATGCTACACAACTCCTGGACGATAAAAGTGACTTGGCCGCAATTAAACATCGTTATCAAAAATATTCCATGATCAGCGCAAGTGATCCAGAAAATGGTGAAGAATATGATGATGAATACGATGTTAGTTATCAGCCATTGCTGGAAAGTGAAACAAGAGTTATAAAATCAAAAGACATGAAAAAAGTGTTGGCTAACGTGGCTGATGTATCGGAAGATGAAAGCGAAAGTGAAATGGAAGATTCCAACACTCGACAGCAACCAACGTAATAAAAGTATGAGTTTTTGTGAAAATCCAGAAGACGCAAGAGCTCGTTATGAAGCTAAACGTGAGGCTAAATATGCTCAAATGAGTTCTTTTACACCACAACAGCCGCGTAATGTGGTGGGGCGCAGTAAGGGTCAGGGCCAAGAAACAGATATTCGGTCTAGCCCGACTATACGATACCCTATACCATGCGTTTAGAGACCCTCTCTCAGGCCCAACTAACTGGATATAGAAAATAAGCATAAATCAAATTTGAGTGGGATTTTTATTAATTTTTTCGGCTGCTGATATGAAAAAGTTCATATCGGGTGCTATATCTATATGGGGACTAGGCCCAAAATGGACCGATCCTGACCATGTTTGGTAAAGTCTCTTGTATTTTGCAAAAATATATACAAACAAAATTTGAGAAGAATCAGTGCAAATTTTTGTTTTTTGATAGATTTAAGTGAAGACCGGGAAGCAGCTCTATATGGGCAGCTCTATAATTTGGATCTTATGGCAATATATGTTGATTTCATAAGGGTCATTTATATGGGGGCTAGGTCTGAACATGGACCGATTGTCACTAATTTCAATAGCGTTCATCCCATAGCCGATAAAAGATTAAATACCAAATATCATCAAAATATATACATAATTGCGACCTGCAGTTTGATTACAAGCTTTACATGGACACACAGACGGACGGACGAACGGACATCGTTAAATCGAATCAGATAGTGATTCTGATTCGATCAATATAATTAAAGATGGGTGTAGGTCAAATATTTTTGATTGTTACAAACAGCAGCACAACGTCATTATACCCAAACCACATAGTGGTATAGGGTATAAATATTAACATATTTCTTACCTTTTCTTCAATATTCGATGCCATCTCTTATATATATATATATATATATATATATATATATATATAATTTTTTGAAGCAATCTTCTTTTCACATGCCTACTTTACAGAAACACTTTTTTTCTCATTTTTCTAAAAAATGTTAGAAAAAACGTTACGTGACAGATAGTTCTCACAAAATAAAGTTAGAGAACCAGTCGAATACGAGAAACAGTATTTTGTGTCAGTTTGCACCGTTTTTGTTCCATTTTTATACGTTCCATGTGAAAACTTTCCGATGTGAGAGTTACAGAACATAGCTACTGGAGTCCATATAGAGACCATTTACATTTCTCATGAAACTCGTCACGCAATATTTTCAATTCTCTTTTGAAGTTGCTATCTAAAACCAATTTGCATTTTAAATTGTTTAATTATTCTATACTATTTAATTATAATTAATAATTATTAACGTACTATAGAAATGGAAGATTTTACTGTACCAAATATAATTGAAAATTTGTTAGAAAATTTGAATTGCCTGTCGAAACATCATATTGGAACAATACTGAAAATGTATTCACTTTGAAAGGAGAATACAGATAAAACAAAATAAGAAGAATAACAAAATACAAATGAGTGTAAAGAGAAATGCAAAAAATAAATCATGTGAGTCCGATCACAGGGGAGATGTGTAAACATCTGGTAATAAATAAAATGTAGAAAAGAGCGACAAAAAGGTTATTTCATATAATAATTTTTTCACCAAACAATCATAAGTCATACCGATTTGTCTTAATGGTAACATCTTACGCGTAAGATGTGACTCTCACATGTACGCTATTTTTGTGATTGTATTGTGAAATAGAAATTTACCCCCCTGCGCGTATAGATGTTTACACATTAAAAATCATGAAAATTAAAAATTGTGAAATATTTTCTACTCCGCTTGCTTCTCAACTCCTTTCGCCTACAATTACGAATTGCATGCAAGTTTCATGACAGAATTGCATGAACAATTTCATGAAAATTTTATAGTGTAAATGGGAAAAGTTGAAATTATTCAAGCAACTTTAAGTATTTTAATGGTAAAAAACTAACCCAAAAAACAAAGGTTTTATTATGCTCCCTTTCTTTGTAAATTAAGTTTATCATCATGTAATTAAATAATTGATTGACTGAAAATAAAAAACCATTAACATTTTGAAAAATCCAAAACTATACTATAATTAAATTTTGTTAAGGGAAAATTTGTTAGATCAAATTTTTTCTGTAGACAAACAGGTACTACCGGTCAAAATAAAGGGATTAATAAATTATACCTACATATCACTGGCAATAGTTTTGGGTTTTTTTTTTAATTTTTTCTTTATCAAACGAATCCATGAAACCAGTAAACATTCTTCGATACTTAGAACCAAACCAATTTAATATTTTGAAATGAAAATGAATTCAAGTATCTGTTCTGGTAGCAAAATCTGGAAAATTTCACAGTATCGCAGACAATTTAATTCTTCCTGCCCAAATCTTAATCTTATTTAGCTTCCAAATGACACAGTTAAAAAATGTGAGTCCAATCACAGAAGAGATGTGTAAACATCTAGTAATTAAAGATTTTTTTATGGCACTTTTTTAAAATTAAACAGAAAGCGTCATCTATATATCACTTATAGCAAACAACTGCAGGGCCTCTGTAAATAAAAAAAATATTTTTTAATATTTATTATTTTAACTGTTAGTTTTTAATTTTTAAATTTTCGTTATTCATTTTTCATTTTTTATTTCTTATTTTTTATTTTTCAATTTTAATTTTTCATTTTTCATTTTTCGTATTTCGTATTTTTCAATTCTCATTCTTCATTCTTTATTTCTCATTTTTTGTTTTTCATTTTTCATATTTCATTTTTCATTTACAATTTTTAATTTTTCATTTTTTGTTTTTCATTTTAAATTTTTAATATTCTATTTTTATTTTTCATTTTTCGTTTTTCATTTAAAATTTTTCACTTTTAATTTTTAATTTTTAATTTCTAATTTTTAATTTTTAATTTTTAATTTTTAATTTTTAATTTTTAATTTTTAATTTTTAATTTTTAATTTTTAATTTTTAATTTTTAATTTTTAATTTTTAATTTTTAATTTTTAATTTTTAATTTTTAATTTTTAATTTTTAATTTTTAATTTTTAATTTTTAATTTTTAATTTTTAATTTTTAATTTTTAATTTTTAATTTTTAATTTTTAATTTTTAATTTTTAATTTTTAATTTTTAATTTTTAATTTTTAATTTTTAATTTTTAATTTTTAATTTTTAATTTTTAATTTTTAATTTTTAATTTTTAATTTTTAATTTTTAATTTTTAATTTTTAATTTTTAATTTTTAATTTTTAATTTTTAATTTTTAATTTTTAATTTTTAATTTTTAATTTTTAATTTTTAATTTTTAATTTTTAATTTTTAATTTTTAATTTTTAATTTTTAATTTTTAATTTTTAATTTTTAATTTTTAATTTTTAATTTTTAATTTTTAATTTTTAATTTTTAATTTTTAATTTTTAATTTTTAATTTTTAATTTTTAATTTTTAATTTTTAATTTTTAATTTTTAATTTTTAATTTTTAATTTTTAATTTTTAATTTTTAATTTTTAATTTTTAATTTTTAATTTTTAATTTTTAATTTTTAATTTTTAATTTTTAATTTTTAATTTTTAATTTTTAATTTTTAATTTTTAATTTTTAATTTTTAATTTTTAATTTTTAATTTTTAATTTTTAATTTTTAATTTTTAATTTTTAATTTTTAATTTTTAATTTTTAATTTTTAATTTTTAATTTTTAATTTTTAATTTTTAATTTTTAATTTTTAATTTTTAATTTTTAATTTTTAATTTTTAATTTTTAATTTTTAATTTTTAATTTTTAATTTTTAATTTTTAATTTTTAATTTTTAATTTTTAATTTTTAATTTTTAATTTTTAATTTTTAATTTTTAATTTTTAATTTTTAATTTTTAATTTTTAATTTTTAATTTTTAATTTTTAATTTTTAATTTTTAATTTTTAATTTTTAATTTTTAATTTTTAATTTTTAATTTTTAATTTTTAATTTTTAATTTTTAATTTTTAATTTTTAATTTTTAATTTTTAATTTTTAATTTTTAATTTTTAATTTTTAATTTTTAATTTTTAATTTTTAATTTTTAATTTTTAATTTTTAATTTTTAATTTTTAATTTTTAATTTTTAATTTTTAATTTTTAATTTTTAATTTTTAATTTTTAATTTTTAATTTTTAATTTTTAATTTTTAATTTTTAATTTTTAATTT